>JAMPIT010000892.1:0-382500 GCA_026261815.1 Monarcha castaneiventris obscurior
GTGTGTGTGTGATGTGTGTGTGATATGTGTGTGTGTGATGTGTGTGATGTGTGTGTGTGTGATGTGTGTGTGTGTGTGTGTGTGTGATGTGTGTGATGTGTGTGTGTGTGATGTGTGTGTGTGATATGTGTGTGATATGTGTGTGTGTGTGTGATGTGTGTGTGTGATATGTGTGTGTGGTGTGTGTGTGGTGTGTGTGTGTGATGTGTGTGTGTGTGATGTGTGTGTGTGATGTGTGTTTGTGATGTGTGTGTGTGATGTGTGTTTGTGATGTGTGTGTGTGATGTGTGTGTGATGTGTGTGATATATGTGTGTGATGTGTGTGTGTGTGTGATGTGTGTGTGTGTGTGTGTGTGTACGTGTGTGCTCTGTGTGTACATGTGTGTATGAACGTGTGTGTGTGTGCCCCTGAATGTGTGTGTCAGAATGTGGATGTGTGTGTGATGTTTGTGTGCTCTGCATGTGTCCATATGTGTGTGAACATGTGTGTGCAGACGTGACACATACATGAGCATGTGTATGTGTGTACGTGTGTGTGCACATGCTCTGCCTGTGTGTCCATAGCTGTGTGCCCAGACGTGTGTGCAGCGATGTGCTGGGAGCACACAAGGTGCCAGCGGGAGGGTGCAAGGGAGTGCGTACATAACCCATGGAATGGTTTGAGTTGGGAGGGACTTCAAAGCCCATCCAGTGCCACCCCCTGCCCTGGGCAGGGACACCTTCCACTGTCCCAGGCTGCTCCAAGCCCCAGTGTCCAGCCTGGCCTTGGACACTGCCAGGGATCCAGGGGCAGCCACAGCTGCTCTGGGCACCCTGTGCCAGGGCCTTCCCACCCTCCCAGGAAGCAATTCCTTCCCAATATCCCATCCATCCCTGCCCTCTAGCAGTGGGAAGCCATTCCCTGTGTCCTGTCCCTCCATCCCTTGTCCCCAGTCCCTCTCCTGGAGCCCCTTTAGGCCCTGTAAGGGGCTCGGAGCTCTCCCTGGAGCCTTCTCCTCTCCAGGTGAGCACCCCCAGCTCTCCCAGCCTGGCTCCGTGGCAGAGGTTCTCCATGGCCCCCCTGTCCATGCCCTGTGTCTGTGTGTGTGCACTCTGGATGAGCGGTCCGAGCTCCTGCCGTGAGGGCTGTGGGGTTGTGTGTGCACAGCAGGAATCGAGTGTGGGGTGAGGGCGGGGTGCAGGGGGCTGAGGGATGTGACAGGGTGTGGCCAAGGGCAGGGAGTGACAACCCGAATGTGCCCGGTGCTGGGGAACGGAACGGGATCCAGGGGGATGGAGTGGGATCCTGAGAGTGAGGTGGGCGTTCAGGGTGCAGCCCCCTCGGGCCACGCCGCTTCCCACCTGGGGCCGGCCCGGGTTTATGGCCGCTCCTCGCTGCGGAAAGGGCTTTTACAGCCCCGGTCCAGAGAGCAGGGGCTGAGCCGGGCTGAGTCCGTGGCCTTCGCACCTGTCCCAGGGCCCACGGGGGGGGGGGGGGCGCGGTCCGGGCTCTGCCCAGCGCCCCCGGCCCCGCCGCGCCCCCTCCCCACTTTCCTCTGGGGATCCCCGTCCCACGCAGAAACCCCCGGGGCGAGGGGCGGCCGCGGCCCCAGCGCTGCCCGGCGTTGGGAGCCGGGGCAGGAGGGACGGGAGCGGGCACCGCGCGGACGATGCTGGGCGGTGTCCCGGGATTGCGGGATGTCCCGGGTTTGCGGAGTGCCCGTGGATTGCGGGGTGCCCGTAGAACCGCAAAATGCCACAGGATTGCAGAGTGCCGCGGGACTGTGGCTGTGCCGCTCCGGCTCTCAGCACTGCTGGGACTGGAGTGCATTTGCGGCTGGTTTGGGAGGCAGCTGGCTGGTCCCGCATGCCCCCGGGGGCCGGGAAGGGGCTCACCCCGCATAGCCCCGGGGTGTCCCGGGCTGGGGCTGCCCCGGCCGCTCCCTGCGAACCTGCCGCGGCCGCCCGGCCCCGCCCGCTGCCCTTCCTCGGGAGGAGGAGGGGGAAGAAGAGGAGGAGGTGACAGCGGAGCAGGAACGGCGCTGGAAGGAGTGGGAGCGGGACAGCTCCGACGGGACGGGGGGGACCCCGGCTGTGCCCCCCAGCAGGTACAGCGCGGGGGGCGCGGGGCCCGCCCGGGAAGGGGCCCTGGGGCCGCGCGTGGGTCCGTTCCCGTCCTCTCTAGAGCCAGCCCGGCCACGCACTCCCGCACCCAGCACCGGCCGGTCCAGGGATCACTTTCCCCTCACCCGCCGGTACACAGGTCACCACTTCCCCCGTCACCCCGGCCCCCGCTCCCCACGGGGATCGCAGCCAGCATATGATACCATGGGACAGGCAAAGGGCTCATGCGACCGGGTGGGCTCTGCTGTCCCGATCCCGGCGTGGCCTGAGCCCTGTCCCCATGTCCTCCCCGGTGGAGGAACAGGTTGGTGACCCTGGGAGCTGCTGTGCCGCAGGAATGGAGTGTCCCCACAACCTGCCCCCTCTCCCCGAGCTGTCGGACTCGTTCCTCGTGCCGGGGAAGCTGGGACGCCGCAGGCGGCGGGTGCTGGGGGAGAAGCAGTGGCGGAGCCTGGAAGAGAAGGGAAGTGCCCAGCTGGGGCAGCCCAAGCTCACCAGGTGGGATCTGGCACCTCACGGAGACACATCCCGCACTCCAGACCCACATCCCACTTGTGCCCCTCGAGTCATCCCCTCCGATGCCTCCTTCCAGATCCAGGACCTATGAGTCCTCTTGTAAGGAGACAGAGCAGGAGGCCACGGGCAGGCAGAGACCACACTCCCCCTCGGTGAGTCTTGGGGTACTGGAGCTGAGAAGCAGGACCCCAGCCCCATGGTCTTGGCTGGACGCTCTCTTGGGGCGGGGGCCATGGGAGGGCTCGTCCCAGTTCCGTGGCAGACATGGTGAGGGAGCAGACGGCTGCAGGATGGTCGCGGTGCCAGGGCTGGCCCCGAGCACCACCCCGCGACCTCCCGCAGCTGAGCAAGCAGGACAGCAGCTACCGCCGCGCCTTCGGGGAGCTCGCCGAGCAGAACGTGCTGCTGGGCTGCTTCTCCTGCGCCTGGCAAAGGGAGATGCCCTACCACGGCCGTCTCTACGTGTCCTCCCACCACATCTGCTTCCACTCCAACCTCCTGCTCAAGGACATCAAGGTGGGCTGGAGAGGGCGTGGGGCCGGCGGCGCAGGCAGGGGCACAGGTGGCAGTCGGGAACGTGGTGACGCAGTCTGTCCCCTCCGGCACAGGCCGTGATCCCTGTTGCCTCCATCTCAGCCCTCAAAAAGACCAACATGGCACGGCTGGTGCCCAACGCAATCAGCATCCGCACAGCCAAGGGGGAGAAGGTGAGAGTGGGGACAGCGCTGGGGGACAGCTTCACCCGGGGCTATTTGGAGTGTCCTGGTCCCCATGGGCTCTGGGCTGTGACCGAAGGGGCAGCTCTGGCACAAATCCCCTTCCTGCTCCCCGGCAGTTCCTCTTTGTGTCGCTGCGCCGGCGAGAGGCCACGTACCAGCTCCTGAGGTCGGTCTGCAAACACCTGCAGGTACGCGGGGGCTGGATGGGGAGGGGGGCTCCATCCATCCATTGCAGGGCACCTCTCTTCATCTCTCCTCATCCAGGACAGCGGCCAGAGCCCTCGAGACTCAGTGAGCAGTGAGGAAACCCTTAGGACATCTCCGGTAAAGGCCATGGAATGGAGGGCAGGAGGATGTAGCAGAAGGAGGGGTGGTCCCAAACCCCTGGATGGGGTGGGCTGGGTGGAGTGGGCCCTGGGAAGACATGGGGGGGAAACATGAAAAGCCCCAGCCTGGGGTGGCACAGATCCCAGGACCCTCCTTTCTTGTGGGTGACACAGGTCCCATCAGGTCCTGCCTGTGTCCCCATGGCAGTGGGGCAGGTGCCTTGGGGAAACACACCATGACCGGGGCTTGTCCTCTTCCAGATCTTGAGCCAGTCAGACCTGGAGCAGAGCACCCCGGAGCCCAACAGCCTCCACGAGTCCCTGGGTGAGTGGCCACCCTGGTGCACCCCTTGCATGCTCACAGCCCCCTGCTCGTGTCCCCACCCACATTTGTGCCCCGCTGGCAGCTCTGGGCTGTGCTCCCCCTCCCCAAACACGCACAGTCTGGTAGGGACTGCGTGGCCCTCGCCCTCCCGACCAGCATCTCCCACAGCACAAGGGAGTGCAGGATCAGCTCTTTGTGGCCCCGTGTGCCCCCAGGATGCCTAGACCCCTCCCTGGGGCACTCACTGAGTGTCTCCTGGTCACCTGCAGATGAGCCAAGCCCGAGATCAAGGCAAGCGGAGGAGGAGGATGATGAGGTGGCCCTGCTAGTTCCCGGCAGCAGCGAATGGGTGCCCTTGGCAGGGAGACGTGGCCTCTGGGGTGGGTCAAGGGGCTTGGGATGGGGAGATGATGCTGGGGGTTTACACCCCGGCAGAGCAGAGCACGGACTCTCAGTGCCACTAACACTGACTTGTTCTGGCAGGGGGACCCGACACCGTGCTCTGGGCCTGGGCCACTGCACTTTGGTCCCGAATAACCCCCCAGCTGAGCCCTCTCAACATCATCATCATCATCTACCTGCTTCTGTGAGTCCCCAGGACCTGCTCACACCCCCGGTCCCCATCCCTACTGAGCCCCAACACAGCCTCTGCAGGGTGGCACTGGCGGGCCAGGGTTCCTGCATTTTCCTGGGACACCCATCCCCAGGCCGAGCACACGGGAGCTTGGCCATGGCACTGCTCCTGTCCCATGTCCCCGCCCTGTGCCCCCTGGGCTGATGCCGGCCTGTCCCCAGCATGGTGGCCTTGCTGCTGTCCTCGGGGTACATCGGTCTGCGCATCATGGAGCTGGAGAAGCAGCTGGCATTCGTGGGGGCTTGGCCAGACCTCAACCTGTCACAGCAGTGAGTGTGGGGCGTGGGGGTCCTCTGTCCCCAGCAGAGACCCCCCCTCACCCTGCCTCCCCCCAGGTACAAGACGACATGAGGCCAGTGAGGACTCAGCCATCTCCAGAGCCCCAGCCGGGCGGTCAGGGCGCTTAGGGGCTGCTCTGAGCCCTTCCTCAGCCTCTCAGGGGCCTCTGTCACCAAGTGCCTTCCAGCCCCCCCACGATGCCTGAGAAGCCCATGTGGGCTGTGAGGCTCCATCTCGCTCCCCCTGTGTCTGCCCACCCTGAGCAGCAGCAGAAGGGACCCAGGAAGCTCCCGGTGGGGCATAGAGCAGGGAAGGGGGGCTGGAGTCTGCACCAACCTCCACCCAGCCCTCCCTGCCAAGGGGGGCAGGCAGAGAGGGCCAAGCCCTAGGCAAGGCAGGGGCACAGAGAACAGAGTATTTTATTAATAAAGATTAATAAAATCTGTATTAATACTTACTATTTGCTGGGCCAGATGCCACAGCATGAGCATTGAACCAGTCCCCCGTCATACACCCCCTGCTCCCCAGAACAGACTAGGACACTTCAGGACAAGGGGCTTTGGCTCTTTGACTGGTGTGGGGAGGCAGCTCCAGGTGCTGCTGTCCCAGGGGTCCGGGGAGCGGCAGGAAACCCTGAGCAGTCCCCGGGGGCTCTGGCTGCTGGTGACAATGGGGGACAGAGGGGAAGGGGGCAGTGGGGGTGCACCAAGGAGCCCCAGGGCCCTGCAGCTGGCCAGGCCTTGGCTCTTAGCCTGCTCCTTCCCTAGGATGGGGCTCACCTGCCAGAGGAAAGGGTTTCAGCAGGTGCAGGGTCTCAGGTACACGGTGGGGACAATGGGGTCCCACAGGTTCTGAGCATAAGCTGGGGGTGGGAGCAGAGCTGGGGGCACAGCAGGACCTGCACCCAGCCCAAAGCCCTGGAGCTTAATCCCATTTTGGGCCAGTCAAGGGGCCCTGGGGCTTCTCCCAAGAACCAAGGTGGGGAAACTGAGGCACTGACAGCTCCTTGTTCCTCTCTTTTCTCTGTGCCATATCCTGGGCCATCCCTTCCCCAGACCCACAGCTCAGCTTCCTGCCTGGGGCAGCAGCAGTGGGTGATGCCAAGGTCAGGGATCCTTCCCCTCCTCATCCTGCTGCTCAGCTTCATGGACCAGCTCTGCCCCACACCACCCAGCCCGGGGGGGTTTTCCAGCAGCAGGCCTGGTCCCCAGAGCATGAGACGCTAGTCACTGGGGGGAGGGAGCTGCTAGGGTTCCATGTCCCTCCCAAGGGCTGGAACAAGGCACAGGTGTGGGGGCACAGGGCTGCACCCCACTGGAGAGGTGCCCCCTGTCCACAGAGCTCCAGTGCCCGTGTGAGGGTTCCACCTGCATGGGGACAGCAGGACTCCTGACTCGAGGGCCTGCGGGACCGAGGGGCTCTGCACCCCCAGCCTCGCTGCAGCCATCCCCTGGCAACTGCCCCACACCAAGGAGGGGCTGTCCTCCTTCCTGCCATGCCAAGGGGCACAAGGCAGGGCAGGGAGGGGGCAACTGTGCCCTTTCCCAGCAGCAGGAAAGCAAACAGGAGTGGGAAGCTGGGAGCAATAAACCTCAGGTGACAGCTGCGCCAAGGAAGTTGGTACCTGCAGAGGGGGGTGGGGACCCCGGGGACTTGCTGTGCCCCATTGCTGGGGAGAATGAAAGCAGAGCCATGGAGCCCAATCCCAATAAACTCACAACCTGTTTAATGCCAGTTCAATTGCTTTACATGGAAAGTTACAGCACGCTCCATGTTTGTTTTCCACCATGACACCTGGGATACAACAATGCCACAAGGCCGCAGACTCTGTCACCCAGCTCTGGGAGGACCCTGTGCCCGGGTCAGTGCCCACAGGTCACACACACCTGACACATCACCTCAGCTCTGCCTTTTTCCCTCTTGAACCCGCAGCCTGTGACAGTATCATCCTGAGACACCTGCACAAACCCATCTCCACATGGATACAACTGGGAGCTCCTGCCTGGCAGCTGGCAGCGGGGCGGAGAAGGCAGCTGTAATTGGGCTCTGACAGCCAGGTGAGGGTGAGCAGCCTGTTCTTGCCATGCTCTGTCACCAACGCGTGTGGCCACAGAACAGTCCTGGCCTGGGAATCACTACCCCTGGCCTGGGAATCACCAGCCTCCCTGCCAAGTGCAGTAAGAGAAGCCACCACGAGCCAACCTGCTCCCAAGGCAGAGAGTGAAAAGCGAGATGTAGACACAAGGTGTAGTTTGGGAAAGTCCTTGACAAGAAGGGACAATGGTGGGGGACAGAGCAACGAGGAGCTGTCCCTGCTCTGCACCTGGGAGTAATGGGCAGTGGCTGCAGTGCCCACCTGACAGTGTCCACCCACAGCACTGCTGCTCCCCCCAGCAGCTTCTGGGACTCCTTGAGGAAGTTCCCACATCACAGGGTGAGGGGCAAATCCACTCCCGCAGAGCCCCAGGGCACTGGGGAGCCCAATCATCACCACACTCACCCTGCACTCCAGCTGGATACCTGTCTCCCTCCTGCTCCACAATGGTCTGAGACCTCCTGCGTGCCCCCAACCCAAGCACCTACGCCTTTCCAGAGGGGAAAGCAGTGTGTCTTGGGGGTCTGCACAGCACTATTTAGCAGGAGACAATCTGCAACAGGAAAACCCACAGCACAGCCAGCAACCTACCCAGCCCCTCTGAACAGCCCTTTCCCCAGGTGATGACACCCACAACATATCACCTCTAGCTGCAAGTGGCCCTTTTCCTCAAACCCATTCCCCAGCTTAATGATCCAACTCAATTTAACACCTCCTGGGCGCTTTGGGTGCACCCAACCCACGGTGATGTGGAATAGTGCCCATGAGTGGAACAAACACCACAAGACAGGCAGGGGGGTGAACTTCAAACCATGCCTCACATCCCACAACCAGAGCTGCACTAAAGCAGTTGTGCTCAAACTGTGTTTCAGAAATTCCATGGAAATTCCATTTTGGTGGCAAGTGAGACTGTGAGATGACCAAGTGGCCTGTAGACCTGGGAGACTCGGAGCTGCCAGGGGGCTCCCAGCACACCAGCTCCTCACCAGTGACTCCCAGTACATGTGACACAGGTGCAGAGCCAACAGCCTGATCCAGGCACTGGTGTGATGGCACAAGTGGTCAAGGCTGTGGTGAACCGGCTGTACTGGCCTTCCCACACTGTGGCTCACCCTAAGGATACTGGTGGTACTGGGGACAGGCAATCATAGTCCTACTGCCTGGTTTTAGGGAAAGAAGGGAGAGGAGACAAAACAACAAAGAAAAAAAAGAAAGCATTACCTATGCAATCTACAGAGAGGACAAGTCTATATATACAGCCAGGAAGTTCCACATGGGAACAGGAAGCAATGCTGGGAGAGGGCAGAAGGCAGGCAGGGCCCAAGCAGGCACAGGCACAGGTCAGATGGATCAGGCTGCGCAGCCTCACAGCTTCTCTTAAATGAAAAGCACCACACACAGAGAGCATTTGTGTTACACCCCATGGGCTCAAACACCAGCCAGAACTCTCATCCCACACAACCTAAAAACCCCAAAACACACACCAAAACCCAACAGCAGGGCCCTGGCTGGGATTTGGAGATAACAAAAAAGCAACACTGCAGCCCTGCTTCAAAAGAACCCCTCTTTCATCCAGAAGAGGCCCTGCTCACCCCAAAAATCAGATCTTCGGGATTTCTTTTTGTCCTCAAACACATCCCAACTGCTTTAGGCCTCAAGGAGACTCCAGAGCAAGGCACCCACCCGGTGGCACCAAAGGAAGCTCCACATGCATAGGTGGTTGCGTTTCCTTTTTTATAAAGTCCTTGCTTCTCCTCTCTGGCAACTCCAAGGATCAGCCCAGAACGTGAAACAGCAACTGCAGAACTTCCCGAATCTGCTCCCTTAGAGGTGAAGCTTTTTCAAGTCTCCTCCAAAGCCTAGAGCCCCAGAGTGTATTTGTTTGGAGGCAGCTGTCAAGCATGCCAAAAAAATCAAGCTGTCTTACGGGAATGATCATGTCAAGTACTACAGTACCTGTCCAGGGGGGAAAAGTAAAGAAAAAAAAAAGGAAAATAGGCAGTTCTCCAGTTTCTTCCTGGAATGGGGATGCCAGGCTATGAACAAAGCCCTTAGATGCCCAGCCTGGAGCTGTACCCCTCACATCAGCTGTACTGCACCAGTCTGGCTGGCTCTTGCCTCCAGAGATGTCACTCAGGGACACAGAGCAGCACGTCAAGCCCCTTCCCACAGCAGCAAGGACATGCTCCTCTCTCACAGGAGGAACACCACGGCAGTGGGGATGGCCTGAGTCTATTCTCAATGGTCCATGCCACATGAGTCCTCCCCAGTACCATCCGGACGGCTGGAGGATGCTGGGTTAGCATTTCTCTTGTACCCGTTTCCCTTTATGAACGATGAATCCAATAACCTTTGGCAGTTCCCTCCCCTCCCCACCCCATCCCAAATACTGCCCAGCCCTGTGGGTCACAAGCACATATTTAATGAGCTGGGTCCTCCTCCAGTCCCACGGCTCTCCCTCCCCTTGGCTGGGCTCTGGGGGTCCATGCACGCCGAGGGAGTGGTCTGATCCTGGAATGTCAGGCTGTAGGTTCCCGGGGCACAGGGAGGGGCTTTATCGTATCCTGGTGAAGAGGTTGAGCACAGATACAGACTCCTGTCAAGGGAAGACAAAGCAGGGGGTAAATAGCTGTTATTTCACATGCTTCTGGGTTGGTTTGTTTTTAATCTGCTATCTCTAGCTCAGGGCATGATCCCAGCTCAAAGTCCAACACCATAAATACTCCCATAGGCTTCTTCCAAATGGTAACAAAGTGCACAGCAGGCCAGAGTGCCATTCCCAGAGCTCTGCAGGCAGCTGTAACCCAGAGAAGGCAAGAACTGGGGGACCCCCAGGAGCCATGCCAGCTCCCCCCACTCCCCTCCTCCAAATCCCTCTGCCAGGCACCCAGGAAAGCTCTCAGAGCATCAGGCACAAACTGCTTTTGGTGATGGCAAGTTGTCACAGCCAGAATCCATTATCCCATTTTCATCCAAACCCCCATTTTAAGCAGTTTTGTGAAGAGGCAGGGGATAATCAGGGAATCACAGAATGGTTTGGGCTTCAAGGGACCTTAAAGTTCACCTTGTTCCACACTCTGCCATGGGTTGCTACAAGCCCTGTCCAGCCTGGCCTTGGATACTCCAGGGATCCAGGGGCAGCCACAGCTGCTCTGGGCACCCTGTGCCAGGGCCTCCCCACCCTCCCAGGGAACAATTCCTTCCCAATATCCCATTCAGCCCTGCCCTCTGGCAGTGGGAAGCCATTCCCTGTGTCCTGTCCCTTCAGGCCCTTGTCCAAAGTTCCTCTCCAGCTCTGCTGGAGCCCCTTTGGGCACTGGAAGGGGCTCTAAGGTCTCCCTGGAGCCTTCTCTTCCCAAGGCTGGACACCCCTAGCTCTTCCAGCCTGCTGTCACCCGAGGGCTCAGCTCAGTGAGGCCCCTGAGACGCTGTTCTGCTCAGCAGCCCTGGACCAGCTTGAAGAGGGATGCTGTGTCACACCTGCCTTGGGCACACAGGGCGACCTTTTACTTAAATCTCAGCAAAGTTGAACCCTTCACTGCCCCAGCCTTGATCTCCAGGAAGGGATCCAAGAAGAGGCAGCAGAGCAGAGCCAACGTGGCCCGAGTTCCCCCAGGCAGCTGCCCCCATGCCTGGCCTTACCTTCGTTGAGCGAGTTTTACTGAAGACGTTCCAGAAGCGCAAGGTTTCGTCTCCAGCTCCTGTGACAATGGCCTCCCCATCAGGGGACATTGCCTGAGGACAAGACAACATCCTTTAGCACCTGTCACATTTTTGAGGCTGAAAACAAGTCTCTGTTGGAATGCAGGAGAGATTTAACTCTCCTTCCCACTCGGCGGTGAGAAGCCAACTACCTCTACTTCCAGGTGCCTCATGCAGCCTCAGGTGCAATTTGGGCACTCGCACCCCATGGTGCAGCTATGGAACACATGAGGGAGTGCTGTGGAAAGGATACTTGTGTTAAGAAATCCAAGCCATGTGCAACTGAGGCTGTTCCTCCCGGGATTATCAACATGCCTGAAGGCAGGAAGATGATATGACTGGATTTTCTGGCTGTATTGGTTGCTTACATTGGGATCTACCTCCCAAAACAGCATCAGCATTTGTCAGCTCTGTTGTGAACTGCTGACAGCCCCATGTAACAGTAACAGCAGATAGGAGATCAGTTGAGATTATCCGCAACAAACGTTTAATAACAAACTAGGAGGGCTGGAAGCAGCAAATTCTTCCCTGGGCAGCAGTCACCAGTGCAGAGGTGTGCAAGTCTTCTGGGAGCAAGGAGAGAAGCTTGTGTTTCATAAAATCACAGAATCCCACAATGTTTTGGGTTGGAAGAGACCTTAAAGCTCATCTTGTTCAACTCCCTTCCACTGTCCCAGGTTGCTCCAAACCCTGTCCAGCCTGGCCTTGGACACTTCCAGGGATCCAGGGGCAGCCACAGCTGCTCTGGGCACCCTGTGCCAGGGCCTCCCCACCCTCACAGGAAGAATTTCTTTCCAATATCCCATCTAATCCTGCCCTGTGGAAGTCTGAAGCCATTCCCCCTTGTCCTGCTATTCCAGATCCTTATCCAAAGTACCTCTCCAGCTCTCTCAGAGCCTCTTTAGGCACTAAAAGGTCTCCCTGGAGCCTTGTGTTCTCCAGGCTCAGAAGAGTTTTCTTAGAAGAAAACTCAGATGTTTCCTCAAGAGAGTTTGGGAGGCTTTGCTATCATTAACAAAGCCTCACATTTCCATAGCAGCAAATCAAAGGGTCTCCTGCAGGCACAGAAACCAGACTGAGTTTTCCACTGCTCATGGGGTGTGTTCACATTCCCATCCAGGCAGCCTATGGTGCTACTGGCACCGCTGCTTTGGGTCCCCATCTGAGCACACCTGCAGCCAGGCGAGCGGCTACAGAGCCATGGTCATCACTCACCAGATACAGAACTCGATACGAGTGCCCTGTGAGCTTTGCTACTTGAGTTAATGAGGGGTATTTCCAGACGAGGATCTGGTTCTGGGAGTATCCATGGGTGCTCACCTGAAAGGGGAGAGGGGAACACACATCATAGGATCATGGAATTTTTAAGGCTGGAAAAGACCTCCAAGATCCAACCATCAGCCCAGCACCACCATGTTCACCGCTAACCCACATCCCCATGCACCACATCCACATGTTTTTTGAACACTTTCCAGGAATGGTGACTACACCACTGCCCTGGGCAGCCTGTTCTAGTGCCTAACCACCATGAAGAAATTTTCCTAATATCCAACCTAAACCTCCCCTGTAGCAACTCGAGGCCATTTCCTCTTGTCCTGTTGCTTGTTACCTGGAAGAAGAACCTGAATCCCATCTGGCTCCACACTCCTGTCAGAGGGCGAGAAGGTCCCCCCTGAGCCTCCTTTTCTCCAGGCTGAACTGCTCAGCTCCCTCAGCTGCTCCTGGTGCTCCAGACCCTTCCCCAGCTCTGTTCCCTTCTCTGGACACGCTACAGCCCTTCAATGTCTTTCTTGTTGTGAGGGGCTCAAAAACTGATGCCAGCACTTGGGGTGCCTCAGCAGTGCCCAGCACAGGGGACAGTCACTGCCCTGGTCCTGCTGGCAACACCCTTGCTGGTACAAGCCAGGATGCCCTCGGTCTCCTTGCCCACTTGGACACAGCTGGCTCATGCTCAGCCATGCTTCCCGACACAGGGCAGCTCGGCAGCAGCTGCACAGGGAAGGACTCACCAGCTCGTTGGCATGTTTGGACCAGGCCAGGTTGCACACCTGGGACCCGGTGTCGATGCACTGCAGGGGCTGCCCCGTGAGTGTGTTCCAGAAGCGGATGCAGCGGTCAGCTGTGCCCCCACCCGAGGCCAGGAGCCCATGCTGGTGTGGAGACCAGGCAATAGCTTTGACAGCTGCCAGGTGCTCTGTGTATTGTTGGACAGGGCTCAGGCTGGAGTGATTCCAGACAAGGAGCTGGCAGAGAGGAGAGACATGATCAAACTTGTGCCTCAGTCATGTGTCCACTACAACCACAAGCCACAATGGGACCGATGAAAGCAGTTGGGCAACAAGCTGATTTCCCACAGCTCTGCCCAGGTATCCACTCTGCACTTCACAGAATCATGGAATGGTTTGGGCTGGCTAAAGCTCATTCAGTTCAAACCCCTGCCATGGGCAAGGACACCTTTTACTAGACCAGGTTGCTCTTAGCCCCATCTGACTTGGCCTTGAACACTTCCAGGGATGGGGCAGTCACAACCACCCTGGCACCACACTCAGCTGAGGAGCTGTCCTACCCCCAGGCCACAAGGCAGGAACAGTCCATAAGGTAAGGGAACGAATCTAAAGAAATAGTGCCACTGAAGGGGACCTCAGACCCTCCTGTTGCCTTCCTGGCTGTATCATTCCAGAACACATCTAGAAATCTGCTCAGTTCACTAAGAGTTATTCTGAGCAGGAGGAACTCGGTCCAACCATGCTGTCACACAGACACTGGGCACATTCTCTACCTAGCAACCACTCCAAAGGGCTTGGAACACTGCTTTTTTGTGACAGATGCTTCTCCCATATGGTGCTCAGTGAGCTGCAAGTCTGAGTTACAGGTATGAGAACTCACAGAACTCTGCCTCAGGTTCCTGCTGCACACAAACACGACTGCAACAAACATGACCATATGCTACCCAAACAAAGCCAGGAAGGGCAGCTTAGCAGTGGTTTTGTTGAACTCAATCCCCTGAGCCAAGCTAGAGATTTAATTAGCCAAATACAGAAGCAAAATTAAATTTGCCTTTTTCATTTTATTAGGAAGAGAAGACTGAGTTGAAGCTTAGCATGATTAATGTTTGGTCACAGTCCAACAACCAAAACAAAAGTCCTCTTCAGAGAGGCCAAACATTTCTTAAAGAATCACTGAACCATTAAGGCTGGAAAAGACTTTCAAGATAAGTCCAACCTTTGACCTAATCCCACCATGCCCATTAAACCACACTGCCAAGTGCCCTATCCACTTGTTTTTTGAACACTTCCAGGAATGGCAACTCCCCCACTGCCCTGGGCAGCCTGTTCCAATGCTTAACCACTCTTTCAGCAAAGAAATTTTTCTCAAATCATAGAATCATACAGTGGTTTGGGTTGGAAGGGACCTCGAAGCCTATCTAGTTCCATCCCCTGCAATGGGCAGGGGCAGCTTCCACTAGACCAGGTTGCTGCACATCCCGTCCATTGGCCTTGAACATCCCCAGCGATATAATAACATCCAACCTGAACCTCCCCTGGTGCAACTTGACACCATTCCCCCTTGCCCTAGAAAGAAAGGGGGTCTGACATTTCCTGTGACCCCTTGGACAGAATGTACCTTATTATCGTTCCCTCCAGAGGCCAGGAGCTGGTGGTCCGTGGACCATTTGAGCCCACAGACCTCCTGCCTGTGGCCCTGGAGCCGCCGCTCAGACTGCAGGGGTGGGGTGCGGATGTCCCGCTGCAGGATCATCCTGTCCCGGCTCCCGGACGAGAGCTGGTCCGCGTTCCACGCCAAGGCACCTGCAATGGGGGCACAGCTTCAGAGGGTGTTGTAGGAGTCATGCAATCACGGAATCACTGAGGCTGCAAAAGACCTCTAAGGTCACCAAGTCCAACTGTCAACTCAGCACCACCACCACATTCACCACCAAACCATGTGCTCAAGTGCCACATCCATATGTCTTTTAAACATTTTTCAGGCATGGTGACTCCACCACTGCCCTAGGCAGCCTGTTCCAATGATTTATAACCCTTTCTGTGAAGAAATTTTCCCAATATCCAATCTAAACCTTCCCTGGCACAGCTTGAGGGGATGTCCTCTCATCCTGTCCCTGTTCCCTGGGAGCAGAGCTCAATCCCCATCTGGCTCCACCCTCCTGTCAGGGAGCTGTGCAGAGCCAGAAAGTCTCCCCTGAGCCTCCTTTTCTTCAGGCTGAGCCCCCCCAGCTTCCCAAGGTGCTTCTGGTGTTCCAGCCCCTTCCCCCTCTCTGTTCCCTTCTCTGGACATGCTCCAGCCCCTCAATGTCTTTCTTGTTGTGAGAGATCTAAAACTGACTCCAGTATTTGAGATGGGACCTCAGCAGTGCCCAGCGCAGGGGGATGGTCACTGCCCTGGTCCTGCTGGCCACACTATCAAGTCCAACCCTTCCAGTCCTGCAGCAGTTGGTAAGCAAAATGCAGCCATCACAGTTGCCAGGGTTTAAAAAAAACCCCTATCAAACCTCAAACCACTCCTTACAGACCACCCTTACATCCAGTCCCTGGAGTCCTAGATCAGGGCACAAATACGGGTTCCCCTGAACAGACTGACTGCAGGTATTACCAACCCCACGTCACAGTGCAGTAAAGCACAGGAATAGATCTTGGAAGGTGCATGGACTTCTCAAATCTCACCCAAGAGTTTACATTCACAACACCTCTAAGCAGAAAAAAACAGCTCCTCAAAAAAGGGAACTGGAAATCTCGGTGTGAAGCTGCCAGCAGGGCTGAAATCGGAAGCCAGCAGCAGTGATGTTGTAACCAAACCCAAAAAGCCTCAAGCATGGAGGAAACACCTGCTGCAACACTCAACCACCATCACACTCAGATCAGAACACCACAGTTTATGAGATGATAATATTTTGAACCTGCTCAAGACACAGCAGGGAAAAAATATCAACCCTGGTACTCTTTGAGCTCTCTATTTCCAGCAGATCCCTGGCTAGCAAAGTTCAATCAGGAAGGAGAGACCCCTGAGAACCCTCTGCCTCCCCACTCCTTACCGACTCTGGCTGTGTGTCCCTCCAGCATGGAGAGCTTCTTTCCTGCAGCTGCATCCCAGATCTGCACAAAGCCCTTGTGAGTACCAACAGCCACCAAGTTCCCCTGGACAAACAGAGAGCCAGGATCAGTACAGCCAGTAAGTACAGCCAGAAAACTGAAAGCTGAGGAAAAGACTTGACATAAATCCCACGAGATGGAAAGCATCCAGAGTTCTTCCATCTTACATGTTTTTCCCTACTGAGAGGCCCAAGCAGCCTGTCTGGAATATATTTATTGTAACATTTTATTGTCAAGAGCTGAAGAAGCAAACTGGCTCCTTCTCCCTCCCACTCCTCTTAGCAATGCCTCGAGAACCTCAAGATACAAGAGGCTGCTCTTTATCCCCTCTTTTAGCAGAGAAAAACCAACCCAAGGAGTTAACTACAGCTATGATGACAGTGACTAAGTGACATGTGTCTCAGCTGTCCTTGCCGACAGTGTCATACTGACCCGCTCTGACCAGCCCACGGATGTCACGGAATCGCCTTCCACAGAGAGGTCACACAGCCGGGTCACCTTCAGAGAGACGAATGGGGTAAGAAACGTGTTTTTGTCACACAGCACTTCTGGCCGTCTCACAGACCAGTGCTGTGTTTGGGATAGAGTGTGACAAGTACTGAAGCCCTTACATAGCACATTCCATAGCTCTGCACGGTTGGAAAAACCCTACATCAATAGGCAATTCAATCTTCAGACACTCATGACAATTTACCTGACTTGTACAAGCACTCCACAGGTAAACACAAGTCCCAAGGCCAACGCTGAGGACATTAAGAGAGGACCAGTCCACCAGGTTCAGGTAGAAGTCGTCCTGCAGCTCTGGGGCATCCAGCACTTTGAAAGGAATCTTGGAGATCTTCCGAGTTGGTTTTCGAGGTGATCTTAGCAGCTTCTGACTGTTTACAATAACAGATAAAAAAACAACTACAAGAATCTGCACATCACAGCAGATGGGAGGCACAGGTGTAGCCACTCTTTACAGAGCACTCCGAAGCTTCTATAGAAATACAGAGACAAAAAGGCTACACAACACTTTTTCAGCAGCAAGACTGGAAGGAATTAGGTTCTGCTTCTACAAAGGAGCTATGAAGCAGAAAGGTAAACTGATTACTGAGAGCTGACCAAGACATGTCAAGAACATAAGCAGGCTGGGCACCTGAAGGAGTTCTTAGAACTCGACTTAAATTTAAAATAAATTTAAAATTTATTATCTCTCCAGATTTCCAAACCCAATTCACATTGCAATTTTAGAGCTTTAGACAGAAGTCCTAGACAACCTCACTGAACCCTCTGTCCCAGCCCTTCTCTTCTTACAGCTTGCAGAGGATCAGTGTTACCTTTTGTTGCTGACAGGAGACAGGGAATAGGGTGAGACCTCATTGCCATCATCCGGGCTGGAGCGTTTTGTGCTGAGTGAGTACTGCATAAAGAAACACACTTCGTGAGGAACCCGGCATGCCTGAGGCCTGGGGCATCACTCCCAGTGTGCACTGGTGCCAAGCTAATTCCAACACACAGTTTTTCCTTTCCCAGGTGCTCCAAAACTATACAAAACCCCTCATCAACACTCAAGTCCAAAAGCCTGATTTGGCCACTCACCACACTGTCCAAAAAGCCTGGCTCCACCCAGCTTTCCTGTCAGCACAGACACAGGAAGCACATTGCTCGCTGCACACTCAGGTTCCCTTTGCAGGCCACCACATTTGTTATCAACAGTTTATCTCAGCCAAGCCTCAACACCAACTCACTGCACAAGCAGCCTGGCAGAGCCCTGTGCTCTGTTCCTGTGACACACACACAACCTCCACTAGTGTTAATGCAAATAACTTACAGTGAAGAGAGATTTCTTCTCTGGGGTGGATGGCTGCAGCCTCCTGTCCTCTGTCTGGGGGTCCTGCACCTTCTCAATCCCTGCTCCCAAGAGTTCATTCTTCAGCAAGGCAGAGTAGGCAAGACCATCTGTAAACCCAAACAGGCACTGAGCAGAGCTCAGAGCAGCAACAGCAGGGAGTGTCAGGATCATGTGTGCCTGACCTGGAGAAAAGAACACTCCAGGGAGACCTTAGAGCGCCTTCCAGTGCCAAAGGGGTTCCAGGAGAGCTGGAGAGGGACTGGGGACAAGGGACGGAGGGACAGGACACAGGGAATGGCTTCCCACTGCCAGAGGGCAGGGATGGATGGGATATTGGGAAGGAATTGTTCCCTGGGAGGGTGGGGAGGCCCTGGCACAGGGTGCCCAGAGCAGCTGTGGCTGCCCCTGGATCCCTGGCAGTGTCCAAGGCCAGGCTGGATGGGGCTTGGTGTAGTGGAAGGAGATGGGCTTTAAGGTCCCTTCCAACCCAAACCAGTCTGGGATTCTACAACTTGTACACTCAGAGAGTCTCTTAATAAGCCTGGGGCCCCCATTTAGAATCAAGATTAGTATCAAGTTTCCCCTCCTTCCACTTCATCAGGAAAGTGCTTCCATGACACAATAAATCAGGGGATAGAGAGCCTCTTGCATCCAGACGCTCATCAGAAGCAGTGACCTAGTACTCACTCATGATGTGGGCATTTCCCAAAACACCAGCATGAGTTTTGGCATAAGCATGAAAATGCCAGTGTGGCCTTAATTTTCCCAACAGTTTGCAATAAGAGCTCTGGGCACTGCCAGGCAGTAGAGGGGTGCTCTCACCTTTGCCACTGTCTGATGTAGCATCCTTTGCTTTTCTGTTTTGGCTTGGTGATTTTTCATTTTCCTGAAATGGAGAAACATGCCATTACCATACAGAAACCTCACGGTATATGGTGAAATAGCAAATGCAGGGAGCGTAGGATTTGAGGACATGCACTCAAAGGAACTCTTCTGGGGCAGGAGAAGCCCATGGTGCGGAAGATAAGCAGAGCAATCATGCCAGCCAAAACAAAAGGTACCATTTCCTCAGTTCCAAGGCTGAGCTGTAGGAGAAGGGAGCAAAACTTACATTTATTCTGTGGAAGTTGATGCTCCAGTTGGCCCCAGCTCTTGATGGAATGAATCTGTCACCATGCTTACTAGGAGAAGACATTGGAGAATTGGAAGGCGTCAAGGTTCTTCTCATCTCTGCTATCTGAATTAAAGAATAAAAGACACTGAACTTAGTCTTACTCTTGTCAAGCCCTGGAGTTGGTTGGTTTGCTAGCCCTCAATTTTTTATGCTACATTTATAGTTGCTGAGATTATGTATTAAAAAAGTATTACTGAATTCCATAAAAATATCTTCACTCCTTTTTGCAACCTGAACTGAGGTTATATATTCAAAAGCTCTCTTAAAGTCAAACTGTTTGGATATTCATAGAACAGCTCAGGAACTCACACTTGCTCACAACCCAACAAAAGACCATGGTTTGCTTTGAAGAGGACCCAGGTCTTTCAAAAGCTCAAAGAAAAATGTCACAAGTGAGACAGACAACAACATAACAGTGAGCCTGAGCTCATCTATACTCACACAAGGCATTGTGTTCTCATTCTGTATGTTGATTTGGCGTAGGAGACGTCTCTCGTAGTCCTGATCCATAGTGGGAAGCTGGCTGGAGAGATCAGCAGGCTCAGGAATTTATGTTTGTGAAGTCAAAGCAGTAACTAGTGTGCTGCAACAGACAGGAGGAGAAAAACAACAAATGTTACACCCCTCCATGCTGAAGCAGCCTCTTTAGAGTCTCCTAAGCCTGCTCTTTGAACTTGAGATCACTTTTCCTATCCAGAGCATTGGTATCAAACCTGTGTGACACTGAAGAATGCAGGCAGACAATATTTTGTGTCTGACAGGACCTCAGTGGGTCTCCACCACACCTGGAGCAGGGACTGCCCCCAGGCCCTGCAGCAGCAGAGTTTGGCAATCCTTCAGGACAGGGGCATGAAAAACCCAGGCACCTGCAGCCTGTCCTGTCCAAGCACTGTCACCAGTTGCACAGAGAGGTGTGGCTGCCCCATCCATGAAAGTGTTCAAGGCCAAGTTGGACTGGACTTGGAGCAAACTGATGTAGTGAAACCCATGGCAGGGGGTGGAATGAGATGGGCTTTAAGGTCATTTCCAACCCAAACCATTGTGGGATTCTGTGATCCCCCCACAGCCTGTCCCACTGCTCAGGTCAGGGGCATGGGAGCAGTGCTGAAAGTGGGATGCTTTTAGCCATGTCAGAAGTACTGCAATCTTTTAACACCACCCACTGCAGGAACACACTAAGGATCTAGTAGTCCCAGTGAACATTCCATGTCTGATGCCTGCACTATCCCAAATACTCCTCCTGGCTGGCACAAAGCTTGCTCACCCATACACCTGTACAGTCTATAAGTAACATTGCCATCACTTAAGCACATATTTCAAGCATATATTTTAGGACAAGGGTGCTTCATAGCTGAGATTTGCCTGGTAAATTAACATGTGCATCAATAAAAAATAAATGAGCTGATATTTGTGTGAGGATACAGAGCCACAGCCCTTGCCAAGTCCCAAGGGCAGAGAGCAGCACCCCCAAGGTCCAACCTCCCCCCTCACATACCTCGTGCTCCTTGTCCACAGCTGACGTGGGCACAAAAACGCCAACGCCAGAAGAGACATCAAATTGGTCTTTCAACCCAAGATAAACATGTCCAAAGGCAAAGGTGGAATTTAACACATAAGCAAATCCCCACAACACACAGGCATCTGGAGGCTGTGCAGAACGTAAAGGGATCTTCATTCCTGTTATTGCATAAACATTTATGGCACCTGGCTGGAGTCCCAGCTGCACAAATGGAGTTGCCTCGAGATACAAACTTGTGGTAAAATCCAGGAGGCAACTGCACACAAAGGCTGTGCTGGGAGGAGGCTGCCCAGGGAGCAGCTGCACAGTGCCTCGCTCAGGGACAGCCCTGCACTGCCTCCCGCTCCCTCCTGGGAAGAGGCTGCCTCCAGGAAACACAGATCTGCCCAGGGTTTTACGGTTAAAAACTGGGGGCAAGTTACTAAGCTACAAGGGGTCCAGCAGCACACACTGCAATTCAGTAAGATGTGATGAAGTTTTACAATATTCTGTGAAATAAGCTTGAAAACAAGGCAAAGCACACACACTCTGCACTGCAGAGCTGATGGCCTTTCACATCAAAAGGTTACAGTAAATGGGGTGATATCAAGGTGGCGACCAGTCACCACTGGGGTTCCACAGGGCTCCATCTTAGGGCCAGCTCTCTCAAATGTCTTTGTAAGTGACTTGGGGGCAGGACTGGAAGGTCCTGAGTGGGTTTGCTGAGCTTACTCCCTTGGGAGGAACTGCTGACATCCTCAAGGACAGAGAGGCCCCACAGAGAGACCCTGACAAATGTGAGGACTGGGAAATCCCCCATCATGTGATGTTTAACAGGGCAAGTGCTGGATTCCTGCCCTGGGATGGAGTAGCCCTGGATGCAGGGACAGACTGGGAACGAGAGGCTGGAGAGCAGCACTGTGGGAAGGGGCCTGGGGGTCCTGGTCAGTGGCAAGTTGGATCTGAATCCCTGGTGTGTCCTGGCAGCCCAAAGGGCCACCGTGTCCTGGGGGGCACCAGGCCAGGGAGGGATTGTCCCGCTCTGCTCTGCACTGGGGCAGCCTCACCTCCCGTGCTGGGGCACTTTGGGCACCACAAGATCAGAAGGGTCCAAAGCTGTTGGAGAGTGTCCAAAGGAGGGACACGGAGCTGGGGAAGGCTCTGAGGAGCGGCTGAGGGCACTTGGCTCCTTCAGCTGCAGCAGAGGAGACTGAGGGGAGGCTCCTCGGGGGCTGCAGCTCCTCCCGAGGGGAGGCAGAGGGGCAGGGGCTGAGCTCTGCTCTGGGACAGGGACAGGAGCCCAGGGAACGGCTGGAGCTGTGTCAAGCCTTGGGATGGAGCTCAGGGAAAGGTTCTTGCCCCGAGGCTGCTGGGCACTGCCCAGGCTCCCCAGGGAATGGTCCCGGCCCTGAGGCTGCCAGAGCTCCAGGCGCGTTTGGACACTGCTCTCAGAGTGGGATTGTTGGGGTGTCTGTGCAGGGCCAGGGCTTGGATTAATGATCCCTGTGGGTCCCCTCCAGCTCAGGAGATCCTGTGGTTCTTTGAGCTACACCATTTTTCAGCGCCGAAACTTGGACTTTTTACAAATGCTGAAATGCTTTTCTTCCTTGCCATTAAGCATGCCAACACTTTTACAGGAGCATGCCTGAAATAGATAGTGCCAAACTGGTTCTGATCACACCTGCTTACCTCTTCCACCTCCTCCCCCAAGCTTTTTTCTTCTTAATTTAACACATTTCTCCCATATGTTCTTTCAGCAGCAAAACTGGAGAAAGCTCCCAAATTTAACAGATATCAGCTTCCACCAAATGAAGCAAAGAGCCAGAGACGACATTACTGGAGTGAAAAGTTAGAAAAGTCTGTGATGCTATTAATAAAGGAGGTTTAAAAAATAAAAATTAGTGCATGCCATACCAATCACTCTTCCTCGTTTTGAAGTTTACTTACCACCGCCCTTACCAACCCACAAGCTACCAAATGTGTGTCTGAAACCAAACAGTTCAACAAAATGCCCCTTCCCCCTTTTTCTTTTTTTGGGTTGTTGTTGTTTTAACACCATGAGTAAGCGAGCTCAGCCTGCAGAACCCACACAAGGAGCGTGATCAGCCAGGGAACACCACACATTTGAAGTGTCCTCCCAAAACAGCTCAGCACAGTATTCGTGAGAGAACCAGACTCAGTTACACAGCAAAGAGACATTTCAAATTCTACATCTGAAACACGTTCGACTATCGAGCTTTTGAGATCTCATGTGCCCTAATTTCACCTACAACTTCCACTCAGAAACACAGCACAGACTGTCCAACAGAAAGACTGCAGAGGCAGAACACAGCAGTGAATGTTCAGCACCTGAACAGTGACATGTTTTTACCCTAAAACCTGTGCCACTAACACAGGCCCAGGGAGCAAGCAGCACCTCTGGTTTGGGGTAGGCTCTTGCTGCCTCTAAATTCGTCTGTGGGAAGTGAGTGGATTTTCCATTTCCCCCAAAGCAATTAAAAAAGGCTTTGCCAGAAGGACCTGGGGTGCTGGTGACAGCAGCTGAACATGAACTGGTGTGTGCCCAGGTGGGCAAGAAGGCAAATGGCACGTGGTGTGTATCAGCCACAGTGTGGGCAGCAGGACCAGGGCAGTGACTGTCCCCCTGTGCTGGGCACTGCTGAGGCCCCATCCTGAATCCCGGGGACAGTTCTGAGCCTCTCACAACAGGGCTGGAGCATATCTGGAGAAGGGAATGGAGCTGAGGAAGGGGCTGGAGCACCAGGAGCAGCTGAGGGGAAGCTCAGCCTGGAGAAAAAGAGGTTCAGGGGAGACCTTCTCAGTCTCACAACTCCCTGACAGGAGAGTGCAGCCGCGTGGGGGTCAGGCTCTGCTCCCAGAGAACAAGGGACAGGATGAGAGGAAACAACCTCAAGCTATGCTAGGGGAGGTTTAGGTGGGACATCAGGAGGAATTTCTTCATGGAAAGCATGACACTGGCACAGGCTGCCCAAGGCAGTGGTGGAATCCCCATCCCTGCAGGGATTTAAAAGCTGTGTGGATGGGGCACCTGGGGACATGGGTTGGTGGTGACCTTGGCACTGCTGGGGGAATGTTTTGACTTGATGCTAGAGGGCTTTTCCAAACGGAATGATTCTGTCATTCTATGATATGTGGGCTTCAAGTTCCCTTTAAGGTGAAGAAATAAAAGATATTGAGGAGCTACATGTGTTACATATTCTTCAGATGCTATTTTGTCACTAATTATGCAGTTCATGCTTGGAGAAGAAAGGTGGGATTTGGTGGAAGGGTTTGGATTCCTTGGGAAGAATTTGTATTCTGACTTTGTTCTTCATGCACCTTCTGTCCTCTCTCTGAATTGGCTGGATTGTCTCACAGCTTATTACCTTCAAGCAATACTTACAGGCAGAGTTGTGGTGCTGAACAAGTGCCTTTTGTTCCTTTTATTGACCCAACCTTCATGTATTCTAATACAAAAGTGTTTTTTTCTTGGTATGGATGTGTTTTTAATAAGCCAACATGCAGAATGCCAGGCCTGGCAGGGAAACGAGGGCAGTAATTTTGCAAAATGATTTCTGTGGTTTGAGGCAGGCTGTACCTGTTTGGATTCCCCAGCTCACATTGAAGGGGGGTTAAGAGAAGCAGGTTGGTTCTCTCAATTCAGACATGCTCTGCTCAAGCAGTTCAAGAGCTGGATGATTCCCGACCCTTTTTTATTCCAGAAATTGTTCATGTACCTTCTCTTCTGGAAGGTATTTGGGTGGATAAGTGTTAAATGCGAGAGGTGCTGGTGAAAGTGAGAGAGTCGGAATACCAAAGGCAGGACGTAAATGTAAATGTAAAGCTGAATATATTTCCTAATTTACGCAGGGCCAAACGGGGGTAAAGGATGCCTTGGTAATTTAAATACCATTAATGTTATGTTGGTGCTTTATTCTGAAGCATCTCAAGTCTGAAAAAGGTTGCCTGGCGCTTTTCTTACTAATAAGCCCTAAACAGACCCCAAATTTCTAGTCAGCAAGAGCCTACCCAAACCCAGAGATGCTGCCTGCTCTTTGGGCCTGTATTTAATGGCACATGCTTTAAGGTAAAAAACATGTCACTATTCAGGTGTTGAACATTTCCAAGCTCTCTGGAATGGCCCCATCATTTGTCAAGGGGAAAAGTACACAAGTACTTAGTCCTCCAAGTCATGACCAGCAAGGTTTGAAATCAAACCTAGATGTCCTGTTTCCCCAAATCCAAAGTTTTCATCTTCTTTTGATTCGACTAAACTCAATCCCAACACTTGCAAATCAATAAGGTAAAGCCCTCAGCTGGCAGCAGAAGTGGCAGTTCCTCTATCCCTGGCAGCTGCAGTGCCCTGCCCCTCCTTGTGCCAGCTCCAGGTACTGACCATGTCACACAAACCCTAACTTGGCCCCAAAGGGCTGATGTTTTTGGATGGTTTAGTAAGCATCACCTCCTCCTGAACCTGGAGTACTGCAAGAGTATTGCCAGTTATAGATTCTTTTACAGGCTCTTGAACAAGCTGTAAGAGGAAAGAGGAAAACAAAAACAACCAAAAAAGCTAAGCCATAGCTTTTAGCTGTGTAATAGTAAAGACTATTAGGAATGCATTCAGAATGCAAAGGCTTCACAGGGCAGCCACTGGGAACGAGCAAGATGCTCTGTGCTTGGCCAAGCTCAAGCAGAACTTGCCCACATTTAACCCAGAGGAACACTATACCAACCAAGCAAACCTTTTCAGGAACTGGCCTCCTTTCAAACCAGCAATAGCACAAAAAGTTAGAGAGCTGTGTTTAACCAATATTTACCTTTTTAAAGCTACAAGGATAGAATTTGTTACCCAGTAATTTACTAGAGTATAATGTGAGAAGCATTTATAAAATCAGCCATTTACCCCTATGCAATGGGAGCAGTTAAAGCTTTATTTCAAAACAAACTATAACCTTTGTTGCCTTGCCCTCATCAGAGAAGCACATTCACAGCTTTGTACAACAGAGATCACACTAATCACAAGAAAAAAATCAGTCCAGTGTTATGGTGTCAGATGGGATCTTCACCCTTAGTCCTCACACTCCTGAAGATTCAATACTCCACCAAAATCCAAGAGGCTGGATTATGGCAAGAGCCATCACACCACAGCAGTGTACTTCAGAGGGTAAGATGTAGGCAGCTGCTCTTCACTGAAGGTCCTACACAATTCCACATTCTTCTGCCTTTCCAAAGCATCGTGCTGAGCACCTCCCACCCAGGGCACTCAGAAACACCTTTATGCACTCACTGCCATCAGCCTTACAATGCCCCTGTTCAAAAAGTGCCAACTGTTAGAGGCCAGCAATATACACAAACTGAACTCCAGTTTCATTTGAAGGCAGAGCGGCTCAAGGGCAGAGCCAGAACACTGATTGCATCTCCTGCCGCACTCAGCCACCCAGTCTGGAACAGGAGTACAGAAGCTGGAGATACAAGCAAAATGCACAGTAATCCCTGCCTCCCCTTCACCTCTCATGGCAGAAAACATCTCTCCTTCCCCACAGGCAGAAAATATCTCCCTTTCCTCACAGGCACAGGTCCAACCTGCAATCCAGATTGGAGGTGACGAACGTTTGACCTTCTGTACCCCGACCTGCACTCACAGACAAGCTCCAAGACTTCCCACTGCCCTCCACAACAGCTTCAGAAGCTCAGGTAAAGCTTAATGTCCACCATCCCAAAGTGATGCACAATCTTACCATGATGACAGAGGAACTCTGACCAGCAAACCACAAAAATTTAGGGCACTCTAATGACCAAGGCTGCAGGAAGCCTGCGGGAGCCAAGGACATAATGCTCATGACACAGAGCTCTGTTTGTGGCCTGGACTATCACGAGCCAGCAGAAACTAAGCGTTGTAAGACCTTCAGGAAACAGCAAAATCTCTGCCTTCGGAAGGGACTTTACCAATGATAAACACCACCACCACGAATCTCAGAATGGTTTGGGCTTGAACGGACCTTAAAGCTCATTTAGTTCCACCCCCTGCCATGGGCAGGGACACCTTCCACTACTAGCCCAGGTTGCTCCAAGCCCCATCCAACCTGGCCTTAGGCACTTCCAGGGATCCAGGGGCAGCCACAGCTTCTCTGGGCACCCTGTGCCAGGGCCTCCCCACCCTCACAGGGAACAATTCCTTCCTAATGTCTAATAAATGGTCTCAGTACACCATTACAGGCCCAAAAGGTTTTCACCAGGACTTTTGTATACAAAACAGTTGCTCTTAAATGCAAGTGCTCCTCGAAGACGACACTCTGGAAAGCCGACCAGGAACATCACTCTTGCTGCCTCTCACACAGATGATGCTCAGGTATCACCACTGCTTTCAGCACAGCTGTTTTTCCTAAGTCCCTTTTTTCTCCACCACTAAAGGAAAAATAGGAAAGATGACAGTCAAGCCTGTACTCCAAAGACCAGGCTATTTTCAACTAAAACTCAAATACAAGTGATGGGCAACCACAGAGGTAAGAACCAGAAGCCACCCCACTGACATACGCAGGCATCAGCCAGGCCCCCTGCTGAGGGGTTCCAAATTTGCCTTAGCCAGTTTTTAAGAAGTCAGGAGAACTGTAGGGTTGTTATTTTACCTTCATAGATGACGTTTTCATTCAATACACATTCCACTGCAGCGTACCATTGTCTCCTGGCAGTGCAGAGCTTATTCAAGCAGACATGACAACCACGCACTCAGCAGGGGATTTCTCAGAAAATCACCACTATTAAACTCCTTTTTTATTGCTTGCAGGTGGTGATTATTTCACCTTTCCACCATGATGCTCCATAAATAAGAGGGACACACTTGTTCCCAGGGAATACAAAATACAGCATGAAGTCCTCAGCAGTGCAGGAAGCCTTGCACAGGGAAACAAAGCACAATACATGGGGCCACTTTGGTGATACCTCTTGCCCATGGGCCAAAAGGCCCCTAATTAACAGGAAGTCTCCTTAAAGAGGTTTGTCTGTTACAAAAGCAACACAAACGAGGCAGCAGCAGGAACACTCCAGTTTCAGAGATGCAGTAATTGGCCAAGGCATCTGGTGAAGCAGCACCTCCACCCCTGAGCTGCGCTGGCTGTCACCCGGCTCGGGGATGCTCCAAGGGCTGGGGTGAAGAGCAGCTTCAGCTCCAACAGGTCTTGTTTGAGAAACAGCAAGTGATGAGCAAGTTCTGCTGCTCCCATTTGCCAATGGAAGAGGTTCCCACTGGTCCCTATGTGCTGAGGCAGAACAGCACAGAAGCCCATCCCTTCTGCAGGTGCTGGAGGCTAATTCCCGCATTGGGGAAGGGGCTGGGTATGATTTCCCCAAGGTACTTACTGGCAAGGAGGGGACACACACTAACCTTACAGTGTTCTGCTTTGAGATTTCACCTCAGTCCAGGACATAACCAGTGCCAAATGGATGTGTCTCCCACGAGGCAGGGCCCGATCAAACCCCACAGTTCTCTCCACACTGCCTGGCTCCCAGAACTTGCCTCAGACACAGGAGCTGAGCTCTGGGCAGTTGCTGGCCTCCACAGAAGGCCAGTTACAGCCACAGCACTACTGTTCCCACCATCACCTGGTGGCAGTTTTCCCCACACAATCACATTTTGGACAAGTCACTGGACAGACAGGAGAAACAAAGGTTCTGCTTTCAACCAGTAAATGATAACACCTATTTTGATAATCACCTAGAAGATGTTTACTTGTTTAATTACTCTGTGTAGAATCACACAATCATTTATGTTGGAAAAGCCCTCTAAGATCAGAGTTCAACTGTTTCCCCAGCACTGTCAAGGCCACCACTAACCATGCCCCAGGTGCCAGATCCATATGTCTGTTAAACCCCTGCAGGGATAAGGACTCCACCACTGCCTTGCATATTCCAGTGTTACACAGAATCACAGGGTGGGTCAGGTCGGAAGGACCACAGTGGGTCATCTGGTCCCATCTCCCTGCTCAAGCAGGGTCACCCCAGAGCACATGGCACAGCATCGTGTCCAGACACTTCTAGAATATCTCTAGTGAGGGAGACTGCACACCTTCCCTGCGCAGCCTGTTCCAGTGCTCAGTCACTGCACAGGGAAGTGCTTCCTCATGTTCAGGTGGAACTTCCTGGGTATCAGTTCCTGCCCCTTCCTCGTCCCATTGCTGGGCCTCATGGAGCAGAGCGTGGTCCCTGCTCTGAGCCTTCCCTGCAGACACTGAGACAGGTGTGAGGTCCCCTCTCAGCTGTGCCTCCTCTCAAGGCTGAACCCAGCTTGCTGAGCCTTTCCTGAAGAGATATATTCCAGTCCCTTCAGCATCTCTACAGCTTCCACTGGACCCACTCGAGGAGTTCCATGTCCCTCCTGTCCAGAACTGGACACAGCACTCCAGATTTGCCTCACCAGGGCTGAGCAGAGGGGCAGGATCACCTCCCTCAACCTGCTGGCAATGCTCTTCCTAATGCACACCAGGATCTCACTGGCCCCTCGGCCCCCAGGACACACGGCTGGTCAGGAACATTCTGCTGTTCACCAGGACACCCAGAGCCCTCTGCAGCTGCTCTCCAGCAGGTCAGCCCCCAGCCTGGACTGGGGTTATCCCTCCCCAGGTGGAGGATCCTACACTTGCCCTTGCTGAAGTTCTGACAGTTCTTTCCTGCCCACCTCTCCAGCCTGCTGAGGCCCTTCTGCAGGGCTGCACAGCCCTCGGGGGGATCGGCCACTGCTCCTGCTCTGTGTCTGCAGCTGAGGAGACACCAACCCCTTCATCCAACCACCGATGGATGAGTTAAACAACACTGGGCACAGGACTGAACCCTGAGGGGCTAATAAAAAGGAAGTGGGGATAGATAGAATGAAGTACTTGGATCTTAAGGACACACGGTCCTTAGAAGTTTTCTTAAATGTTTCACATGTCAGACACTCCAGATTCAGAGGACTGACTTAGGAGCAGAAAAAAGGACAAGAAAAGGCTACAGTCTGCATTTTATAACAATTTAAAGAACCTTCAAGGCTTGTTGCTTATTTCTGCTTAGTAGTTCTGTCTGAGCATTTTTTATATGGCTACTGACTTTAATAACATCCAATTTCCCTTCAAAAGAAGACGGTTGTGCAATTATCTTGTACTTCCAAGAGGGTACGGACAGCTAAAAGCAGCAGCTCTATAGATATACACTGTGGTAAGGCTTCCAATAAAGGAGAAGTCAGTGCACTATAAGCAAAGATTAAAAATTCACCAGCAGCCCTGTCCTCAGAGCTTTACTGAAAGGTCAGACATCCAAAACTCTGCTTCATCATAGCACTTAAGATACTGAAGACGCAACAGTGTCCCTGGACAATCTACAAAAGAAAACCATAGAATTTAGGAAACACAACAGCCCAAGAAAACTCTGCTTCTGTATTAATTACAATAATCAAAACGCCAAAATCAGACTAATACAAGATCATAGAATCTCAGAATGGTTTGGGCTTGAAGGCACCTTAAAGCTCATCTTGTTCCACCCCTGCCACAGCAGGGACACCTTCCACTAGCCCAGGTTGCTCCAAGTCCCATCCAGCCTGGCCTTGGACACTCCCAGGGATCCAGGGGCAGCCACAGCTGCTCTGGGCAGCCTGGGCCAGGGCCTCACACCCTCACAGGGAAGAATTTCTTCCCAATATCCCATCTAACCCTGACTTCTGTAAGTGGGAAGACATTCCCTCTTCTCCTGTCCCTCCAGGCTCTTGTACATAGTCTCTCCATCTTTTTTGTCAGCTCCTTCAGGCTCTAGAAGGCTGCAACAAGATTTTGTTGCTCACAGCAGAACTGCTCTCTGAAGGACCTTCAGCACAAAATACTGGGGCAGTATCATTAAACACATTCAGGAAGAATCAGAATCTCACAATAAAACAGGCACAAAGCACTCAAGAGAGCTACAAATCAAGAGAAAACAATCCTCCATGTCAAGAATCCAACAACACCTTCCCGAGGTGATTCCAATGTGACCTGACAGCCCCCCCTGCCCCAGCAGAACCTTCTCACCACCTGAAGGATCTTCAGCTCAGGCTGATCCTATGTACAAATCCCACGTGCAAAATGTCAACAACAGGTTAAAAACACCCTGATGAAACACAGCGATAAAGAGCTCCCTCAGACCCCAGAGCCATCGGGTGTGCGGGGGCACATCCACCGGTGCTGCAAGTAAACAACAGACTGCTGGCCAAAGTTTCTGCTTCTGCTTGGCAGATCTCTTTAAGAATATGATCCACACCACTAAAATCTCTGTTACCATTTGAATTACCAATTTGATCAAGAATCAAGAGCTGATCCAGGCTCCGGCTCTTTGCGTCTTTCCCCAGAGGGCCAGAGCACAGGGACCAAACGAAGGGGTTACATCGCGAGCTTCCAGCCGCTTTGCATAGCCCCGGCGCCGGGTGCAGGTGCGGGACGCCCGTTACCAAACACACCGGAGCGTTGGGGATCACCGGCCCCGCCGTGACGGGACACAGCCCGCCTGAGCCCGCAGGAACCAGCACAGACTGGGCCCATCCTGCCAGGGCAGACAAGGCACCGTAACGGGCGGGGAGGGAGAGGCGGGGCTGCTCGGTGACCGGCTGCAGAGGAAGAGAGGGAGGGAGAAAGGGAGTAAAGGAGGCAAGGCACCGCCAGCTCCGCCCGGCCCGGCCCAGCCCCTCCGCCCAGGCCGGCCCGGCCCACAGGCCCGTGCCTGCGGGGAAAAGTGCGGGACACAAGCCCGCCGCAGCCCCCTCGCCTCGCCTCGCCTCGCCTCGCCACGCCGTGTTGTACCATGCCGTGCTCCACACCGTGCCCCGGGCGCTGCCCCGTCCGTACCTGCTCCGGTACCGGTGCAACCAGCCCAGCCCGGCCCGGCCCGGCCCGGCCCAGCTCCGCCTCCTCCGTCAGCACCCGCCGGCCCCGCCGCTCCACAACATGGCGGCCGCCCCCGCCCCCGCGCGGGGCACGACGGGAGCGCGCCCCGCCCGCCGCTTCGAACACACACAGGAAGCGGCGGCGCGCGGCGCCGTGGCAACGGCCCCGGTGACGTCACCGCACGGACATGACGTCATGGCGCGGGCTCCGGTGTCTGTGTGTGTCCCTCCCGGGAGGGCACCGGGTCGGGGACTGCTGGGTCTCTGATGGGCCCCTTGGGCCTGTAAGGAGGCCCTTGGGCCCTCCAGAGGGTTCTCTTGGTTCCTGAGGGGCTCCTGGGGGGTCTTGGGTCCTTGCAGGGTTCTTTTGGTCCCTGGGTGGGGTCTTGGGACCTTAAGGCAATTATTTTGGTCCTTAAGGGGGTTCTTAGGAGGGCTTCTTGGTCCCTGGAAGGGACTCATCATGTCCCTGAGTCCTTAAGGGGGTCCTTGGGTCTTTGGGGAGCTCCTTAGTGGGAGTTTCTTGGTCCCTGAAGGGATCCTTGGGTCTCTGGGGAAGGTTCTTGGGTCCTTAAGGGGGTGCCTCAGGTCCTTGGGGAGCTTCTTGGGTCCTGGGGGCTGGTCCTGGCCCCTCCAGGAAAGTGTGGGATTCCTGTGCCCCCCCCAGAAATTGTCTGTGACTCAGCGTAGGACCCCCCATGACACTGCAGAGTGTTTGTGTCTCCCGCATTCCTGGTCTCTGATCCCCATTACTCTTCTCAGGGAGCTGGTGGGGGGACGTTGGGAAGTGAGTTGTGTGTCCAACCCTTCTTGGGAGGGCACTGGGTCGGGGGCTGCTGCTGCCCCAGAGCTCAGCTCTGCATGGCCCAGGAGGAGCCAGGGGCAGATGCTGCAGAGGACTCGTGGCCCTGCACCCTTCTGAGCTGGAACCCCCCAGTTCCTGCCCATGCCCACAGAGGGGCTGGTTCTGGGGGTCCAGGGTGTTCGTTGGGGGACAGAGGGGTGCCTGTCCACAGACTGCTCATCTGCGATGCTCTGGTGACCCCAGACCACCACCTCACTGCCACCTGCCCAGCATAACCACCCATTCTGGTCCTACTGCAGCAATGCAGCAAACTGCATGCAATTCCCTGGTTATTAATCTTGGACTCCCTATCAATCATGCAGCTCAGCCTCACATAATAATCAAGTCTGTCTTTAAGGCTCCCTTGTACGTTGTTTTCAACAAGAAACAGCTGATAACTGCAGCCCTGAGAAGGAACAGAATCATTCATGAATCCTGGAATATTCTGAGCTAGGAGGGACCCACAGGGATCGTCGAGTCCAGCCCCAGGCCCTGCACAGACACCCCAACAATGCCACCCTGGGCATCCCTGAGAGCAGTGTCCAAACGCTCCTGGAGCTCTGGCAGCCTCGGGGCCGGGACCATTCCCTGGGGAGCCTGGGCAGTGCCCAGCAGCCTCGGGGGCAAGAACCTTTCCCTGAGCTCCATCCCAAGCCCTGACACAGCTCCAGCCGTTCCCTGGGCTCCTGTCCCTCTCCCAGAGCAGAGCTCAGCCCCTGCCCCTCCGCCTTCCCTCAGGAGGAGCTGCAGCCCCCGAGGAGCCTCCCCTCAGTCTCCTCTGCTGCAGCTGAAGGAGCCAAGTGCCCTCAGCCGCTCCTCAGAGCCTTCCCCAGCTCCGTGTCCCTCCTTTGGACACTCTCCAACAGCTTTGGACCCTTCTGATCTTGTGGTGCCCAAAATGCCTCCAGAACTCAAGATGATTCCCTCCAACAGATCCTGGGCTCAGGCCATGAGGAACCCAGCAACTTTCCTGCAGGCATCCCTGCACTCTCTGTTGCCTCAGGAGACCTATGGGATATGCCTCACCATGGCACATCTGGAAACACAACAGGCTTTGGGAGAGTGGGCACCGCTTTTGGGGCACCATCCAGGCCCTGGAATCATTCCCAGCTGTGTGGAAAAATTCACAATGCCAGAGCTTTGTGTCCAAAAAGGAGAGAGAGGAGTCCTGTAACTTTATTAATGAGCAAAGTGAGAGGCCATGGGGCATTTCCCATGGGGTCTCTCAAATTGTTGGGGGACACAGCCTCCTTTTTGTCCTAATTTTCATGGCCACATCTCCCTGTCCCTTTCTCCTCTGGCTGAGGTACTTGGAAGGTACAGACTCCCTGAATCACCTACTGTATGTCCCCCTCTAATATGCATCCCCGCTTTGTCTAACATACGATGTCCATAGCTCTGTTAAGTCTTTGTTCTTCTCCAAGTTCAGGAATTTAGCATGACCTTGGCTGAGCAGCAATCCATGTGACTTAGTAACACTTTCTGAAACTGCTGGTTTCTCCTGTTACTTCCTTATCTACAAGTCCCTGGCCCTATCTACAAGCAGATTCACACCATCTGTTTGTAAAGACACGTTCATCTTACTCCTTTCACAGGGCAGCAGCAGGGGATTGGCACTGCCTCTCTGTGGTAGGGCCTTTTGTCACTCTGGTGCCAGTCCTTGCCCAACCGAGCCCAATGAGCTTTGTCCAGTCTCTTCCAGCCTTTTCAAGCCTTCCTGCAAATCCAAGGCAGATTTGGGGTTTTGTTGTTGTGGTTTTTCTTATTGTTTCTGGAGTGCCAGTCCTTGCTGCAGCTGAGCCCGGTGACCCTTTCCCAGCCCAGTCTGGAGGCAAGAAGGGAGTGGGTTGGGTTGGGGATGGAGGTGGGGATGGTGGTGAGGATGGGGATGATAGGACGGTGTGGTTTGGTGAGAGGTGGTGATGGTGGTGGGGATGGAGATGGCAGAGCTCTGCAGGACGGTGCGGAGAGGCAGGGATGGGGATGGTGGTGCTGTGGGGGTGGTGATGGGGAGGACGATGCGGTGCAGAGTGGTGTGGATAGGGATGTCTGTACGGTGCGGTGCGGGAGGGATGGGGTTGCCTGTACCGCGCCTGCAGAGCCGTGCCGTGCGGAGCGGAGCGGTGCCGCCCCGTCCCGCCCCCCAGTGCCACCGTGACCCCGCCACCGATCACTTCCAGGGCGGCCCCGGCTCCCGATTTGAAAATGCGGGAGCGGCTGCTGGTGCTTCTGTGCGCGCTGGCGCGGCGGCGGCGGCGGCGCGCCGGGGCTATGGCCGGGAACGGCACAGGGAACGGGAGCGGCACCGGGAGCGGGAGCGGCGCTGGGGGCTGGGACGGGCCGCAGCGGCGCGCCTGGCTCCGGCACTACTACAGCCAGCGGCAGAAGCGGCTCATGACGGTGACCGGGGCGGGGCGGGGCCGCGATGGGGGCGGGGGGGACCTGGACGGGACGTGGGGACACGGCACGCGGGGACGGGGTCACGGCGGACGGAGGGTCCGGAGGACACGTGGAGATCGCGGAGACACAAAGGATGGGGGGTCATGGGGGATGCACTGAAGTCACGGGGACACAAAGGATGGGGGGTCATGGGGGATGCACTGAAGTCACGGGGACACAAAGGATGGGGGGTCATGGGGGATGCACTGAAGTCACGGGGACACAAAGGATGGGGGATACGGGAGACGCGCAGAGGTCACGGCGCCATGAGGGATGGGGGGATACGGGGACACAGATCACGGGGACACAGGATGGGGGACGTGAGACATGGAACACATGGACAGGAGGGGTTTGGGGCACGGGGTACACAGGTCACAGGAACACAAAAAATGGACAGTGGGGAGGGGTTCAGGATGCAAAGTACACTGGTGGGAAGGATGGGGAGCACGGGGAAGTCACAAGGGGGACATAAAGGGTGGGGGACATGTGAGACCCAAGACATGGGATGTGGGACTGGAAGGACACATGGACACAGAGATTACAAAGGCTGGGGAACGTGGCAGTTCTGTGGCACACAAAGACAGGGACACAAAGGATGGGACTTGAAGGACACAGGATGTGATCCTGGACACAAAGGATGGCAGATGCAGAGGACAGGGGGATGTGAAGGAGGGGGTGATATCAAAGGTGGAGGATGCAATAGGGGATACGAAAGGCCTGAGGATACAAGGGATACCTGGCAGCAAGGACAAGCTGGGGTGGAACACGAGGAACCTGCTGGCCTGGGCAGTGGCTGAAGAAAGTGACAAAAGCCTCTTTTTAGTTTAAAGTTGCATTTTAGAATTTAATAACAGAAAGACAATTCCTGTGGAGAAGCCAGGAGCTTCCCCTTCCAAATCATGATTCTCACCTTTGAGGGGTGCTCTCTCCCCCTTCCAAATCAGGACTTAGCTCACAGTTCCCTTGGCAGCAGGAAATCCAGTAATGCTCATTAAAATATAAACCCCCAGAGGGAGTGGCCACCCCAAAAAGGGGCTTTTCCAGAAAACTCTGTCTGCAACACCTGGGCATCTTGTCTGGAGTCACACCTACTCTCTGGTGGGTTTACAGTGAGGTTTCTCAGGAACAGGAAGATTTGACCAGTGTTAGACCAGTTGGGACCACTGGCCACCTGGCATCCTCCTGCCTTGAGCAGATCTCTTGAGCTGGGTGGTCTTCAGAGGGGGGTCCAGGTGAAGTGCAGGGAAGCGCCGTCTCACACCGCTCTTGTCTCCCCCCTGCCCTGCAGCTCCTCATCGCTCACCGGAGGAGAACCAGCTGCTGCTTCTACCCCCGTGCCTGGCCCAGCCTCAGGAGCACAGACTGGTGGGAGCGGGTGGTCCTGAAGGAGTTTGGGCCCCAGGACTGGCTGGAGAAGTTTCGGATGTCCAAGGAGACTTTCTTCTACATCTGCAACCAGCTGCGGCCTGGGCTGGCTCCGCACAGTGCCCACTTCCACCCCACCCTGCCCCTGGAGAAGAGGGTGGCTGTGGCCCTGTGGCACTTGGCCACCAATGTGGAGTACCAGACTCTGAGCCCGCTCTTCGGCGTGGGACCCTCCACGGTGCAGAGCTGTGTCCGGGAGGTGAGCTACGCTGTGGTCTTGCTGCTGAAGCCGCTTTACCTCCGGCTGCCCGACGAGAAGGAGCTGGAGAACATGGTGCGCATCTTCTGCACACGCTGGGGCTTCCCGCACTGCATTGGGGCGCTGGACAGCCTGCACATCCCCATCCACCCACCCCTGCGCCTCACCGCCGACTATTGCAACGGCCAGGGCTGGCACTCCATCCTCACGCAGGCCACCGTGGACGGGCTGGGGCAGTTCTGGGACGTCTCCACTGCCTTTCCAGGCAGCATGGAGAACAGCGCGGTCCTGGAGAGCTCCAGCCTGTGGGTGCTGGCCAAGGAGGGCCGGCTGTGCCCCAACCCTCCCAAGCACTTCATGGGGAAGGCACAGAAATACGTGCTGCTGGGTGATGCCACGTACCCACTGCAAGACTGGATCCTCAAGCCCTACCAGGAGGATGACAACCTCACCCAGCGCCAGCTGCAATTCAACTACCGCCTGAAGCGGGCCCACAGCGTGATCGAGAACGCCTTCCTGCGCCTCAAGGCACGCTGGCAGATCCTCCTCAAGTGTGATGACTGCAGCCTGGAGCTCCTGCCCACCCTCGTCCTTGCCTGCTGCATCCTGCACAACGTCTGTGAGGCCCACGACAACCCCTTCAATGAGGAGTGGCTGGAGGGCACTGAGCCCACCGAGCTGCCCAAGCCCTGCCAGCCTGCACCGGCTTCCATGGAGGACAACCGTGCCGAGCAAGTGCGTGAGCTGATGTGCCAGTACTTTGAGAACTGCGGGGAGGGCTGACGGGCCCGAGGAGCAACTGCCCTGCGCATCCCTGCACATCCGGGCTTGCAGACTCACCGTGGACTCTGGCAAAGCTGTACCCAGGGCCCAGGGCAGGGAGGGGCAGCCATGTTGCGCTCGGGCTGAGTTTGCTGTGGAGGTTTCAGGCAGTGGAATGTAATTTGTGCCCATTCTCTCTCCCAGGATCTAAATGGTTTGGTGGTGTGTTGTGTGCTGTGGGAGTACAGTGGGGATTAGGACTGAGAGGGGGAGGCTGCTGGAATCTCCCTTTCCTCTGTCCCAAGGCCTCTCCATTAGGCCAAAATCAGCAGGAGCCTTGAAATAAGGCAAAACTCCTTTGAAGTTTTGCAACTTGCTGTGTAAACACACACGGGAAGAAAAGGGAAGGAAGAGGCAGAGCAGTGACTTGTAAGGGCTGACACCAGCCTAGAATTAAACTGCATCCACAAACTCAAGGATGTGCTGCCCTGGAGGTTTGCCCAGCCTGGCATCCCCCAGCCCCTCTCCAGAGGGATTTTGCTCAGCCTGGCATACCTGGCCCCTCTCCAGAGAGGCTTGCAACACCCTGAGCCCCTCTCCGGAGAGGTTTGCCCAGCCTGGCACCCCTGGCTCTTCTCTAGTGGGATTTTGCCCAGCTTGGCGTCTCTGACCCGTCTTCAGAGAGGTTTGCCCAGCCTGGCACCCCTGCCTCCCTCCTGAGGGTTTTTGCCCAGTCTCGCACTCCAGGTTCCTCTCAGGGTGAGGTTTGCCCTGCCTGGCACCCCCGGCCCCTCTCCGGAGGAATTCTCTCTCCTTGGAACACTCCAGCCCCTCTCTGAAGGGATTTGCCCTGCCTGGCACCCCCGGCCCCTCTCTGGAGAGGTCCGTGGCTCAGTTCCCGGGTCCCTATGCCCCTGCCCGGCTTTTCCCGCCGATCCCTCCGATTCGTGACTGGGCGCGGCTGGAGCCGAGCATGCCGCGGACATGGCGAGCTGCGGGCGGGACCAGCAGCACCCTCAGGTGGAGGGGAGGCAGCGCCCCCTCGTGGGCGGCTCCACCCGTGCGTATTGCGCAGGCGCCGCCGTCGGGCCGTCACGTGGCGGAGCAGCAAGATGGCGGCGCGCGGTGAGTGCAGTGCCGGTACCACCGGGCCCTCCCCGAACTCCCCTGGTATCCCCCGACCCGGGCAGCTCCTCTCGAGCCCCGGTTTCACTGGCCCCGCGGCTCCGTCGGGCGCGGTCGCGGCAGGGGGTCCACGTCTGTCCCGGGTATCCGGTGAAACCGAGTCCGGACACGCGCTGTGGGGTCAGCCCCGGCCCCGGGGTCCGGTTGTCCAGCATAGGCCGGGCCGCGGCCCTTCCTGCACGCCCCGCCCCAAGCCACGGGACTCGCTGGCGGCTGCGGGCTCACCTTGACTTCTTTCCCCAGGCGCAGGAGTGTGACCGAGGAACCCCCCCAGAGCCTCCAGAGTGCCCAGACCCGCCCGCGGCATGGTGACGGAGCAGGAGGTGGAGGCCATCGGCCGCACGCTGGTGAACGCGGAGCAGCCCCTGCCCGCCCGGTTCCGGGCCCTCTTCACCCTGCGGAACCTGGGCGGCCGCGCGGCCGTAGAATGGATCAGCCGCGCCTTCGGGGACGGCTCGGCGCTGCTGAAGCACGAGCTGGCCTTTTGCCTGGGTCAGATGCAGGACGAGGCGGCCATCCCGGTGCTCATCCGTGTACTGGAGGACACGGCCCAGGAGCCCATGGTCAGGCACGAGGCAGGTATGGCAGCAGCTCCTGTGGCTCTGGGGGCAGGGGAAGAGGCTGGCTGGCAAGTGGGGCTTGGGGTGCTTCCCCCACTGTACAGAGCAGCTCATGGGGGCCTGATCCGGCTTGGATGTCAAACCCTGAGTCACGTAACATCTCACCACCTCCCTTGGCCAGACCTGACAGGACAGATTAGCCAGGTCCTGCTGTTCCTGTTGGCCAGGCTTCTCCTGCCGTGTTTGTCCTGTTTGGAATCAGTCAGTCTGGCATGTGTCCACGTTTGTGCCATTTGGGATCTGTCAGTTAGGCCTGTGTCTGTGCTTTAGAGCAAGGCAAGGCATTTCCAGAGGACACAGCAGGGTTCTTCTCATACAGACACCCTGATAACATCCTGGTACATCCTTCAGGTGAAGCCCTGGGCGCTATCGGGAACCCTGACGTGCTGGATATCCTGAAACGCTATTCCCAGGATCCTGTGGTTGAGGTGAGGTTCCTGAGGGGTCATTTCCTCTGGGATGCAGCAATGCTGGTCTCAGAGCATGAGGCAGGTCCTGCCTGGGCAGGTGGATGGGGACATCACAGTGACATCCTGCTGCGTGCTGGGGTTCTCCTGGTGCTGTCCAGTGCTGTTCTGCAGCCAGGGCCGTGTCCCTGTCCCCACAGGTGGCAGAGACGTGTCAGCTGGCCATGAGGAGGCTGGAGTGGCTGCAGAACAACAAGGAGAAGCCAGGCACCAGCCCATACCTCTCTGTAGATCCTGCTCCCCCTGCTGAAGAGACGGATGTTGCCAAGCTCCGGGAGATCCTCCTGGATGAGTCCCAGGAACTGTTTGACCGCTACCGGGCCATGTTTGCCCTGCGGAACGTGGGGGGCCAGGCTGCTGTGCTGGCACTGGCAGAAGGTGAGGGCCTGTCCTTCCTGTGGGTCTGTCCAGGCTAATCTGGGATGAGCCCTTCCCAAATCCAGGACTGCCAGAGCTGCTCTCACGTGTCTGTGTCTAGGGCTGCTGTCCCCTGCCACGTTACAGAGTGCTGAGTGGTCTCTGGTGTTCCAGAGCCCCCTTGCCACTCTCCAGACCCCCTTCCCTAAGGGAAGGAGGGCACTGGTTGTGATGATGGTCTGGGACCAGCTGGTCTGACTCATTGTCATACCTGGCCCGGGGTTGTTGGGGTCCTGCTCTCCTGGCCTGGAAAGTCAGGGGTTGCTGGTGTTTGGGAATAGCTTTGGAGAGGGGAATGTTCCCTGAGTGGGAAAGGGGCAGACCAACAGCCCACCCCCAGCCCGAGGGAAGTGGATGAGGCTCTCCAGCCATCTGGGACAGTTGGGGTCCATGAGATGGGATCTGTTAGCTCCTGCTCCAGCTGCTTGGTCCCAGAGGGCTGGAGTCCCTGCCCATGCTACCATCCCCTGGAACATTGTGTGTTGAGGCAGAACCTGGGGCAGGTGAGGGGCAGCAGCTCTGCTGGAGGGTGGGTGCTGCCATCAGGGGAGGCACCGGGGCAGGCCTGGGGTCAGGAATCAGGGTGGGATCAGGGAACAGGGTGGGACACCCCTTTGTATACACAGGGCTGGGGCAATGACCCTTTACATCCCCAGCTTTCGGGTGGGGGGCTCCATCCAGGCATCCTGGTGCGTTTTGGGGCATCCTGGTGCATTTTGGGTCGTCCCAGCTCACTGTCCCTCCTCCCGCAGGGCTGCACTGTAGCAGCGCGCTGTTCCGCCACGAGATCGGGTACGTGCTGGGGCAGCTGCAGGACGAGGCGTGCGTCCCTCAGCTGACAGCCGCGCTGCGCAGCCGCGCCGAGAGCCCCATGGTGCGGCACGAGTGTGCTGAGGCGCTGGGCTCCATCGCCCGGCCCTCCTGCCTGCGGGCCCTGCGCGCCTTCGCTGGTGACGAGGAGCGCGTGGTGCGTGAGAGCTGCCAGGTGGCCCTGGACATGTACGAGTACGAGAACGGCGCCCAGTTCCAGTACGCTGACGGGCTCTGCAAACTGCAGGCCTCCTCCTAAGCCTGGACTGGGGGCACTGAGGTGGGTGTGCTGCCTCCCACCCCCTCCTGCTGCCAATGCCGCTTTCATGGCCACCTCTGTTGGCGTGGAGCCGTGCCTTGCCACGCAGAGCTGGAGGAGGAACTGGGTTTGCTCTCTGGCACAATTACAACCACCTTTTCCCTCCAAATCCAGGCTGAGCTGCTACTTGCCTCTCCACCACTCCTCGCCAGCCACTGTTTCCTGGATCTGCCCCTTTTTCCCTGCCAGGATCAGCACTGCCTGCCCGCAGCCTGGCTTGGGGCTTGGACCAGGTGGGCTCTGCTTGGCACGTCAGAGCCTGCTGCAGCTCTGCGGGGCTTGGGCCTGCCCTGGGTTGGTGCTGCCGCGTCGGCAGCTCCATTCTCCCCACCCGAGCTTTGCTGGGGGCCAGGATGGGCTTTGGGCACCCGCTCTTGTGGGCTGTGGTGTTAGGATGCTTCGAAATTGCTCTTGGTGCTGGTGCTGAGCCGGGGCTCTCCTCGCCCCCGCAGTGGGTTTGGCCTCTCCTGTTGGGACAGGCTGGAGCTGAGCCTGTGGCAGCCTCTGCCTCAGGATGGGGGTTGTTTCGTGGCAAAGCTGGGAAGATATGGCTGGGTTTTTTTCTGCAGGGAAGGGCGCTGCCATTAGGGCGGGCAGGGTGAGGCAGAGCTTGCCTGGGCTTTCCCCTGTGTTTAACCAGGGCCAGGAGGGCTGAGGCTGCTGCTGGCACCCAAACCCCCCAGCCAGCCCAGCCTGGGCACTGGGGTTTGGGGTTTGGCAGGGAATAAAGCACTGGCACGGGAAGCTGGGGTGAGTCGAGCTGTGATTTACTTGTGCCCAGGTGTGGAGTGCACCCAGAGCCACGGGGTCAGGCCCTGGCGGGAGCCTGAGGGCTGCCAAAATAAAATCATAGAACCACTGAGGTTGGAAAGGACCTTTGAAATCGAGTCCAGCCGCATTGGGAGGAGCAGGCAGTGGGGTCCCTGATGGTATGAGGTGAAACCCCCAGCCCTGGGGAGGAAGATGAACTGTCTGAGGTGCCCTGGTAGGACCCTACTGCCCTGCAGGGCCTGGCATCCTGCTGGGCATACCTGGCTTTTCCCCTTGTCCGAGGGCTCCCTGTGAGTCAGTCCCAGGCTCAATCCTCTTAGTCCCTCAGGCCAGCTCAGCATCCCCAGGGCTCTGGTACTCAGGGACACAGCTGAGGGAGGGGTAGCCCTGGCCATGGCCCAGTCTGACCCAGTTCAGGACCCCATGGAAAGGGCTTTTAGTCCAGATGTGACCAGTTTTGGTCGCTTGTACACACTGGGAGCCAGTGACGTGTGCCCGAGTGCTGTGGGGTCACCTGTGTGTGATGTGGAGGGTGAGGGGCTCCAGGCTGCAGTTGCCCAGCACTGGGGACAAACGCCTGATGCTTTCACACTGTTTGGAGTCAGCAGCTGTTATGGGTAGCTTGTCCCCCTTCCCTCACCCTTCTGGTGATGATCACCTGCCCCTGGGTGATGGGCAGGACCCACTGGCACTTTAGGCTTTTTGAGATGTTCCTGTGTCCGTATCCATCCCCAGGACACTGAGATGGGTGATTTCCCCCGGGCCACGTTATCACTTCCACTGTTCCCTTCTTGGCACATGGGCTCCAGCACTCCGGAATTTGCCTGGGTGTCTGTCCTCACTTATCACCCCAGCTGCCCCCACCCTTGTTCTCCAACCTTTCCACGGGTGACTCACCCAGACCATGCAGGGTTGTTTCTCAGTCATTCTGTGCCAGCATTTGTCTCTGCTCCCCCAAACACCTTTTAATACAAAATTGGAACAAAATGCATTTCTGAGGCTGGGATCTGGGCAGGGGTGACCTGGTGCAGCAGAGCTGGGAGGTGCTGGAGGGGAGCAGGGTTGAGCCTTGAGTCTTGACTTGGCACTGAACCCCACCAGCACCTTCACCCCTCCCAGTCTAGCCTGTGCTGGGAAGGGTTTGGGGTTTCTCCAAAGCTGCTGCTGGTCTGGGCTCAACCCTGCACCCTCATTGTGTGTGAGGAATTGCTTTTGGGGGAAGCATGGGGGAGGTGATCCTGGGCACTGGGGTGGCACATGTGGCAGCCATCATGAAGCTCTGGGAAGGCGACAGCCTCTTGCCATGGGCTGCTCCGCTGTACAGCAAAGCGGGCCCCATGGGAGCCCCCCTGGCTGAGGCTGCATCCCCATTCCCTCTGCCCACTGCCTCTGGCTCCAAGGGTGCTGTGTCCTCTGGGATCTCAACCATCTGCTCCAGGGATCCGGGGTCTGTTGAGGGATTTAACCCAGCCCAGGGGAGGGAGGAGAGACCTTGAGCATCCCTCCTTATCCCTGTCCTTTGGGGTTCTCCAGCTGCAGGTGACTCCCCACTCCCAGGGGGGCAGGGGTACCAGTGGTGCTGCCAGAGGGGCAGGATCTGGGGACCTTGACCCACATTGGAGCCCACTGGTCACCCCCCATGCTGAGGGAGCCGGGCTGTGCCTGGATTAGCAGGCGCTAAGCTCCTTCTCAGTAACACAGCTCTGTCACCGGGTGAGTGGCACTGCCACCAGCCATGGGGACATCGCTGTCCCTGTGAGCTGACAGCACCGAGGAGCCTCGTGGACCCTGATGCCACTTCCCCCCCTGCAGTCCCCTGCGTGGCAGAGGCTTTGGTGGGGGTGCAGGGATAGCCGGCCATGGCCCTGGCAGGGGGTATTCCTCTCCCTGGCACCGGCGGGGCATGGGGGCCACGGCAATTGCTGCAGTCGCCCCCCGAAGAGGACGGGGTGCTGTACGTGGACTACAGGCCCCCCGCCCTGGATAGCATCCGCCTGCCCCGCTACGTCCTGTACCTGATGATGGCGGCAACGCTGGTGCTGGTGGTGGCGTATGCCATTGTGGGGCACCTCATCAAGGACCTGGTGCACGACTTTGCCGGTGAGTGCTGCTCACAGCGGGGTCAGGCTTTGGGGTGAGTGGAGGGCCAGAGGGATCCCCCCCACCTGAGACCATGCTGTGGCAGGGCTCGTGCTGCTGACAGCTTCGTCTCTGCCCCTGCAGACTGGGCATTCGGGCCCAAGCCGGAGGAGAAGGCTGGGATGGCCGAGGGCACCGTGCTGGAGGCAGAGTGGCTGGAGAAGGATGAGGTGCTGGTGAAGCAGAAGGCAGAGGATGAAGGCACCAGCATCCTGCCTGGCACGGACATCCCGCTGGGGCTGCTCATGCCACGCAGCTCCATCTCCTTTGCCGACTCCCCCAAGAGGTTCTTCTAGGGCCTGGCGATACCTCTGCCACCAGCAGGACCCTGCAGCCCTGCCTGACCATTGGGTCACAGCGTGGCCCTGGCCGTCGGCAGTGCCCAGCACTGGCACACAGCCTCCCCCTTCCTGCCCAGCCCAAGTGCTGCTCTTGGGGCTTCTCTTGGGCTGTCACCCCAATAAAGCCACTGTCCCAGCGCTGCTCACCCCTTGGCCCAGCACAGCAGGGGGGGTGGCAGGGCTAAGACATCCCAACCTTTGCCTGGGGTAACAGCACCCCTTGGCACAGCTATGCCACCCCTGGCCATGGGCACGTGGGTGTGTAAAGGTGGGTGCTTGGGGGTGCAGACCCATGGTGTGGGGGCACAGACAATGGTGGGCAGGGGGCGTGGACATGGGTGCACACATGCACAGGGAAACACCTCTGGATGGGCCCAGTCAGCATGGACGCATGGGTAGGAACAGAGAGATGGACAGCTGGGCACTGAGGCTGGCTGTGCCCCTACCACCCCCTCAGTGCCTTGGCACTGCCAGACCATGCCCAGTGGCACCCACAGTTACCCCCAAAACAGTCTTGGGGAGCAAAGCACCCACAAGCCTCTCTTGGGCTCTGGGTGAGGGCACTGGGGATGGGGGCTGTTGCATGGACCTGCACCCCCTGTCCTAAACCCAGGCTGGGGCCGGATCCCTGTGTCCCCAGTCTAATTCTTCACCCATTGAGGAATTGCCACAGGCAGAGTGGCCCTACCAAAGCCCACTGTCCCTCCCTGGGGGCCTGCTGGCCACCTTGTGCCTCAGTTTTCCTTGTGCCCTGCTGGCTGGGCACCCTCCCACAGTCTCCCTGATAACCCTGTCAGTGTTTCACTCTTGGCAGTACGTGGGCACTCACTCCCTGAAGATGTGATGGGATCCCAGCTGGGATTGTCTGGGGCCAGCTGGCTCATGCTCAGGGGAGGGGGGGAGGTGGTCTGGCATTACCCACCCCTTTGTGCTGCCCCATCCCCATGGGATCTGCCCCAGCCCTGCCAGCAGTGTTGGGGGGAGCCAGGCAGGGTGGGCACTTCTGTACCCCATCACCTATCTGTTCTTCCACCTGTGCACCCACCCATGTGTTTGTCCATCCACCCACCCTACCACCCACCTGTCTGGTCTGTCGGTCTGTCTGTCTCTCCCTCTGTCCACCCACCTACCCTGGGTGTAGTCTGCAGTCCTGGGCACAGGGACATGCCTGTCCTTTGCCACTGTGGTCCCCGAGGTGGTGGCCACTGGGTGCTGTGGGGTGCCTGAGCCAGGGGAGTGGTACCGCCTCCCACAGGTGACAGGGGCCACGTTGCCATGGTGCTTGGTGCCACTTGTCCTCTTGGGGCCAATAAAGGCGCCCATTGCCCTGGGTGTGGAGAGCAGGGCCCGACAGCAGCGGGGGACAGGAGCTCACTTTAAGGAGCAGGATCCAACTGCGCCCCAGCCCTCTGCCCAAAAATGCCGAGGCCCTTGCAGCCCCTCTCGCTCCTGGTCCTGCTCGTCCTCACTGCCACCGCCCAGGGACAGGCTGGTAGGTGCCCCCATGACCCTCTGTACTGCTGTGCCTGGGGAGGTGGCCAGGCCCCCCCAAGGCATCGGATCAGCTCCTGGGAGACCTTTCCAGTGGGACCAGTCTGTCCCAGTGCTCCAACAGTAACTTTTGGGGGCAGAGCAGAAAGATCTGGAGACACCCACCTGCTGCCCCAGTGCTCCCCACTGTGCTGGGAGTGGGGGAGTTCTGTTGGGGGTGGCTTCCTTGGTACCCAAGGGACAGTGGGGAGGGGGCACAGTGTCTGCCGATGTCCCATCCCCTGAAGGACGTAATTCCCCTGAAGCTGTCCCGATCCCCATCCTTTCCCTTCCCTGTCCCTTGGCCATGAAGGCACGGGCCCCAAGGTGCTGCAGCCGTGGCTCATTGCCCTCACGGCCGTCGTCGTCTTCCTCTTCATCGTCTTCGTGGTGCTGCTCATTAACCGGCTCTGGAATCTCAGGAGGCGCAGGTTGGATTGGTGCCGGGACCGGGGGGTGCTGGCCTGGGGAAAACTGCGCGGAAGGTTGCCATGGGCCGGAGACAGGGCTGTCCCCGGGCACCGTTCAGCCTCTCTCTTCCCTCGCAGGAAGGAGAACGATTACCCGGAGACCCTGGCGACTGACAGGTACCACAGCCCGGGTGCTGCGGGGCGGCACCGGAACCCCACCACACCGGGACCCCACCACACCGGGGCTGGATTCCCTCGAGAGTGGGCACGTTCTGGAGGTGCCATGGTGGCTGTATGCCCTTGGCATGGCCGGAGGCGGCCGTGCCGTGGTGCCCCTCGTGCCCCTGGCACGGCCGCGGTGCCGCTGCAGTGCCCGGCTGACCGACGTTCCCTCCCTCCCGCAGGCTGGGGCGCTCCGGCCACGTCAACCCGGCGGCTGAGGACTGGGATGAGCTGAGTGACGACAAGCAGCGGAGCAAGGCCACGTCCCTCTGAGTCCCCCCCGCCCCCTCTGCCCGCTCCGCAGCACCTCCGACGGGCGCCGCACCCTCACCCCGTCCGCGGGTCGGGGATCCGCGCCGGGTTTCGGCGGCAGCCGTGGCCACCGTGGCACCTCCCGCCCTGCAGCCACCCCGGCTGTGACCAAGACCCGGCGCGGATCGCCCGCTCGCCGGAGCGGAGAGGGGAGGGCGGCGGCCGGGGACGGCAACGGGGCCTTCCCGTGTCCCCCAACCCTGGGCCGGCGGGGGGTCCCGGCCGTGGGAGGACGAGGACAGCCCCCTCCTCAGACGTGCCTAGTAAAGGTCCCCAGCCTGCCCCGAGTCAAGAGTCTGGTGTCACTGTGCTGGGGAGGAGGCTGTCCGGCACCCCCGGGTGCCACTAGGGCAGCGGACAATGGCAAGTTCCAAGCTGCCAGACCTCAGCGACCTCGCAGGGCGAGAGCCGGTGTCCAGCCACATCGCTGCCCGACAACCCCGGACCGACGGGTGGGCACCGACGGGACACGGGGGGCTGGGGAGCACCGAGGAGGGCGGGGGACTTCGCCCTCATGGCTGTCCTGAGCAGTGCTTGGGGACAGGGACCATGGGGACTGCGGGGGTGGAGCGCAGCTTCACCTACGGGTGAGGACAATGACGTCACACAGTCAAGCGATGACGTCATGCGCACGAGGTGGTGACATCCCGTGGCCAAGTTCTGGAAGCAGAGGAAGTGGCAGCAGCTCTGAACCCCCACGTGAACCACGGCTGCCCCCACCCATGTCCCTGTCCCCACAGGTCCTCTCCCTGTCACCCCGCGGCCTCGCCTGAGGCTGGGGGTGCGCCCTGCGGGATCCCAGCTCTGTCACCCTTCTCATCCGGGCCAAGAGCAGTCATGGGTGGGGGTCCCTCTTCTGGGGTGATGGGTGCCTGGCTGGGCTCTGCTCTCCCCAGTGCCCCCCCTCCTCCGCTGGGACACCCGTGTTCTCCCCTGTTGGACGCCGTGCCTCAGTTTCCCCCGGGGCTGCAAAGGAAGGGCGGAGGCGAGCTGGAGTTGAAGCATAGCTTGTTTAATTTTTATACATTTTTTTTTTGTCTTTTTTTTTTCCTTTTCATTTTTTAATCTTTTTTTGTGTGTCAGTTTTTTCTTTTTTGTTTTTTTCTTCTTTTTTGTCTCTTTTTTCTCTTTTTTGCATAGGGGAGGGGGGGGAAACAACAACAACAGAAAAAAAAAAAAGGGAAAAAAAAACCAAAACCAAAACAAAAGAAACAAAACAGAAAAGAAAACAAAAAAAAAACCCCAAAAATCCGTATCAGGGTCAGTAAGTGTATGTAGGCAGGAGCGGCGCTATCGGTAATGGCTGCGTACAATGGTATAATCAAATATCGTGAAGCACCAGGGAGGCGAGCGGGGGCTCGGGGGGGTCATGCGGGGCCAGGGGGCGCGGGGGGGCAGAGCGGGGGGGCCCGGCCCCGGCTCGCGGCCCTGGTGCGCTCGCGGTGTGTATCGGCTGCGGCAAAGCGAAAGCGAGAATCCGGCGAACGAGTAAAATATAACTGCGGGGGGAGGGGGCACCCCCGGCCCCCCGGGGGGAGCGGGGACCCCCGAAAAGGCGGGCGGGGGCAGCCGGCGGCGCGGAGGCACTGCGGCGGGATTTTTGGTTTGGGTAAGAGGCGCGGTCCGGCCGGCTGCCGCCTCGGCGCCTTTTTGGGGCGGTTTCTCTCCTTTTGCCGCTCTTTGCCCGGGGGTGGGATTTCCCCCCACCCCGGCTCCACCTCCCGCCTGCCCCCGGGCATCGCACGAGGCGCCCAGCGGGGCACGGGGGCACCCAGGGAGGCTCCCATGGACTGGGGCACCCGTGGGCATTACCTGGAGCACCCAGAGGGGCATCCGTGGGTATCTCTCGGGGCATCCAGAGGGACACCCCTGGGCATCGTCTGGGGCACCCAAAGGGGCACTCGTGGGAATTGCTCGAGGCACCCTGCGGGGCACCTGTGAGCACCACTTGGGGCACCCAGAGAGGCCCCCGTGGGCACCACCTGGAGCATCCAAAGGAGCACCCAGAGGTGCACCCATGGGCACCCGGTGGGGCGCCCGGTGGGGCACCCGCGGGTATCACCTGGAGCACCCCCGGTGACACCCACGGGCACCGCACAGGGGACCCAGAGGGTCACCCATGGACACACCGAGGGCACTCATCACCGGAGGCACCCATCCCAGCCGGTGGCGGGATCCCCGGGGCAGGGGCAGAAAGCAGCAAATTCCAAACTCTGAGTACAAAAAACCAACCAAACAAAAAAAGAAAAACAAAAGAGCCCAAACTCCACCAAACAAGACATATATATATATATATATATATATATATATATATATATGAGATTTTATATATATATATATTCCTTTGAGATTTAAAGTACCTTAACTGTGTGTGGGCCCGCGGGCCCGCGCCCCCCCCGGCCCTGCAGCCCCATATATATATATGTGGAGATATATATATATATATATATATGTACAGGTTATTTGTTTTATTTATAGGTCACAAGGACTATTTTTAATTAAATTTTTTAAGCCGACGAGCCCGACTAAAAACCCTCTAGAAGAGACTGTAGTGCATGAAACCCCCGCGGTGATTGTCAAGCGGAGCCCCCTCGTATCCCCATCCTGTGGTGGACCCCCCCGGAGCATCCCCAGGGATGGGGTGTCCTCCACCCCGGCTTTGCGCTCACCCCGACCGTGGCCATCGAGGCCGCCAGAAGATAAAAAAAAGAAAGGAGAATGATTAAAAAAATAGAAATAATAAAAATGAACGGTGCCCCCCTCCCCCCCCGCCCTTCAGGGAGGGACCGAGGGGGTGTTGCATATTCCCTTTGGGCAGAGACGGGGGTGCGGCCCCGGGGGGGTGTCGGGGGAGCAGTGCAAAGACCCCGGGGGCGCGGGGGGCTCCCCGGCCCCGCAAGGGGAAACCCCCGGCCCGCCCCCCCAATGCCGCCCTACGGGCTGGGTGGCGTCGAGTTGATTCTTTTTTGCCTTTTTAAATATGGTTTAAGGTGCTTTTCTTGCCGAGGGCGGGTTTTTGGGAGCTGCGGCCGCAGCCCGGCCGGACTTGCTGCCGGCCCGGGGGGTGGAGAGGCAGCAAAAAGGGGGCAGGAGACGGCCCTGGTGGTGTCCCCGCGGGGACGGGGGCTCCGGGGCTTCCTCGGGGCGGGGGGACCCAGGCCCGAGGGGCGCCAGCGCCCCTCGCCTCCCCGGGGCTGGCCGAAGGGGCTGCCCCGGTGCCCCCTGCTCCCTCCCTCCGCTGTCGCTGTCGCTGTCACCGCTGAAAAATGCTTTTTTTTTTTTTTAATATTTTTTGCTTTGAGCTGAGCCTTTTCCAGCCTTAACCGCCCCCCCCCCAACATTTTTTGTTTTTTTGTTTTTCTATTTTAAAAAAAAATTCTCGGCTTTTTTTTTTTTAATTTTGTCTTTTTTTCCCTCTTTTTTTTAATTCTATTTTTCATTCCTCCCCCCCGAGCTGGACGCCGCCCCCGCTCCCTCCTTGCATTGTCCTTGCAGAAATCAATACTGCACCTTGCATAAAGAAGCGTCTCCCAAGGCTCCTCCCAAAGGGTCTGGGACCCTCAAACCAGCCTCAACTTTGGGCGAAACCCGGCGGGACGCGACCACCCCGTCACCCCCCACTAATACTTTTAGACATCAAAAAAAAAATTAAAAAAGAAAAATTAAAAACTGTTGACGACGACGTTTCTTCATGCCCGAGCAGCAGCGATGCCGGTGCCACCCGCCCACCGGTGTCACGACCCGCGTCAGTCCTCAGCCTCAGGGAGGTTGGGGGGGTCTCTCCAGCCGGCGGAACGCTGGGGTTTTAAGGCAAATTCTGGGTTTTTAGGGGGTGTCGGGCCCCTGCTCGGCAGCGGGCACAGCAGGGAGAGGCGGCGAGAAGGCACCTCCTGCCATTCCCTGCTGCGCCAGCCGGACCCTCGGGGATGAAGCCGATGGGGTGGAGGTGGGGGGAGGCTGTGACCCCCCCTGACACCAGCCCGGGGGGGGCACAGCTACATTCACACGGTTCCATTCCTGTCACGAGAGCAGCTGGGCTCAGCCCTTCTGGCCCTGTGCCTCACTGAAAACCAATGAAAAAGTGGGGGTCCTCTAAGGGGGGGTGGGACCCTGCGGCCCCCCATAAGGATCAGCCCTGCGGGTCTCCATCCCTGCTCCTCCCCGCACGGACTCCACCACATCCTGGTCAGTCTTGCCGCGCCCGGACACTGGGCCCCCCCCGAGCGTTCTGGGGGAGCTCTGGCCCGGGGGTCCCTGCCGCCTCCCGCCTCGCTGCCTTTGGTTGCTGGAAGCAGAAAAAAATCAAATAAAACCCCCCAAAAGGGAAGGAAAACAAAGAAAAGAGAGGCAAAGCAAAGAGGTGGCCGCCCCCCCGGCCGGCCCCCCCCACAGCTATTGCATATTCCGGTGTGTTGGCGCAGAGGATGCATCGGTATTACCAACTGGAAGACGTTTCTGAGGGGGAAAATCGGTTAAAAAAGAAGAAGAAGAGAGAGAAAAAGGGACTTTTCCGGCCGAGAAGAAGCCATGCAGGAGGCGAGGGGGGGGCAGCGGCCCCCGGTCCCCCTGGCCCCCCGGGAGCCCCGGGCATGCAGCGACTCCCTCGCACTGATATCGGGTCCAGTAATACTTAGGCTTCGAAGGCAAGGCACATCATGTGGTATAAAATTTCGTGCAAATTAGGAAAACATGGAATTTTTTTTCTTGTGTGTTTTTTTACGGCTTTTTTTTTCTTTTATACAGATTTTTTTTTTTGTTTTTTTTCCTCTTTTTTTTCTCTTTTGCTGAAGGGGAAGGTAGAGCCGGTTAATAGAGTCTGCCATGCACAGCATCAGCCAGCCGCGGCTGGGTTGAGCCAGGTCACCAGATCCTGTTAAAGCACCATGCAGTTTATTTGTCTTTTTTTTTTTTTTTTGTCTTTTTGTCTTTTTTTTTATGCGTTTCTTTTCTCAGATCTTAAAAAAAAAAAAAAACAAACCAGGTTTCCCTCTCCGCCAAGCGCTTTTTTTGCTGTTCTTTTTTTCTTTTTTTTTTTGTGGGTTTTCGCCTTTTCTTGTCCTTTTTGATTATTTTTCTGTCTCCCGGGATTTCCTGCGTCAGCCCTTTCCCTGGTGCCTCGTTGTGTCGTCCCGGGGAGGGTGGGAAGCGGGGAGAAGCGGGGGCCACTGGAATGGGGGATGCGATGCCAGTGGTCCTCGGGGCGGCTCTGGGTGTCACGGGAGGGGGCCAGGCGGGTGGCGACGGTGGTCTCGGTGACATCCCCAGCTCCTGGACATCCCACGGTGGCTTCTCTCCATCACCACCCTTCGGGTGTCCCCTGGGCCGGAGATCCTTTGGGGACCAGTCTCATCTCGCTGGGGACAAGGGAACCTTCGTCCTCTTCCTCCTCCTCGCCTCGGCCGTCGCGGGGGTCCCTCTGCTCTAAGGCACTGCCACGTCCCTGCGTCCCCTTCCCGGCCACGCTGTCACCGCACGGGACGGGGACGGCCGAGCGCTTCCTCCCGCGCTGCCACCGGCCGGGGGCTCCTCCGGGGAGGCCGGGACCCCTCCCCGCCGCAGTTCAGGCACTTGACGCGGGGCTGAGGGCTCCGGGGAACTCCGGGGGACTTCGAGGGGCTCCGGGGGGCTAGCTCTGCCCTCGCCCTCGCTCGGGCTTCTTTGCTCCATCCTTTTGTATCCAAAAAAAAAACCAACCCAAACAAACAAAAAAACCCAAACCAAACCACCAAACCCAAAAACCCCAAACCAGCCGTCCCGGCAAGCCAGTGCCGGGGACTCCACCTCCTCCTCCTCTTCCTCCTTTTTTGTGATTTTGTTTTCTTTTCTTCTTTTTCTTTCTTTCTTCGTTTCTTTGTTTCTTTCTTTCTTCCTTTCTTTCTTTCTTTCTTTTGTTTTTTTTTTTTGACGATTCCCTCTTAAAAGTGCATTTCCTACAAAATGTGCAACACGAGCGCACCCTCCCCTGCCTCCCACCTGGTACCTGTCCACAGGAATGCATAGCTCAAACACACGGACGCACGCCGCTCCCCCCCCCCCCAGCCCCACGGACCCCCCGGGCCCGGGGACACGCCAGGGGACACAGGGACACGCGTGGGAACACACGGGGCGGGGGCAGGGGCCGGTGCGGGCTTGGGGGAGGAAGGCGACCAGAGGGATGGTGACCGGTGCCCTGGCGCGGCGGGTAGCCGCCTGGGAACCATGGGGGCCGGGATGCGACAGTCCCCATGCCGTGTCCCCGATGGAATCGGGGTGCCACCGCCGCTGTGACGTTTGGGGCCGTGGTAGGAGAGTCCCGACACCGCGTCCGCGTGGGAACCGAGATGCCACCGCCGCCGCGACCATCTCTGGCCGTGCCCATGCACCCTCTGTGGCCACAAGCCCCCTCCTCCTGCGCCACCCGCTCGAGCCACTGTGCCACCATGTCTCCGTGCCACCGCACCACCGTGTCACCGTGTCACTGCAGCACGATGTCACCCGTCCCCGAGGCGCTTGCACAGCACGGAGCATCACCCGCCCCGACCACGAGCGCGCCCGGTCCGCGGGGCTCCGGCAGCAGGAGGGGTTCCCCCGCCCCGCCCCGCCGCGCCCCACCCCAGCCCCGGGGCTCCCCGAGAGTCTGGGGCCGGGGGGGTCGGCGGGGGAGGTTTTGATCTTTTTTACTCACATAGAGGCAAGAACGAGAGAGTCAAAGCCGTTTGCATATTCGGCGAGCGGCCGGCGGGGCTCGGCGCCGCGGCCCTGCAGCCGCTCCGGGAGGCATTGCTGGCACGACTTGTGTCAGGTCTCAGCGCGGCGCCGGCCGACGGGGTAAATAATAGTGTTTTTTTCCTCTTTTTTTCTTTTTTTTTTTTTTTTTCTGTTTCTTTGTTTTCTGGCGCATCGCCGGGGTGGGGGGAAAGGTCCTCCTGGGATGGGTTGTTGGTTTGTTTGTTTTTTGTTTGGTTTCTTTTTTTTCCTTTTTAAAACAGTTTGACCCTTTTCTTTCTTCCTTTCCCTCGCTCTTTCCTTCGGGTGTGGGTTTTGCTTGTCGTCGTCGTCGTCGTCGTCGTCGTCGTCGTCGTCGTCGTCGTCGTCGTCGTCGTCGTGAGGCCGCGCTCTCCGTCGTCACCGCAAGGCTGGGCCTGGTGCTCGGGGACGGGGATGTTCCTCTGGGGGTGCCTAAAGCAGAGGAGAAGGGAGGCGAAGGGGCGGCACGGCGGCGGTTATCCCAGGTACCAGGACTGCCGGGAGAGAGGAGAGAGGCCGGCGTTAGTGCTCTGCCCCGCGGAGCCGCTCCGTCCCCCGGCCGCTCCCCAGACCCCGAGACAGCGGCCCCGCGCTGTCCCCGCGCTGTCCCCTGCTCGGCGCACGGGGCTGGCGTCCCCACTCCTGCACTGAGTTTGTCCGTCCTTCGCACCGCGGCCACCCGCGTTCCCCTGGGGGCTGGTCCCTCTGCACCTTCAAGGCAAAGGCGACTCTCCCCAAGGATCAGTGCCGCCTGGGGACAGGTGGGGGGGTGGCACGGCTGGAGACCCCGCGAGGTGGCCCCCTGCCACCTTCCCATTGTTCCCCCCCCCCCCCAGCCCCAAGTTCAAGTTCATTCCCGATTACCTCATGTCTGGTTTCCGTTGGAAACGAGACAGCTCGGGGCCGCTGCTTCCCTTAACCCTTCCAGGCCCCGCCACATATGACCAGAGCGCGGCAGGTCTCAGCTGCCCCTCCCGGGACACCACCTCCTTCCCCCGTGCCTCAGTTTCCCCAGGCAGAGCATCCTTGAGCCCTGGGGAGCCTCCCCGAGCATGACTGGGGACACCCATACACAGGGACCCTGGGGTCCTGGGACTGCAAGTGGCTGTGACCCCCGTGTCTGGACAGGGACTCTGGCCCTCTGCTCCTGCAAGGTTCTCCTGGTGCTGCCCCAGGTCTCCTCTTCAGGGACGCAAGGCCCCTGGAGTGCCCGCCCCATGTGCAGGACTGGGGAAACGGAGGCAGAGTGGGGGTTGTGATCAGAGCCGGGTCCCCCGTGTTTTTCCTCTGGAACGGCACAGCACCCTTGGGTGTCACAGCTCATGGTTCCCAAATCTCACAGCCTGGCACAGCACAGCACCCCCCGGTGCCCTGTGTCACCGCTCACAACCCCCAAGTGCCCACACCCCAGCACGGCACAGTACCCTGAGTACCCCCCGCCAGCCAGGGCAGCACCCCAGGGTGCCCCAACATGACACTGTCCACACCCCCATTCCGCTGTCCTGTCACCCGTGTCCCCTGCCAGGCAGGACTGCAGCCACTGCAGCTGCCCCTGCAGAGAATGCTGAGGCCAAACCACTCATGTCATAAGTGAGGCCAGAAGCTGCCACCCCTGTCCTGGCACCATGGCACTGCCTGCAGCACCGATGCCAGCTCCAGAAGCCAGGACTAATGGAAAGCCCCTGGAAAGGTGCACACGACCTCCCACTGCAGCTGGAGGGGCCATGGGCACAGCCAGGCGAGAGCAGGTGGCTGTGCCTGCACAGAGGGGGCCCTGGTGTTCCTCCTTTGGAGATGTTGTCGGCACCTGGACAGGGTGGTGCCAGGTGGTGCCAGGCAGGGTGCAGCTGGAGCACGGCAGTGACCTCCCTCTGTGATGGAGGACTCATAGTGGCCCTGAGCCACCAGCAGTACCCAAGGCCCTGTAGTGTCCTGTACCCATCCGTAGTGAGGATGCCACGGCAGCAATGCCCATGGGCCACAGCGGTGATGCTAAGGCAGTGATGCCAAAGCAGCGGCAAAGCTGGCAGTGGCAGTGCCAGAGCTGCAATGCCATGGTGGTGATGCCCACAGTGGCATTGTACATGGAAATAACCCCACAACGGTGACGTACACAGCAGTGGTGCCCAAAGTGGCAGTGCCCACAGTGGCAACACCCATGGCAGTGATGCCATGGCAGGGATATCCACAACAGCAATGCCTGCAGTGGCCATGCCAGTGGTGGCAATGTCCATGGCAGTGATGCCACTGCTTTGGTGACAGTCCTCATAGCCTCAGACATGGTGACAATGCCCCAGCAGTGATGGCCATGGCATTGATGGCCATGGAGGTTACATCCACAGCGGCAATGTCCCACAGCAGTGACGCCACAGTGGCAATACCCATGGTAGTGATGCCCACAGCAGCAATGCCCACAGGAGCAGTAAACATGGCAGCAATGACATGGCAGGGATGCCATGGTGGCAAGGCCCACGGCAGTGATGCCATGGTGGCAATGCCCTCAACAGCGATGCCATGACAGTGATGCCACGACAGTGATGCCACAGCAGTGATGCCATGGCAGGAATGCCATGGTGGGGATGCCCACATCAGCAATATCACATCAACGACAGCCACGACGGCGATGCCAGCACTGGCCATGCCCACGGCGATGCCCACAGTGATGCCATGGCGAGGGTGCCTGGGGCGAGGGCAGGAGGGTCCCCCCAGCAGCATCCCCGCTCTCACCTGTGCCTGATAGATACTCCCAGGATCCCTTGGTCCTAATCCCACGAAGGAACGGTTCGCAGGGGGCGTGCCTGGTGCAGAGTAGGCTGGGGAACAAATGAGAGCTCGTTAACGGGGCTGCAGGTGGCACTGCCATTGTCCCCCCACGGGGCCAGGCCCGGCCCTCTCCCTGGCACTGCTGGGACGGAGCTCCCTGGCACCCGGTGCTGGAGACCAGGCAATGTCCCTGGCTGTGACCTGATGGCAGGCGAATGGAGCCCAGGGGTGCTGCACCCAGGGGTGCTGTGCTCGGACGGTACTCCCCGTGGTTTCGGGGCGATGACAGGCTGGGGGGGCGAGGTGCCCCGGGGTGCAGGCGCAGATAGTGCTCCCGGCTGTGCCCGCCCTGCGGCTTCCGGAGCTTAGCTGCCACGGGAAGAACGATGGGAGCCACCAGTTCCACTTGGCCGCGTCACCCTGCTGCTACCTCCATCCCTCAGCTGGGGGTCCAGCAGTGCGACCTCCAGCCCTGCTGAGGTTCTGGGTTCAGCCCTGCTGAAAGCAGAGTGCTGCCAAGGGGAATGGGGAACTTGAAGCCAGCTGCACCCCTTGGGGACAGCCAGTGTCCTCCTAGCGCATCCTTCCCTGAGCCTGCAGGAAGTTGCACCCCTCTGTCCCTCCCCAAGGCTGTGATCCCATTATCAGCCAGGCCACCCCATGCCATCCCATGCTGTCCCCTCCAGATTGTCCAGGCTTTGGCTCCTCCACACCATGGGGTCGCCACACCTGCTGACCAGCTGCTGGCAATCAGCCATGGCTCATTACTCAGGGACCGGATAATGGCCCGGCCAGGCAGGGCTCGACCATGTGGGGACACAGCAGCCACTTAGGGTAGCATGTCCCATGGGTACAGCAGGATGGGAACAGGAACAGCTCCTCGCAGAATGTGGCGACGGCACAGTGTCCCACCACTGCGGCACACTCCCCAGTGCCAGTCTGGGGTGGCACCAGCTCCCCTCTGGCTGCTGGGCCCAGCACCCCAAAACCCTCCTGGCCAAGGCACTTATGGACCTGAGGTGGAGCAGAGGGCAAAGAGTTTGTCAGCCACCGTGCTAATGAAGATCCCAGGTGCCTTGCCAGATGCTGCCAAGGGCTCTGGGGGACCCACACACAGTCCCTGCTCTGGTGTCACTTCATATCCCCAACGAGACCAGAGTCCCCAGCACCAAGGACCCCCACGGCAGCAAGAGTACGACAGCCCACACAGCACACCAGACACACTGTCCCTAGTCCCAGTGCCACCCGCGTGCCAGCTGGTCCCTGTTCCCGGCAGCACAGCCACCACCATGGTGGGATAAACAGACATGGAGAGGTCACGGCCTCCCCCACAGCACTGCCCACACCAAGGGTCTGGGCAGGACACTGGTTTGGGGAGCCCTGCCGCAGGTCCACTCACGCTCAGAGGGACATGGGGCTCGAGCTGGTCCCTGGGACCAGCACGGACCCCCTGGCTCAGCGGCCACAGCAGCCACCTGCCCAAACCCTGTCCGCTCCGACCTGCCTGAGACCCAGCAAACTCATGGTGTGCCAGCTGCCGCCCTCTCCCCGGCTGCGGGGAGGCCACCTCCGCCAACATCCCCCCAGCACCGGGATGGGGGGATGCCCTGGGGGGCTGCGAGAGGAGGGGGCCAGCCGGGCCGGGGAGCAGGGTGGGCGCCGCGGGTGCTTACTGGGTGATGTCGGCGAGGTCGTCCCTCCCTCGGAAGTTGTCGTGGTGGATTTGGTGTCAGGAGAGACGGCCAAGCGGGGCATGCCGGGGGGAGGTGGCGGCGCCAGCATCTGCGTGGGCAGGTAGTGGCTGGGCACTTTCACTTGACCACTTCCATTTAACTGGGGACAACACAGACAAAAAACAAATAGCACAAGCCATTAGGACACACGCGCACACCAGCATGGCTGGGGAGCCCCGGGGACACCCCTGGAACAGGCACGGGATGTCCCTCACTGCAGACATGAGTTTGTTGGGTCTCAGAGCAGCCCTGAACAGTCGGCATTGGCAGCAGGCAGGAAATGACGGCGGGACAGGAGGGGGGCTGTGGAGGCCATGCACCATGGGAGTCATGACCCACAGTGGCGCATGCTGGAGCCGAGGCGCTGGGACCCCTCTCTGTAGTGACGGGGGGGCCTCTGAAGCACTGCCTGGAAGGGTGGGGGCACCCAGAGCCTCCAAAGGCTCCTGCACCAATGCTCTGTGTCCAACCTGGCCGTGGGCTGCTCCTGATCCGGTGTCCATCAGCCCAGCACTGAGCCACTGCACAGGGGAAGAGCGGCCATGCCCCTCACCCTGGCATCAGGCCCTGCTGGTGAGGGGAAACAGGCAAGTGGAGGGCAGAGGTCAGAAGGGCTCCCCAAGAGCTCTGCATCTGGGAGGACAAAGTGAGGAACAGGATGGTGTGGAAGCAGGAACACCCCCAGCCTCTGGCTTCGGGTATGAAGGGTGCCCTTCATGGGGTATGTGGGGTGCTAGTGGTGGGGGGTGTGCTGTGTGTTGGGGGTGCTGGGTGTATGGGGTGATGGTTTGGGTGCTGTATGCACTGGATGCTGCATGTGAACGGTGCTGGTTGCACGGGTTGTTCAGTGATGAGAGCATGAGGTGTGGGGTCCCAGGTGTGTGGGGTGTGTGGGGTCCCATGTCTGTGGGGTGGACTGGGTGCATGGGGTGCAGGCCGCTGTGGCAAGGGAAGGCCCACAGCAGCACAGTGTGGCTCTGCCATCCCCGTGGGGACACTGGAGACATGGGTACAGTGAGGAGCTGACAGGTCACCTGTGGGCTTTGCAGGTGGATGTGGCACGCCAAGCCCATCATTCTCCTGGACACGCTGGTGGACGGTGACTCTGGGAGATGGTCACACACCCCTGGCAGATACCTTGCTCTCCCCCGACACCCCAGCTCCGGCTGACAGCTCAACTCCAGTGCCCCAACACCCGCGGTGCCCCGTGCCGAGCTGGCACAGCACCTCCATCGCCGGAGACATGAGGCGCCAACACGCAGCAGGCGCAGCAGCGCTCCCGAACCAACGCACGGCAGATCAGCGAACACCCCACCAGTGACACCAGAACACCCCGACCTCCCTGTGCGGCGGCAGAGGTGACGGCGGTGGTGGCCAGTCCGGGGGACTCTCCTTGGGCAGCCCGGTTGGCAGCAGCCCCCGGTGCCCACGGCGAGGCGAGCAATGGGTGCAGGGACAGGGCTGCGTCCTTACCGGTCCGGGCTGCTGGTTGGACGGGTCGCAGGCCAGCGAGACGAGGTCTTTGAGCGGGTCCTGCGGGTTGAGATGAGGCGGGTACCGGATAGCCGTGTGCGGGAAGTAGGTGGAGGCCGTCTGGGGAAGGATGGAGGTGGTGGGGAAATGCAGAGCAGACGATGGGTGTGGGCTTCGGGCGATACCTGCAGGAGACAGCAAAAGGGGACACACGCCTGTGTCACTAGATAGTGGCTGCCCCAGCCCCCTGACCACTCAGTGCTCACTCTGTGCCTCGGTTTCCGTGGCAGGACACTCACCACTGTGCACAGCGATGACGGGACGGTGGTGCTGCGTGAAGCTGCTCAGCCGGGGAGAGGAATCCTGGGGCGATGGGCTGTTGAAGGGGGACTTGTCCATCTCTGTCTTCTTCACGGTGGGGGAGATGCCTGGGGAAAGCGGGGTCCAACGTCAGGACCTGCCATGGGACCCCAAATCCCACGGCTGTGGCCATCTCAGTGCAGTGCTGGGGGAGCTCATTCTGGGGGCAAGGGGCACCCCGGGGTCAGGGTGGGGATGGGGAGGATGGTGGTGTGTGTGTGCCGGCAGGAGGATGGGAACATGTGTGGACACCTCTGGGGATACCACAGGTGTGCACATACAGAGGGTGTGTGTGAGTGTGCACACAGCTGTGTGCATGAATGTGTATTTTGTGTGTGTGTGTGTGTGCAGCAGCATAGCTCTGTACCTGCGTGTGTGTGTGTGCATGTTGTGTGTGTGTGTGTGCAGCAGCACAGCTCTGTACCTGTGTGCGTGTGGGCATGTTGTGTGTGTGTGTGTGTGTGTGCATGTTGTGTGTGTGTATGTGTGCAGCAGCACAGCTCTGTACCTGTCTGTGTCCCTGCAGCTGTGTACCTCTGTGTGTGTGCATGTTGCGTGTGTGTGTGCATGTTGTGTGTGTGCAGTAGCACAGCTCTGTACCTCTGTGTGTGTGTGTGTGTGGATGTTATGTGTGTGTGTGTGTGCAGCAGCACAGCTCTGTACCTCTGTGTGTGTGTGCATGTTGTGTGTGTGCAGCAGCACAGCTCTGTACCTGTGTGTGTGTGTGCATGTTGTGTGTGTGTGTGTGTGCAGCAGCACAGCTCTGTACCTCTGTGTGTGTGTGCATGTTGTGTGTGTGCAGCAGCACAGCTCTGTACCTGTGTGTGTCCCTGCACACCCGTGTACAGGTGTGTCCCTGCAGGTGTGTGCATGTGGGTGCACACAGCTCTTTGTGTGTGTGTCCCGCCCTGGTGGCACAGGTGGGTGCCCTCACGGGTGCCACTGTGACCCTGCAGCCCCCACATGGCACCCACCTCCACTGGCACATGGGGCTGAGGGCTACAGGAGCTCCTGGGGAGGCAGAGAGGTGCCAGCATGGGGGTGACCTTGCCAGAGACCCCTGGAAGCAGCGGCTGCCCGGGTCCCTGAGGCCACCCCGGGGCATGGAGCTGAGCAGGGGGTTTGGCAGGCATGTTAATCTCCCACCGCCGTGGCTTTAGCTCCGGCCATTTGGCCCGGGCCTGGTAATGGGTTTAGCCCATTCTCAGCTGGGCGTTAGGAGGATTTCCCAGAACATCCCGTACAGGATTGCCAAGCCCCCCCCTGCCGTCACAGCTGAGCCCCCCCGCCAGCCACCCTCACCCCTGCCCAGGTCAGGCCACTGGCAGGGGACAGATGCCCTGGCACGGCTCCCTCCTGCCTCCATGCACCATTTTGGGGAGCGGGCTGCACCTTCCCTGGGAGCCCTCATGCACCAGCCCCATGGGGCAGGATGGGGTACAGTCCCTGCACACACAGGACACAGTTCGGGGGCTGGACCTGCATCCCCCAAACCTCCTTCCAAGAGGATCAGTACCTCCAGCCCCCCAGCCGGGCACCCCCAGGCTCTGGCAGGACTGGGGGGCTGGTGTGGAGCCCACCCCGCTGCTGGGGGAGGCAGGAGAAGAGCCAAGGGAGGAGGAAGAGAAGCAGCTTCTTTGCCTGCACCTTGGGGCGTGGGAGCTGCTGTGCCAGCCCTGCAGCATCGCTTTAATTAGCCCAGCCCCCCGCTTTTTTAATGAACAGCTAATTGGGGCTGTCTAGACAGGAAAGGGAAAAAAAAACACCAAGCCAGAAAGCTGTCCACAGCAGTGTGGGGCTGGGGGAGCCAATGTGGGGCTGGGGGAGGCTGGAGGCTGGGTTAGCCCTATAGAGAGAGCCCGTGCTGAAATGGCGGGGCCTTGTAGCAACACCGCAGCCCCCACAGAGCCCTGCCAGAAGTGGGGGGCCACAGACACACCTGGGCACCTATGCAGAGCCTGTGCCTGCATCGGGGGGGTTGACAGCAACCCCACAGATCCTTGGAAAAACAGGGATATTCTGGGGTTTAGGGTGGCACCGCAGCCCCCACAGCCAGTGTGTCCTGTAACCTGAAGGCCCATAGGGACACCAGGGCGCAGGCAGTGCCCAGATGGTCACAGGGGGTTCTGGCAGTGGCTTGCAGAATGCTGGGAGCAGGATGAGGGCCCCAGGGCACTGGGAGGGTGCTGGTAACGAGGTGACACCTACCCCCTTCCATGTCTTCTGTCCAGTTGCGGCTGCTGCTGGTGGGGGAGTTGGAGGAGGTGTAGTACTCGCCCCCAGGGCTGGTGTCGATGTCATCCTCCATGGACCCCGACTTGTGCCGTTTGCTCCTGGGGATAGTGAAGGATCACAGAATCACGGATTGGTTTGGGTTGGAAGGGACCTCAAAGCCCATCCAGTGCCACCCCTGCCATGGGCAGGGACACCTTCCACTGTCCCAGGTTGCTCCAAGCCCCGTCCAACCTGGCCTTGGACACTTCCAGGGATCCAGGAACAGCCACAGCTGCTCTGGGCACTCTGTGCCAGGGCCTCCCCACCCTCATAGGGAAGTGAACCCATCTAGCCCTGCCCTCAGGCAGTGGAAGCCATTCCCCCTTGTCCTGTCCCTCCAGGCCCTTGTCCAAACTTTCTCTCCAGCTCTCTTGGAGCCCCTCTAGGCCCTGCAAGGAGCTCTGAGCTCTCCCTGGAGGCTTCTCTTATCTAGGCTGGACACCGCCAGCTCTCCCAGCTTGTCATGGGTCAGTGCCAGCCCGTGGCAGGATCTGGCTGCCCCCTGCCTTCCCCATGGGCGAGCTCTGGCTGGCCCCGGCACCGCCCTGGCATAGCCCCGGTGGCACCTACCCGCTGGAGGAGGTGCTGGGCAGTGTCCTCCTCATGCCGGTGCTGGAAGGGTTCAGGTCATAGGCCAGGTGGCCTTGCAGCTCCCCCAGGGAGAAGTTTGGCCCCGTGCCCGTCACCACCGGCGCTGCGGGGAGAGAGAGGGGGGTTAGGGGGGCCCGGTGGGGAGGGGAGCCCCAGCCCACTGTGGGGTGGGGGGGCTGTTGGGATGCTGATGTGCCCAGGCAGCGGGGGTTGGGCTGTGGCATCATGGTGACACTCACTCCGGGACACCTGGATGAGCTCGGTGACACTGAACACCCCCGAGGTGATGAAGCTTTCCTGGAAGTCTGTCGAATCTGTACGGGAGAGAGGAGGGCGTGCTGAGGGGACAACAGGACCACCCCTCCCATCCTGCACTGCCTTGTGACAATGCTTCAGGGCACTCCAACACCCCCAAATCCCCATCTGTCCCCCTCCTCAGCCTCCACTCCACTCCCTGCTCCAGCAAGAGACCACCCCAACTGGTCCCCTCTGCCAAAGACACCCTGGAGCTGCTCAGTGCCTCAGTTTCCCTGTGGCTGAGAGCGCTGGCAGGGCTTGGGGCTGCACCCCCACCATGGGACCTCCATGGCAGCTGCTGTCCCTAAGGGCTGTGGCCCCAGTGGGACTCTGCTGGGTGCCGGACAAGGCTAAGGGTATGCCCAGCTCACTGCAGGTGCCAGGCAGTAGCTGGCTGGGGCTGGGGGACAGCAGAGCTGTAGCACGGGGGGCTTGACTGTGTGTCATGGGCCCCCCTCCTCCCCCATGGCAGGGACCCTGGGGACAGGCTGGGGTGTCCCTTGTCCCCTCGCCCAAGCCCTGCCCACTGTGCTCACCCAGCGTGATGGGTTTGCTGTCCTCCTGGTCCGAGCCAATGCCTGTCCGGGGGCTGCTGCTCTGCTCTGCATCTGCAAGAGGAAAACCCACTGGGGTGAGCCCCCCGTGCTGGTATGAGCTCCCCGTGCCAGTGTCAGCCTCCATGCTGGTGTGAGCCGGGGCTGCCCACCAGCTGACTGCCCCCTCGTTGCCCAGCTGGGGGAAACTGAGGCACAGGCTGCCCAGCAGCTCTCACCACGCAGTAGGGCCACCACCAAGCTGGCATGTCCGCAGTCACTGAGGAACAGTCACCAATCAGCCCCCCCTTGCTCTCCCCACCAGCGACAGGAGCAGGGACAGCCCCACATGCAGGATCTGGGCACTGCTGCCTGCAGGGGGGAGACCCCCAGTGCTGGGCTGGGTGACGGTCACCTAGCCCTGCTCCAGCCTGCTGCCTGGTCTCCTCTCTCCAGCCACATCCATGACCCAGTGCTGCCCCACCAGGCAGCGTCACTGCAGCATGGCACCTGTGGCACCTTGTCCTGCCTCTGCCCAGCTCTTGGAGGGCAGCAGGGCTTGGGGCAGCACCCACACTGACCCCTGGGGCCCCGTCCAGCCCTGCTCCCTCTTGGCTAAAAATATCCCAACACAGACTCTGAGCTCAGCAGCCCTGGCATGGCCTGGCATGGCACAGACACTGCAGTCAGGAGCATCCTTCCTCACCTGGCTGTTCCCAAAGCCCTTCCATGACTTTTGCCATGTGTTTCTTCCCCGTACTCCTTCTTCCCCCTGCTTCTCCATCCTCCTTCTCCTCCCACCCTTTGGCCTTCGGCATTTCTCTCTGGCAGCCTTGGCAGATGTCAGGAAAGGGCTGAGACAATCCAAAAACACCATCAAAACCACGCAGCTGCCACTGCCAGCCCGTATGCCCACCTTGGGATTTTTCCCTTTCTCCCTGTTTTTCTCCCTATTTTTCTCCCCATTTTTCTCCCTATTTTTCTCCCCTCAAGTCCCTTGCACTCACACGTGGCTCCCAGGCTGGTTATCCTTGGCTGGGCAAGTTATCCATGTGGGCACCATGCCATCCCCCACCCGTGTGCTGCCCACCTGGCTCATTATCCATGGGGGCAGTGGGACTGTGCCACCTCCCAGCCTGACACCCCTGTGTGCCCACACCCCACTGGTTCTACTCAACACCGATACTGAATCAGCCATTTTGTCTCCCTGCCCAGTTGCCACGTTCCCCTCCACCCATCCCGTGCCAGCCTGGCACCACGCTGGCAGCCCCATGGCATCCTACCTTGATGCTGCTCCCCACCACCAGCCCCTCTGTGTCCGCACCCCTGGCTCCCTCCAGGCAGCCATTTTAGGGAGCAGAAACTCCCCCTGGAGACGGGCGCCGGGTTTTTTCCCTCCCTTCTCTCCATTTTTCTTTTTCTAACCTTATTCCCCCATTTTGAAGCGGCTGCGCGCCCAAGTATTGGGGCACAGGTGGTGGGAGTGAGAGGGGCACAAACCAGCCGGGACAGGGGGGAGTGGCAGCTGGGACCCCCCACACATCCATGGGCACCGCGTGGCCGGACATGGCCCCTCCTCGCCTCTAAAAACAACAAATCTGGCGGTGGCTCTGGAAGTGGTTAGTGGTGGAGCCCAGCCAAGGCGCGGGACGGAGGCTGGCGGTCACAGCCTGAGGATGGCCCGGCTCCCCACAGCCCCCCACCGTGGCCTCACGACTCCCTGGGGCTCCACTTGCCTCCCAGACAGCACCCACTTGCCCAATCCTGGGGTGCTTGGCCTCTGGGTAGCCCCCCAGGCCATGCCCTTGCCTGGTACCTCTGAGGTGCCCACAAAGCCGTTGGCTCAGCCCAGGGACCCCCACCACTGCTTGTCCTGAGGTGCCCCACATGGACCTTTGCCCACACCAAACCACCCCAGCCTGGTCCCTGTTCCCCCAGGGCACTCAGGAGGGCCACCACTAACCTCGGGTGCCCCCTGGGTGGGCCTCATGTTCTTGTACCCCCACACCGTCCCACGGCATCGCCCTGACACAGCACCACCAATGCCACCTCGCTGACCCCCATTGCCAGTGGACACCCCGGGGACCTGCCCCCAAACCGAGCACTCCGCTCCCACCCACAGCAGCCCAAGGAGCAGTGGGGACTTCCCTGAGCTCGGAGGTTTGGCAGCAGGGCCGGCCCCTCCCTGCAGCCTCCTGTCCGGACCGATGGAGGCAGTGGGTGCTAGGCTGGGGCCGCGGGCTCGGTACCCCCGGTACTCCGTGGCTGGGCGGGTGAGCTCGCCAGCAGATTTCTGGCTGCCTCCTCGGCGGGGCAGCCGGGCCAAGCGCTGCTCTCACCGCCATGTGACGGCCGCCTGCGCTGGCTGGCGCGTGCTAAAATGGTGAAGGGAGCTCTGGGCTCCCGGGCCTCGCTCCCCACAAAGGGTGTTTTGGGGAGACTCCAGATCCAGGACCCAACAAGTGGCTCAACTGCACCAGATAGGAGAAAGAAGCCTGTAAAGCCCCCCCATGCCCCCGCTGCTTCAGTGATCCTGTGCCCTCCACACCCCCTCGGAGAGCTGGGATGGGGGATGGAGGTGGGGGTGGTCCTGCTGCCACAGTGTGGGGCGCTCAGGGGGGAGGGGGTTCAGTGCCAGGGTCGTCTCCGACGAGGTGGAGGAGAGTGCTCAGTGCCCCAACATTGGTCGATCCAATCTCTTTTAAAAATAGCCAAGTGTGTGCCCGGGGGGGCGCGGGCTGCCTGGGCTCCGGGCCGCGCTGGCAGCCTGGCCCCGTGCCACCCATTGAATTATGGATCCCGCACCCCGGCCCCGCTGGCTGGCACGGTGCCCCCGGGCCCCACGGCGACACCCGCCCGCGGTCTCAGCGCGTGGGAACGACCCCCGGGCAGCAGGGCCGGCCCTGGGGGGTGTCACTGCAGGCCGGGTGCCCCCCGGGGCTGGCGCAGCTGCGGGAGAGCCCTGGCTCGGTGCCCGAGCGCTGACGGTAACAGGGCACGGTGTTACCGGCAACGGCGCGGGCGCAGGCGCAGAGGCTGGAGGATGCCGGGGGCTGGGGGAGCTGCTGGCGCCGGTGTGAGCAGTCCCAGCCCCGCATCGAGGGCAGCAGTCTTCCTCCTTCCCCAGCTCTGCCAGCCGAGGGCAAGAGATGGGCGAGGGTTCAGCACTGCTGCCTGCAGGCTTCTGCCCTGTGCCTCAGTTTCCCTTGGGGCTGGCTTGGGAGGGAACTGCCCCCATGTTCCATGGCCACAAAGCCCCAGCATCTCCTCAGGTGTCACTGCACTCCTCCGGCCGGCCACGACCATAGCGTGGACCAGAAGGGCCTAGAGTGAACAGGCTGGTCAGGATGGGAGACCCCTGGAGACCTGAGGGAGCCAGTGTGCCGTGGGGCAGATCCCACTGCAAGGGCTGGGACGACCGAGGCGGTGGGAGGGTATGATCTGGGGGGCCCTGTCTTGTCAGACCCCCAGAACGCCTCATCCCAGTCTCACAGTGACCCCCAGGTCCGAGCGGCACTGCCCGTCCCGCTGCTCGTCCCACCGTCCATCCCTCTGCCGCCAGGCTGGGGTGGCCCTTACATAAACCCGGAACAGTCCTGCTTGTGTAACCTCCTTTATATAATACCCTGAACCGCCGCGTGTGCCGGGTAAATCCTGGCTCAGCCGGGCCGGCCGGCGCGCCGGGCCGCGGGACCCCCCTCCCCGCTCCTTATACCGCCCCGCCCCGGTGCCCCCCGCCATGCCCGGAGCGCTGCGGGGCCGTCGGGGTGAGGCGACTTCGCTGGGCCTTAGCCACGAACGCTGCGGGGGCGGCAGCTCCTCCTCCCCCTGCCGAGCGAAGCCCCGGGGAGGTCCTGGCCGGAGGCATCCCCCGAGGTGGCGGGGCGGTGGCGGGGGGGACGGACGCGCCCCGCTGCCACGTACGCCGGCCGCGGCCAGCTGGCCCGGGCGGGAGCCTGGGAGGCGCGAGCACGTTGGCCGGCGGCTGCGAGCGAGCGGCGCTGGGAGCGAGCGGGTTTGTCCTCGGCCGACCCCGGCCAGCACGGGGAGATGGCAGCGGCCGGGGGGAACCCCCCCAGGCGGGCGGCGCGGCCGCCCCCTCGCTCAGCCCTGCCAGGCCTGGGCTCCATCCAGGGCTGCCGGCGCCCGCGGAGGCGAGCGGGGACAGATGGCAGCGGGCAAAGGGATGGGGAGAGTGGGACAGACAAAGGGAAGGCTGAGCCCCCCCCCCTTCCCTGGGACTCTCCCCTGCGGGGTGCTGGCATCCAGCCCCTGCGCCCTGAGCTGGGGGCACCTGGGGGTGCAGCTGCTGGGAGGGGATGGGAGAGAAGAGAGACGGATGGGAGAAGGAAAGGAGAGAAAGGAAGGGAGGGAGGGAGAAAGGAAGGAAGAAATTAAAGTGGAGAGAAAGGGAAAGGAAAAGGGACAGGGAAATATGCTGCCACTATCTTGCTGCCAATCCCAGCCCCATGGCAGAGCCCCACAGCACAGCCAGCCTCCCCCCAGAGTCCCATGGGCCCCCACCATGGCCCCTCCGATGCTGCCCCAAAACCAGCCCCTGTCTCACCACCACGCACGGCTGCGGCGGCAGGTTCAAGCCCTTCCCAGGACTAGCCAAGACCCCCGTGCAGGGGCCAGTGTGACAGGGGACCAACCCCATGCCCCAACTGCTAGTGTCAGCCCTGATGGGGGGGGGGAAGGGGCACACCAGGGGCTTGCCGGCGTCTGTTCTCCTCCCTCCCGCGGCCACGGGCGGGAGGGAGCACCGTGGGCATCTGCCGCCCCAGCTGTCCCTTGCCAGCGCAGCACGAAGCCGGGCACCCGGCCAGGATGGCAACTGCGGCCCCGGGGAGGGCACGGCGCTTGCCAGCGCGGGGGGACGGCGGGTGGCGAGGGCGGGGGACGGCAGGTGCTCGTGAGAGAAGCTCGCTCATCTTTTATTCATCGGTTGCCTAACAGTGCGCGGAACCGCTCTGGCCCCTTGTCCCCTCCGGCAGCACAGGACGTGGCACCGTGTGCCAGGTCCCCGGCAGGCACCGGTCACGCTGCCGGGGCCGCTGGGCTGAGCACAGCACAACTCGCTTCAGTGGTGACGCCGGGCCGGGGCTGGCAGCGGGCACTGCGGGGAAGCCGTCCGGCTCCGGCACGCCGCCGGCTCGGCGCACTGCGGGAGAGCCGGGGAAGCCCTGACCTCCCCAAGGTCGCCGGCACATCGATCCGGAGAGCTCGAGCACATGGAAACCGCCCCAGCCGTGCCAGCGCCAGGCTCGCAGCGGGGCCGGGCTCAGGAACGGCGGGACCCCGGGCAGTGACGCTGCAGAAGACGGGGTGGAGGGGGGGTGGCATCCTGGGGAGCCCCCTCCCATCCCGCCTCTGCAGCACGCAGCTCTGGGGGCAGGCGCCCAGCCCCTGCGGATTCTCTGCTGTCTCGTACACTCGTGCCCTTTTCCGGGGGTCTCCTCCTGGACTTGCCGGGCTCTGCCTAACTCGTTCCCCTCAATCCCGGCCTCCCTGCCTGTTTGACTGGGAGTAGAGATACCTGGAACAGGGGGAGGGTTTGCCCGTGTTCATCTGTGTGCTGGGGGGTTTTCCAGCCTGCCTGCCCGCTGGTGCCCAGCTCTGTGAACGGCAGATCCCAAATATTGTGAACCCCATCAATCTTCTCACGACCCTGGCAATAAATATTTGCGCGGGGGCTGGCGGAGCGGCGGTGCCTGGGGAAACGCCTGCCCCTCCATCTGGAGGGGCTGAGCAGACGCTTGGCACGGCTGGCCTGGCACGGCCACAGCGCGCCTGGGATGAGAGCCCTGGCACGGGCTCCGCGGCAGATTGGTGCCATCTGCCTCGTGCCGCAGCCAGCGGCGAGGCTGGTGGGGGGAGATAAGGGGCTGCCAGGCGGTGGGAGACGCAGATGCTGGCACAGCGCAGGGGTCCCTGCCTCCCCCTAGGTGCTGTCCGCTGGCAGAGGCATGGCCGGGGCTGCCAAGAGCTCAATGCCACCCTGGGGCCCACTACCTGTTTGCCCTGGGCACCCATCTGCTCCCACCCCGCTCGGCCTGGGGGCTCAGCCTGAGGGCACTGCCGGGAAAAGCTCACAGCAGAGCAGAGCCTCGACCCCTGCTCCGTTGAGCATGATGGCTGGGGGGGGGGTGGGGCAGGGAACCTCAGAGGGTGTGAGGGGCCAGCACTGCCCCTGTTCTGCCTCTCCCTGGCTCTGGGAGCCTGGGGGGGATGGGGTCCAAGGAGGGGAGCTACCAGCGTGGGGATGCAAGGACAGCGGGATGCAGGGATGGGGATGCAGGGATGGAGGCACCATGGTGAGGGTGCAGCAAGAGAGCCCGTGGAGGTGGGGAGCACTGAAGGGAGGATGCGGGGGGGGAGCACTGTCCCCCCCCACGGGCTGCTGCCGTCGGGAGCTGCTGGGAGGAATCTCTCCGTAATGCTCCGAAGGTCCTGGCACCATCGGCTGGGGAGATTGATTACCATTTTACTGCAATGCTTTTGACTTTCACCAGCGACCTCCGAGCTCCCCCCCCAGCCCCCCCGCCCCCCCGCCGCACATCCAGCTCTGGGCTGCAGCGCCGTCCCCTCCCCCACTGCGGTGTGCACAGCCCAGCCCTCACCCAGCTCCGCACCCATCCTGCACCCATCCTGCATCTATCCCGCATCCAGCCCTGCTCCCATCCTGCATCCATCCTGCACCCAGCCCTGCTCCCATCCTGCATCCATCCTGCAACCAGCTCTGCTCACATCCAGCACTCATCCTGCATCAAACCCTGCTCACATCTCCTGCCCTTCCCACACCCATCCTACATCCACCCCTGCTCCCATCCCGCACCCATCCTGATCCTATCGCGCCCCAAAGGTACCGGGGGTGGCAGAGTACCCAGGTACTCAGGGCTGGGTACAGGATGGGAGCAGGGCTGGTGCTGCTCTGGGGAAGAGCCAGGTGCGCAGCACTCCTTGCACACCGCGGCCATCCCGGGGGCCAGCAGGGCCGGGCTGGGACCTCCCCCCAGTCTGGCACAGGTCGAGCCTCGGTTTGCCCATCCCGGGGGCACGGAAAGCCGAGGATAGGGGCAAGAGCCGAGGGGCAGAGCTCGCCCTTGGCATAGGCCAGGGGGAGACCGTCCGGCCACTCAGCCCCTGCCGAGGCTGCCCCAGACTGCGGGTGGGGAGCGCAGGGCCGGGGGCTCCTCCATCCCCCCCTCCCCGGCGTTGCCAGAGCAGCGGCTGGGAAATTGCGCTGACATCGGCAAAACTGGGCGGCGGGGGCGGGGGAGCGCGGGCGCACGTGCTCGGGCTGATAACGGGGGGCCGCGGGGGCTGCGGGGAGCCCGGACTGCCCGGCCGGGGGGGCCCTGCGCGGGAGAGACCCTCCCAGGCCCCTCTCCTTGGGGCTCGGGATGCTGCGGGTGGCTCGGGAGAGCGGGCAGGCTGGTGAGAGGAGGCAGGAGAGGGCAGGAGCGGGCAGGCAGGAGGGAGCAGGAAGGAAGGAAGAGGCAGAATCAGGCAGGAGGGGGCAGGTAGGAACGGGCAGTGTGCCAGGCAGGAGCAGGTAGGAGGGAGCGGGCAGGAGGGAGCAGGAGGGCAGCGTGTCGGGCCGGGAGAAGCTCACTGAGCCCACAAGGCTGCGGTACAGTGATCCCCAGCACCCCTCGAGTGCTGTCACTGGCCTGGCCATGCCATGCAGGGTCCCATCGATGTGGTGGCTTCTTCCGTGTCCCTCCCTACCTCAGTTTCCCCACCAAGGTGGGAGACCAGAGACCCCTCCTATCAGCCACAGCCTGACAGAACATGCCCACTGTGGGCTGGGACTGGGCCATGCCGAGCACCCACCACCCAGCACCCTGCAGCACCTCAGGGGTCCCATGCCATTGCTCCTGGCCCATCCTGGTCCCCCTTAACCAGGGCCAGAGCGACCTTAACAGTGAAAGTGAGAGGCTGCCAGGCCTTATCAGGGAGTATTTACAGCCGCTGTGTTCCCAATTAGACAGTCAGGTGACTGCGGCTGCTGGGGACCCAGACACTGGGGTCAAGGTCGCTGGTGGGGGGGTGGGGGGTGGCAGAGGGGCAGCCACCTCCCAGGGACAGCAGCTGGACACGGCGTGGCCAGGGAACCTGCCAGCATGGCACCCCAGTGAGGAGCACCAGGTGGCATATGGGGACCCCCTTGCAGATGCTGTGGGGGTCCTGGTCCCTGCCTTCAGCTCGGCCACTGTAGGGCTCCCAGTCCAGCATCAGGGTGCTCCCAGTTCAGCCCAGTCCAGGGTACCCCAGCCCAGTGTGACACTACACCTCCAGATGAGCCAGCACAGGGTGCCCCCAGTGCAGCCCAGTACGCAGCAACCCCATCCCAGTCAGTACAGGGTGCCCCCAACACAGCATGCAGCATACCAGTTAAGCCCAGTATGCCATCCCACTTCAGCCCAGCACGGCCATGTCTCAGCCCAGTACCTGACACCCCCATTCCCTGCCCATGTGCACAGGACACCCAGAGCCCCCAGCCTGCATGCTGGGCCCCCCTACTCCCAGCGGAGCACCCACTCTCCCCAGTGCCCTGCTGGGAACCAGCAGTGCCAGGCCTCATTGGGTCCTGTGCTGCCCCAGAGCGGGCAAGTCACGTGCGTGGGCACGGGCACACATGTGCTCACATGCCAGGCGACACAGCTGGGCCGGCAGGTCCTGGCCGCACACACGTGTGCAACCACACTTGTGTCCTGCACCAGCCCGGGGTCCCGCCTGGGCTCTGGGGCAGAGTCTGGCCCTGGCTGTTCCCTGCTGGAGGCTGTGCCCTGCTTTTCTCCAAAGCCACGACGGCCTGGTAGTCCTGCCAAGCCCCTCCCCTGGGTAGTGGGGGAGGTCACATGCCCACCCTGCCTCAGTTGCCCCAGTGACACCCAGCATATCCCACGGATGGCTGGGCAGAGCGTGGGCCCACCATGATTCACAACGCTGGCACCTGATTTGCTGGCACTGCCGGCATCAAGGTGGCCTCTGTGGTGTCACTGGGCTCTGGCCAGTGCCAGGCAGAGAGCCACCAGTCCCACGCTCCCTCTGCCGTGGTGTTGATGGGGGTGGGCTCACGGGGCCGGCGGGCATCACCAAGCACTGTGGGCAAGGGCAGGAGGTACTGCCAGGAGGAGACCAATATCCTGGTCCCCGCACACCTGGGTAGCCTAGCCTGGCCTAGCCAGAGGTGGCCATGAGCCCCTTGATCGCTCCTAAGGTTGCAAGTCACCAACCCTCCTGTCTGTGAACCAGCCGTGTGCAACAGCCCAGCCCTCACCTGGGGTTTCACAGCATCTCCCCTGGCTCCTCGCACACCTGGGGGTGCTGCAGGGATGGCAGGGTTTGTGGGGGATGCCAGCTGCTGGCAGAGTGTCTGTGCCAGCATGTCACCAGCCAGGGACAACAAACCTGCCCAGGCAAAGTACCTTCTCATGAGCTTTCCCTTCCCAGCACGCAGGGAAGTGACATGAGCCGGTGCTGAGGACAACGGCTCAGGGACCCAAACTGAGACCTGCTGCCTGCACTGCACACCGTGACTCAGTTTCCCCCTTTTGACTGATGGCTTTGAGAGCAGGTCTGACCCTGCTTGCTGCAATGAAAGCAGCCAGTTATCCCAGCAAGTCCATGGGACCCCCAGGCAGGTGAAGGGCCGGGACCAGCATCCCCTCAGGGCACAGCAGGAGCTGCCCCACCAACGTTATTGCTGCCCCCTCCCCAGATAGCCTCGCTGCTCCTGTCCCTGCTCTGGCATCGAGGGGTTGGCAGCGTAGCCCATGGCAAATGGGCACTCCTGGACCTCTCCCAGCTCCAGCCCTTGGGGATGCACCAGGAACAGACTGTCCCTTCCCTGCCCAAGCTGCCCACCCATTCCCCTCAGCTAGGCGCAGGATGTGGGGTTAGCTCTGGGTTTAACCCCCAAAACTCCACACTGGGAATGCCCTGAGAGAAGAGCATCTTCAGGGACCCTTGCTTCCTTCTGCTCCCGGGCAGCTGGGCTCAGTCCTGGCTGGGGGAGAGAGGCCAGGGTGGGGGGCACCCACCTGAGAAGCAGCGTGGAGAGAGGGAAGCACTGCAAGGTCTGCAATGGGAAAGGCATCCGGGAGCAGTGTCCCTAGCTGGAGATGGGACAGATGGGGAGGGAAAGCTAAAACAAACCCCTCAGAGCCGGCTGTGGCAGGGCACAGCCAGGCTCTGCCCTGCAGGCAGACGAGCACCCACCTCTCTCACGGACGAAGTACGCCAGGTAGAGGTCGAGCTCCTTGACGGAGACGCTGATGTGGTGGGGCTGGACACAGAGGATGGGGTTGGTGCACTGGCCTGACTTGACCAGGCGCTCGCCGTCAGTGCTCTCCAGCGGGATCCCTTTGAAGAGGATGACCATGACCAGGTCCAGCCGCCACACCTTGTCCGCCTGCCGCAGGCAGTCGATGCGGCGCATCTTGCCCTTCTGGTCGGGGTTGGAGAGGACGCAGCACGAGGGCTTCTTGCCCGTGATGGAGAGCACAAAGTCCTCACGGCACTCGGGCCGGATGTCCTTGCGCAGCTTGGCCAGGAGGCGCGAGGCCCATTTCTGCTTCACCTCTGGCTTCTCGCTCAGCAGCTCGTCCTTCACCGCCCTCTCCTCATCCTTCGTCATCCTCTTCTCATGCTTCTTGAAGTACTTGCGCTTGCGGGCCTGCAGGTTGAACCAGGTGTAGGCGAAGGCCCTGACGTGGGGGAGCAGCGCCTCAATGAAGGGGTGAAACTCATCCTGTGGGAGCAGAGGAAGAGGGGGTCACTCCTGGCCGAGTCCCTCCAAGCTCCCTCCCGGAGCGACTGGGGAGCCCTGGGGACCTGACATGCTCATTCCCACTGGGCTGTGTCCCAGTGCAACCAGAAGGAAAAGCTGTGGCAGAGGCACATGCCCACCAGGGATGGGGATCCCCTCACCACACAGCGAGGTTACCCCCATTCCAGCAGACCTCCATAAATCCCACTGGCTGCAATCTTCCTGGACCGACAACCCGCTGGGAGTGGCTGGGCCAAACTGGAGCCAGCAGTGCCACAGGCGGACGGGCACCTGCACAAGGGTGGCCACCTCAGCAGCACCTGGACCCTCTCCCCTTTGCAGGATCTGTGTGCCAGGATCTGCTCCCACCAGGTGCAGAAATCCCACCTGAAATCCCAGCTGACACCGTGCTCACCAGAGGCGCTGTGCTGGCGTCAGGCGCTGCCAGACCATGACACCCCAGTGCTGGGTCCCCCATGCCTGCAGCATGCCAGGTGCTCCCGCTTGAGCTGTGGGTGCCTTGGACCTCTCCACTCCCTCTGGACCAGTAGGAAACTCCCCCAGTTTGCCCCAGTTGCAGCCAGCCCGGCGGCTGGCGCCTGGCCCGGCACACAAGGCGTGCTCTGACTGCCTTTTTCCATTTGGCGAGCGCTGCTGGATGAGTCCGGCCCCAAAAAGAAAACAAGGAAAATGCATCCCCCTCCCTGGCCCCTCCTTCCCGCATCCCTTTTTTTTTTCCAATTTGGAAAATCAGTGCTTCCAGGCTGGGGCAGCCCACAGCCCTACCATGGGCTGGAAAGGTGTTGGGAGCCTTCCTGGTGAGGAGCGGCACAGCTTGGAAAGCAGCAGGCAGAGGGTTGAACATCCCTGTGCATAGCCAGGGCGGCACCAAGCTGGTCCCCAAGGGCAGGATTTGGCCCTTGGGGTCCCTCATGACTGTGGGGCGGAGGAGGAGGAAGGAGCTCAGCAGGATTCCTGCTTCAGGGTGTCAGAGCTGACAGGGGGGTGGCTGGTGGCAACTGCCCCTGCCTAGGAAGGGTGCCAAGGGCAAGTGCTCCTCTGGGGTAAGGAGGTGGCCAGAGGCAGGAGCTGGGAGAGGACAGAGCTGTGGCTGTGGGATGGGGCAAGCACTCCAGATCTGGCCCCACTGATCCCAGAGCACCGATGCCATTCCCTGGCTGAAGCAGCTGTGTCCCAGAGTGACCCTGCCTGGAGGGAACAATGTCCCCTGAAACAGGCTCCCGGCAAGGATCAGGCCCATATAGACCCTGCTAACTCCCACTTGGTTCCCGAGTCCAGCACAGATTCCATTAACCGTAAACCTCCTCCCCCAGCACAAACCCTGCCAACAGCCAGCACAGGTCCCATGGCACAGCCCTGGATGTCCCCTGAACCAGTGACCCCCACACAGACCCTGCTGTGACCTGGCACAGGCATCCCAGTACAGACCCCACCGTCCCTGAACCCAGCATGGACACCAGTAACTGCCAGCCCCATCCCCCGGCACAGCCCCACTAACCCCCCAAAAGTCCCCGCAAGCACAGACCCTTCCTCACGGCACAGACCCTGCCACCCTTGGGAGCCACCAGCCCCTCTCTGGATCCAGAGCTGTGACCCCACAGGTGTCCCTCCCATGCCCAACAAGGGACAGGGGACCGTCCCCTCACTGGAGAGCCCATTGTACCAGTAGGGATCCAAATCTGCTGGCAAACCCATCCTAACCTGGGGGATCCATCCCTGCCCAGGGGACTCATCCTGCCAGAGGAACCCCTCCTTGCCTGGAGGACCTGTCTCTGCCTAGGGGACCTGTCCCTGCCAGCTGCTTCTGGGGCGGCCACAGGGTCTGGTTCCCACTTCCCTCCCCAGCAGCAGCCGCTAATTCAGTGCAGCTGGGCAAGGGCTGGGCATGTGTCTTAAATCAGGGAAGAAGGTCAAAGAAAAGTAAGACAGGAGCCGAAAAAAGCAGCAGTGAGCTCCAAAAACAATACTTGGCCGGGGCGGTGGGCGGCTGATCTTCCTTGGTGGCCGGTTATTCAGTCGAGCCCCACAAACTGCTGCCATCCCCTGGCTCCGCCACCCTCCCCAGGCAGCCGGCAGCAGGGCTGGCCACAGGGCCGGGGGGACACCACGCCATTGTCCCCATCCCTGCTCTCCCGCTTGGGAAGTGTCACCCCAGGCACCACTGAGGGGAAGCGTGGCAGGAACCAGGTTATCCGGGTTGGGAGAGGCAGCACCCTTGGGTGCTGCTTGTGCTCACCGTGGGGCCGGGGGTGCTCGGTGCTCTGCCCCAGGGTGGCAGCAGCAAACCCCGGTTTCTGTGCCCTCCCCCACCACGGTGCCGAGAATTTGCAGTTCTCACTTGGATCCACAACCGAGACTCTCCAAAAACCCCTGCAGCCCTCGGTGTCCCCGAGCCATCGCAGACCCCCCCTTGTCCGGGATTACGGCAGGCCGGGAGCTGCACCCAAAGCCAATCAGCCCCTCGCCAACTTTCCCTCCCGCCCGGCTTATCCCGCGCCGCGATGCCGCGGTTAAGCCGCTTTAGCAGGGCAGGCGAGGGCGGCCGGGGGGCACCAGGACAACCACACGGGAACGGCTGCTGCTGGGGGCTGAGGGGACACGCTACAGGACTTGGGGACCGTCCCCAGCCGTGCAGCCAGTGAGCCCCTCAGCCGGGCACACCATCCCGGCTGGCACTGGGCAGCTGCACACCGGATCCACTTGGGAAGGCAAAGGCAGGGATGCGCTGTCTGTCCGTCCCAGTCCCAGATTCCCACCGCGTTCCCCCCATCCAGCAGCCCGAGTGCCGGCAAAGGATTGGTTAAGTGTTTCTCCTGCTGTTTTTCCTTTGCGGAGCTGGGAAGCAGAGACGTGCTGCAATACCCCAGACGAGGCTGCTCCCGGGGCATTTCCGGATGGGAATCTGGCAGCAGAGCCTGCCCTTGGGCCTCATCCAGCCCAGGCTTGTAAAGCCCTGCAACCGAGGCAGGAGCACGCCTGCGTAGAGTGCTGCCGGCCCTGCTCCGGGCCCCCCTGCACCCCCTTTCCAGAGGCTGCTGGAGCGCTGGCTTTCCGTGCCAGGAGCTGTGAGGGGAAACTGAGGTACGGGTCAAGCCCGGCTCTGTCTTGCGGTGGAGTGGGGAGAGGAAGGAGGGATGCTCTGTGTGGAGCTGGGCATACCACGGAGGATTAACTCCTCCGCAGCCCAGCGTTTGGCAGCGCCAGGGAGTGGGAAGGGGCACAGCTGAGGCGCTGCCTCTTCCCGTGCTTCTGCTGCAGGTTCGGCAGCACCAGGGCTCTGCACACCGGGAACCCTCCACCCTGGGGCAGGGGGGATGCTCTGTGCTACACAGGGACACAGCACCTGGCACGGGCACTGCGGCATGGGCTGGCCACCCTCCGAACATCCTCCGCTCCAGCGCCTTGTCCAAACAGGTCGGGCTCAGCGAAACAGCCTGAATTTTCCAGTGAAAAAAAATAAAAAACGTTTCCTCAGGAAATTCCCGAGCAGTTTTCACGGGGGAGGCGCTGGGGTGAGGGGCGGAGGAGGAGGAGCGGGACGGGAGGGGTCAGACACCTCGGCAGTCGGTTTTGCTCCCCACCAGCACGGCCTCGGCTGCGGGGAGCAGCGGGATGCCATCCCCAGCGCGGGCAGGGCGCGACGCGGGACAACCTCGCTACATCGCAGCCCTGCAGGGACCACACAGCGTTTACTTCATGAAAGGATGCTCAGCCGCCCCTGCAGCAGCCACACACCTCCGAACCGCTGCCGGCTCCCACGGCCGCCGCTCCTGCCAGGTCCCGCTCCCCGCGGCCCTGCGAGCCCGGGCAGGGGCTGGCAAGTCGGGCGCCGGGCTCCGTGCTCCCATGGGAAGCCTTGGCGCGGCGGCAGGGGGGGATACGACTACAGAGGTTCCGGTAATCCTGAAAATCCCGGTACCTGAAAGTCGCACAGCGGGGACTTGCCTTCCCCTCACCAGAGCCTGGAGGTGCCCTTGGCATAGACCGCGGAGCCTCCAGTAGCCGCTTATAACTGTTCGCTGAAGCGGCTCTGGGTAATGAGTTAACCTGGTAATGAGACCTGTTGCCGAGACAGATGCAAATGATTGGGAAGTGCTCATTAGAGGGGATGGAAGGAGGCACTTAGGCCCTGAAAGGCACCCAGCCCTTCCCGGGGCCGCCCTGCACCCTATTAGAGCCCATTTTACAATAATTGCTCCAAAGGAGGAAATCTATTTGGATTCATCATAAAGTATTTATTAACAAGAGCTTATTCATAATTTTTGCTGCTTGCCGGTGTGGCACGGCCGGGCGTCCCAGCCTGCTCTGCATCGGAATGCGGCCTCCCCGGCCCAGGAGAGCGGCAGCACTGTGCTGGGGCGGGGGCAGTGAGGGGGCACAGGGGCAGCTGAGGCTCCCAGGGCAGGTACAAGCTGTGCTGGCCTTGCCTGTGCACTCCCAGCCCCACGACATAGCTGCCCGTGGGGCAGAACGCTCTGTCACAGCCACGTTCCCCCACAGCTTCTGGCTGACCCAGCCCCTCAGTTGCAAAACCCCTCCTGCAGCCCACGCCGGGGCACAGAGCCTTGGTGCCCAGGGCATCTGGCTGGCACCACTGGCACAGGTGAAGGTGAAGGCAGGACACCGTGCAACCTCCTCACAGCTTCTCTCTCCAGACCCTGTGGCTTCTTTTTTCCTCCCAGAGCCAGGAGCATCCCCCAGCCAACATCCACACATGGCTGGGGGCTCTGGGTGGGCTGGACTGTTCCCACTACAGGTTCTGGTGGAAGGGTGAGCAGAGATAGGGCAGAGAGGGGCTCCCACCCCTCATTTACTGCCACGATGCTCAGCCCTGCTCAGGACCAGCCCAGGCGGAGGTGGGTGGGCTAGTACAGCCCCTGGTGCTCACCACGCACCCGGGACCGCGGTGACCGCACGCCCCTCACTGAGCCGCCCTGAGGTCCCCACACCTGGCGCTGCCCAAGAACGCCCCGCCGGGTCCCCTGAGCCACCCTGGAGCAGGCAGGTCCCCGCCGCCCCCGGGTGCCGGGCCCGTGACCACCTGCCCGCGCCTACGTGCCGGGGCGGGAGCGGTGCCGGCGCTCGCCCCCGCAGGTGCTGCGGCTGCGAGCGGGGGCGCGGGGAGCGCGCCGAGGCCGCGGGTCACAGGAGGCCGCGGCGGCAGAGAACCTGCCAGTTGCTTTGGAAAACAGCAGGAAGAAAAGCAGCTCTCTTGGCAGCCCCGGGCTCCGGTGCCAGCGCTGCCTGGGCCCCCGCCAGCCAGCGCAGCCCGCCCTGCAGACGGCAGCTGGGGGTGGCCCAGGTGGGATGGAGCCGGAGGGGGCTTCTCTGGCGGCAGGCTACGTGCCCCGACACCGTGCCCAGCACCGCCTCTGGTCTGCCTGCGTGCACCCCCACCCCGGCAACAACTGGCACTGCTGGTCCCCGGGTTTCCTAAATGCACCCCAAACTGGGGAGCAGCGTGCCCAGCATGCAGGGAGGGGTACGGATGCCCCAGGGATGGTATCCAGCGGCAACACGGCTAGCACTGGGTGGTGGAGGAGTCAAGAGGGTTCTGGTGAGGTAGACTCGATAGTGTGAGAGCCCAAAGCCACTCACTGCCTTCCTGAAGACTCACTTGGACTCCCCAAGTGCCTCAGTTTCCCCAGGTGCCGTCTCTGCACATCCCCTTTGGGGTGTGGGAGCCAACGGCTCAGCCACTTTCCCAGGGTGACCCCACCTGCCCCCAGGGTGAGGCGCTGCCTTTCCAAAAATAAGGAAACTGAGGCATGTCACCTGCCAGGCCAGCCCACAGAAGAGGCAGCATGCGACGGTGGCTGCTGAGATCTGGGAGAGGTCTGGAAGCAGCACAGGGGGGACCAAGGCAATGTCCCCTCGTCCTGGGAAGCATTCCGTGGCCAGCAGCACCAGAGCCATGTGGCTTCCCAGCCAAAACCCCCCTGGGGCTCCAAGGAAGGGAATTATTTTATGGAACTGGAAAAAAAAAAAACCTTTGCCAACAGGTCCTGGCGCTGCCAGCTCTTCTGCCCTGCCCTGCGTCAGCGCGGGGCCCTGGGGGTGGCCCATGCCCACCATCCCTGCTCCTAGCACATGGCAGGGGCTGTGGTGTCTGAGACCCAGCGGTTGGCCCATCCCAGATCCCAGGGTCTCACCTGGGAGCTGCTAGGGTGTGACCCAGGGACAGAGGCTGTTCCCAGGAGCACAGAGGGAAACTGAGTCAGGAGATGTGTCAGGGCTGGCAGCACCATGTTCGCTCTGGGGAGGGGGCACCACCAGAAAGGGTCCCTCCAGCCCCCCTGGGCTGGGCCCAGGGCTCTGAGCCTGGCTTTAGCCCCTGACGCAGGAGGTTTTATTTCTCTCCCAACATATTTTTAGCCCTGCCTGTTTTATCCTGGCCTTTCCGAGGGGGATTAATTCCCCCCTATCACGCACCGTTAAAGGTGTAGGGGTGCAGAGAGGTGTCCCCAGCTCCCTTCTGGGGGTGCCTGCTGGGGGGATTGGCGCTGGGGGTATCTCTGCACCCCACGATGGGCCACTGCACCCCACTGTGATGGGCTTGCGGGGCTCACTCCGCTGCAAATCCAATCCCTGGAGCAAGTCAGTGGCTAATAATAGTCCCGGCCTTTTGCCGTGGAATCGGCGACCTTGCAGGAGGATCAGCCACCCCAGGGCCCTGGAGGTGAAGAGTTCATGGCCCTCCCACAGCCCCAGTGCCTTTGCTGTGCCATGGATGTGCCAAAGGCTCAGCCCCTCCTCCACCATGTCATCGGCTCCCTGGGTGCTCGGGACAACCTGCCAGGACCCTCCACAGAGAGATGCAGAAACTGAGGCACAGGGTGGTGCCGGGAGATCAAAGGGCCTGGGCGTGTCCCCCAGATGGTCAGTTCTGAGCCTGGCCAGGCCCTACACTCCGAGCACTGAAGGATGGGATTGGTTCAACGGGGTGGAAAGGGGGGGTGTTCATCCGCTTTCGGCAGCTCAGCAGAGCCTTCCTGGGGAGATTCAAAGGCTGAGCCCGGCTGGGTCCTATTTTGGGAGGGTTTTGGATGCCTCCCAAGCGACAGAAGTGGGTGGGGACTGACCTGCACAAAGGGACTCTGTTCGGGACGCTGGGCTCCAGCAGTGTCCGGCGTGGAGGCCGGTGGCTGCGGCCGGTTCCCTTGTCCCTCACGTGATGGGTCAGTAGCCCGGCTTGGGGCAGGGGGCGAGTGCCCTCCTCCCGTGCCGGGTGTTGTTCCCCACCTGGATGTAAACTGAGGTGAGGGCGGGACTGCCCTTGCCTCCCGGGCTGCCGCTGTAACCGCTGAGTGACACTGCCATACCGCGGAGACAGCCGTGCCAACCTGCCTCGTGACGTGGGCTCCAACAGCCACCCGCCCTGGGCTACTTGCCCAGGCTGGCCCCGAACCATCCCCTGGGGGAGTCCAAGGTCCCCAGTGGGGTCGGGCGCTTCGGGAGCCAATACCCCAGTCACAGCTCTGCAACGGAACAGGAAAAGTGGGACAGGCCAGATCCCACAGCTTGATGCTGCCGCAGGGCACACTGGAGTGCCAGTGTACCAGCACCACTGGCCCTGGGACTCGGGGCGCTCCTGCATCATCTCACCCTCCCCCCACTGACCACCTTAGGGCCTGGGGGCTCCAGAAAGCTCGCAGGGTGCAGTGCCGTGACCAACCTGTGCACGCAGAGCTCTGAGCACCCACAGGCACTGGCAACAGAGACCCTGGGATGGGACTGAGGTCCTCACCAAGGTGATGCCGGGCAAGCTCCTGTCCCTGTCCCCACATGGACACAGCGGCCACGTCTTTGCCCCGGCTGCTGCTCTCCAACCAATGTGACTCCTCTCTCCGACCAATTCCCCACCGCAAGGCGAGGAAGCTGGTGAGCGCGTCCCGGTTCCCTCCGGCGGTACCTCAGGATGCGATGCAGTCATCGTTAATGCATCTGGACTCATTTATGGGGATGAGAAAATGTTTCCAGGTTTCCCACAAAGTCCCATTAAGATCCCAGTCCCACTCTATTTTTAGTGCCCTCATCAACAACGCCTTCCCCAGCCACCCCGGCGCTCCAGGGCCCCATGGGGCTGGCAGGGGCACCCTGGGCACACGCCTGCCTGGCTTTGCGGAGAGCTGAGCTGCACCCAGACTGGGAGCTGGAGGGGGCAAACCCTGGCCCTGCACTCCCTGACCCAGCAGCTTTGCACCCATGGGTGAGGATGCCCCAGCCCAGCTTTTGCTTGGGAGCAGAGGAAGAAGGAAAGGTGGTGGGGAGGAACAGAAAAAGCCACCCCAGGTCACTGCGACAACGGAGGCTGCAGGACCCCACTCACCACGGAGGATGGAGAGTGGCTGGGTCTGAGCATCTCTGCAGGTGTAGGGTCACACCCCGCAGCACCAGATTGTCACCTGGCGATGGTCAGTGGCTGGCCCAGCCAACCCGCCCATCAGCAACCCCCAGTGTCCTGGCAGCGTCTCCTCCCAGGCAGCGGGTGCCCACAGGGTTCTTGGTGCAGCTGGCAAGGGCACGAGGATCCTGCCCTCGGCGCTGTGCCCTCCCGGGCTATCTATAGCCATGACCTCAGCGGGAGCCAGGGCAGGACCCGGCCGCGTATCGTCCCTTCTTGGCAGGGCCACCGCCTCAGCCCCCACCCGGCACAGAACTGCCGCCAAGCCGAGGCTTTTATCCCGTACGTTCGCTAATCCGACGGGATTCGATGTCAGGGGCTGCCCACGGGAGGCTCACAAAGGCTGTTTCCAGGGGTGCTCAGCCAAGCGATAGAGAACGCCAGCCGGGAAGGGCAGACGGCGGTGCTGGGTGTCACCGTGTTGGGTGACAGGGTCTGACCCCGGGGGCTGGACGGGAGGGAATGTGTGTGACCCGGCTGCGAAGAGGTCGAGCAGGGGACGTCCTTGCGTAGGCAGGGGTGACATGAGGACAGCCCGCAGCTGCGCCCCGCAGGCGTCAGGGTCACAGCCTCCCGCAGAGCCGGGGGTCGTGGGGAGGACCTGCTCACTCCGCGCCGGCTGCCCCGGGGGAAGCGGGGAAGGGGTGGCCCAGAGGAGGGGAATTTCCCCGGCTTTTTTCTCCAACAAACTCCTTGGCTTGTGCAATTAGAGAAATTTGTTTAACAAACTCCCGGGGGAGCGGAGCGGGAAGGTGGGGTGGCGCGCGGCCAGGGCGCTGCTCACACAGGCCCGCTCCCTCCCCGCCTGCGCCTTTGATCAGCAGCGCACTGCGCCGGGGGACGGGAACCATTCCCCCTGGCCAGGGCCACGCTGTGCCACGGAAGTGCCCCGGCCCCTGCGGACACGCTGCCTGCGGCAACCCCTTGCCACGTGTCCCCGCAACTGCTGCTCCGCAGCCCCCTCCGCTCATCACCCCTGTTCCCATCGCCCCCGTTCTCGTCAGGGTGGCACGACCCTGGCACCCTGCCACGCTCAGCCTCCAACCTCGCGGGCCACAGGTGCGCACACGTGTGTGCCTCACCGTGCCCGTGCGCAGCGCAGGCTCCGGACGCGCACTCGCCCTCTCGCTCCCGCCCTCTTTCTCATGCGATGCCATTTCCATCAAAAACCCTTTACTCGGCACTTTTCCCCTCATTGGTATTCACGCCTCGCTCTCGCTGTCCTGGCGCACAGGTTACTAAAGGAGATTTTGCGGCGCAGCGTGGCGGGGGTCACATTTCAGCCCGCGCCGTCTCGCTTTCCCAAATCGCTGGGCAGCAGCCAGGGCCGGCGGGAGGGGGTGCAGGATCCGGCACATCACAGCTCCCGCCAGGCTACCGTGGGACCAAGCGGCCTCGTCGCCTGTGGCAGCGGGGCGAGGAGGGCTGGCGGCGGCGGCTCTGCAGCACACAGTGATGGGTGGCTCCCTGGGGACAGCCAGCAGGTCACCGGCGCTCGCCGTCCTCCCGGCAGCCCCACGTGTCTGTGCAATGTGGGAGCAGCTGGAAAAGGGGGTCTGAGCAGAGAGGAGGGCACACACTTGCCGTTGCCAACAGCCGCCAGCACCCAGATGAGCCCTGGGTGACATCCACTGTGCCCCTGGTGGGACTGTACGCTCAGGATGGAATCCTAGGGCGAGGAAGGAGGAGTGGGGCCTCTCTTTTTCAGGGCTGGTTTGAGAAAGGGGAAATGTCTGTGTGGAAAATCAACATTTCTCCCTCATGGGCTTTTTTTTTTTCCTTTGAAAGCAAAAATATTTCTTGGTTTTTCGTGATCAGAAACATGTTGGGGGTTTTTTTTGGACAACAGCCGGTCAAATACCGTTTCCCTGTGAAGGGAATGCAGGGGCCCTTTGCAAGGAGAGCGAAAGCCTTCTTAAAAAACAAGATAAAACCACCAGTTAAAAAAAAAATCCACCTGGATATGGACTTGAATAAGCTCCCAGGGAAGAGGGTTCAGCAGGAGGGCCAGATCCCAGTGTTCCCGTGCCAGGCAGTGCTGCTGGAGTGGTGGTGGTGAGAAGGGCAATGTCCACGGCAGGCAGCCCGAAGCCCAGACCTGGGGATTTCGCCCAAAAGCTGCTCAGCGCTGGCTGCTGGCCGCGGAAGGAGGATTAATGCGCTTTTAGAGCAGTGGTGAGTTAACCGAGAAATCAATCCTTGGCAGTGGCTGGCCCCAGGTCCCCCAGCGCATGAGCACTGCCGCACCTGAGCCACGGGATCCTTTCCCAGCTCCTCTCCAGGACTTGGGAAGCTCCGGGTCTTGGCGGCCGGTGCAGGGCGTTGGGTCCCGGCCAAGCTGGCACAGAGCGCCCGGCCGCGGGGGATGCCTGCCCAGGGCCGACGTGACGGATGGCGAGCCCAGCCACCCGTCCAGGTGCGAGCCAGGCCCCGGGATGCCCGGGGGTACCCTGTGCATCCCCTCCCTGCAGCTGGCACGTCCCAGGGGTCTGCATACCCTCCTCGAGGGTGAGATCTCAGGGTGTCTGGCTGCCAGGGCAGGGGGGGAAGCTGAGCTCAGGCTTTTGCCTGCACCAATTTGGTGCACCCAAAAGAACTTTGGTACCGAAAATCCATGAAGATTTGGCACTGGGCACTCCTGGCCCACCATGAAGCTTTGCCCCACTCAGACTCAGCCCCACCAGCAGCCCTCAACCATGCTGTGAGGACGTCACCAGTGATGCCACATGATTCTGGCAGGGCTCAGCACCCACTGATGCCCTGGCTGCTCCTATCGCCTTCGCCACCCTGCCTCGACCTGCCCGTCACACCCCAAGGTGCTGTGGGAGAAATCCTCTCCCCATGGGTCCCTAAGGAGCACATCCCTGCCACCCCAGGGCCCTGCCTGCACTTCCCAGCTTGGGTGCAAGGACTAATGGGGACAAGAGCCCCCCCAGACCCCTTCCAGGGGCAGCCAGCCCCCTCGGAGATGCTCAGTGCTGGCACAGCTATCCCTGTGCAGAGGAGCCACACCACGGCCGGGGGTGGCAGGCAGCGTGCCAGCCTCACGGGGAGGGATTTTACCTCCCCCACAACTCTCCTTCTTCCCCTCCAGTGAGGGACTCTGGGGATGCTCCCCATCACCATCACCATCCCCATCCTGCCACCAAGGACTTGGCTTGTGTCTAGAACAGGTGCAGGCACAACGGGAGTGGTGGGGGGACAATGGGCACCCCTTGGGCTGCAAGGAAGTGTCCAGGGACCAGGCACCAGGATGGCTGGCACAGGCAGCATCGGCAAGGAAGGCTGGTGAGCAGACTGTCCTTGTCCCAGGGCTGTCCCAGAGCCCTGCCTTGCAGGGACCTGCCTCCACCACCTCCAAAGGCAGGAAACACTGTCCCTCCCTTTCCCTGTGAGTCCCAAACCCCTATTCGGCCCTCCCCGCCATGCACAGCCCTGGGTTGGGACGGATCCCTCGGTGCCACCGTGGCAGTTCTCCCCTGGGCTCTTGAGCTCCCCATTCCAGGGCTGCCCAGGGCTCCTTGGGGAGCCGCCTTTCTCGCTCTTTGCTGTGCTTTGATAAGGGCCGCGTGGCTGGCTGGGCTGGCCCTTGACATGGTTCCTCTGCCCAGTGAGCCTCACCATGCCAGCACTGCCCTGGCCACACCGTCCACGCCACAGCCACCCCTGCAGGGGGGAAAACTGCCGGGTCAAAACAGGATCAGGCTACAGCTCCCAGCACCCATCCCCAGCCCTCCCAGGCTCAGGGGAATAGAAAAGCACCAAAGGGAGCTATTCCCAACTGCTCCAAGAGCTCCAGGCAGTGCTCTGGGCTCTGGCAGCTGGGCTTTGTTCAGCAGTCTGCAAAGGCGTGCGCACACCCGCAGCGCTGGGCACGCGGTGGGATCGCTCCCTGCCCCAGCACGGAGGGAACTGCGGGCACGAGGGATCTGAACCACGGTCAGGGAGGGAACCGTGGGCAGGGCAAAGCTGCCCAGGGAGGGGAGGAATTGGCAGGTACCTCGTAAAGGGGTGGCTGATTTACTGCACGAGGCCCCAGACAAGTTCAAGGTGACGAGGGGGAGAGTGGCACAGCGTGAGTGCCGGCCAGCAGCCCCTTGTGCAGCTGGCTTTATCCCATCCACCTCCCCGCATGCCCATTCCAGCCCTCCAATCCAGCTTCAGAAACCTCACTGAAAACAGGATCTGTTTTTCCTGGGCGAGGATTTAAGATGGGATCAGGCAGGAGCAGCGGGTGCGAGCAGCGGGGCAGGGCTCGCCAGGGCAGGCGGGCACAGCGTGGCGGGCGCCGCGGGGAAAGCGAGGATCTCCCGAAGGTTGCATTTAGAGAACAGCCTCATTGTTTTTCCCAAACAATACTCAGCAGATGGGAGAATTGAAAGTGTGTTGCAACCTTCCCTCTCTTCCCCCGCCATGCCCGGCTTGCTGCTCCCATCCTTTGGCAGCCGATCTGAGCTCCCGGCTGGAAACCAGTTCGCCGGAGCTACTGGTGGAGGGGGTGAGCACCGGCGCTGAAAAACCCCGGCGCTTTTGGGAAGGGAGCTTGCCAAAGGATGCCCCGTGAGATGTGCCCAGCAGGCAGCTCCCTGCTCCAGACGTGCCTGCAGCAGCAGTGGCAGCCGAGTGATGTCTGGAGCCTGGTCGTGGCTGGGGAGAGGTGGGATCCCCTCGGATGCCTGGAGATGTGGCTGTGACCATGCCACGTGGCTGCAATGCCTCTGGCAGCCCAGCTCCATCCCCCAGGCCCTGAGCTGTGCCCGTTCACTGGTACTGAGGTTTGTGCCAGGCCAGCTTAGCCAGGTACCCCCTGACACCCCTTGGATCCTGAGCCACTGACAGTGGCATACGCGGGAGTCTGTGCCCGGCCACCGGTTCTCAGTCAGGCAGCGCAGGTGCATTGCCTCTGCCATCCCAAAATCAGCTCTGCACCCCTAGCATGGAGCCTGGGAGGGGAAGAGGGTCTCTGACCAGCCCCTGGCGGGATGCCCAGCTTCCAACATTACGGCTGCCTTGGAGGCTGGTGCCCATCTCACCTCATTCCCATCCCGCAGGTACCAGGGTGGCGGGCTGAGTGTGTGCTGGGGACACTGCCAGGTGCCAGGCACAAGCCAGAGGTGTAGGAGCATCACAAGTCATAAATATTCCCCCACCAGAAGTATCCCAAATCTCCCCCCACTGCAGATCCAGGAGCCAAGGATAACTGTTACGGCTTTGGAAATCCCTTCGGCTCCTCGGCAGCAGCTCCCGGGGGACACACGTGCAGGTCCCTGGCAGGTGCTCAGCTCCAGGGTTATTTTGGAGCCCGAGCAGCCGGACACTGCCCTCCCCCCGTCTCGCTTCCCCGTGGGCAGGGTGAGGCCTCGTGCGTGGCGGCGGTTCCGGTGCTGCTTCCCTGCTAATCTAGGCAGCTCCCTCTTGACTTCCCGGCCTGTCCCTGAGGGGGACAGAGGTGAGCTGCGGAAGCGGGAGGAAGTCCCCAAGCAGGGACACAGAGCTGGGAAGGGCACAACGCCACCCTCTTGCCTGACGGGAGACACGGCCGAGGCCGCGGCCAGGAGCGTGTCACGGGCGATGCCTTTGCCAGGGCTATTTTGGTGCCGCTGGGCTCTGCAGCTCGGGCCTGTTCCGGCGGGGAAGGGCGCCCGCCTGAGGGGTCGCCGGGGTCCCAGCGGCCGTGCCGGGCTCCAGGGGCTGGCAGCGGTGGCGGTGGGGAGATGCGCAAGGGCCGAGGCAGGGCGGCTCCCGCGCACGTTCCAATGTATCCACATCACCATCCGCAGCTCCCGAGCCCGGGCGAGCCTGCCCGCCGCGGGTGGGATGGGAACGGGAACGGGGTGGGGAACGACGGCTGGTCCCATCCGAGCAGGGCTGAAGCGGAGCTGAGGCTGTGTCAGGGTGAAGGGGAGGAACACCAGAGCCTTCCCCGAGCCCAGGCAGTGGGGTAGAGGATCCGTGGAGGAAAAACCAGTTCCCCTCCGCCGGCCAGGAGGAGTGCTGGGAACAGCACGGGTTTGTGAGGAGAAGGGCTCCTGCCAGCCCCGGCCCGGCCAGCGACCGCACGGCTTCCCACATCACACCAGCACTGTGAGCTGGCAACAACAGGCGCTGCCAACCCAGCACCAGCTGGAGACTGGGAGGGTTGGGAGGTGGTGGGACCCCTGGAAGGGATGGAGTCAGGGTGGGGAAGGCGGGATGGCAAAGAAAGGGAAAAAAAGGAAAGAAAAAAGAAAAAAAAGGAAAGAAGAAAAAAGGAAAAAAGAAAAAAGCAAGAAAGAAAGAAAAAAAGGAAGGGAAAAATGAAGAAGAAAAATAAGAAGGAAAAAAATACAAATAAAAATAGAAAAAGAAATAAAAAGAGAAAGAAAAAATAGAGGGGAAAAAAAGTGGAAAAGAAAGAAAGACATGAAGAAAATAAGCCAGATTGAGGTATGACCCTTGCCAAGTCAACCACACCACAGGGAGCACCACCTCAGGGTCATCTGAGCAGCCCTGGTGCTGCCCACCCTGCCCCTGCCCGTGCCCTCACCAGCCTCATGCTGCATCCGGGGAGAGCCAGAGCCAGACCCCGCGCTGCCCCCACACCTCACAGTGCCACGAGGGAACCCCCACGGGCAGTGGAGCCCAAGCCCCCGAGCTGGAGCCAGACCCGGCCCGCAGCTCCGGCCCGACGGAGGGCATCTGGCAGCGGGAGTCTGGCACAGGCAGGGGGGTTCTGCAGCAGCACCCCCCGCCCACAGCAGAGCCCTCGTGGGGTGCAGCACGAGGCCAGGCCCGGAGCGGGCAGCTGCTGCCAGCAGGGAAGAGGTTATGAAGCAGGGAAAGCTGCCTGCTCAATAATTAAATAAATATCAGCGATCAATAAGCACAATCCAAAGGCAGAGCCGCAGTGGTCGTGCTGTGGGCAAGGGGGGGGTTCCTGAATCTCCCCCCTGTGGCCATGCCGGCTGTTGGGGGGAGATTTCGGGGACACCCTGCTTGCCTGCACCTTGGGCCCCAGCACGGCCACCCTGCTGCGTGCCACCGGACCACGGCAGCGTGGCCTGGGGTGACACACACGGCTGGGGGCTCACCCTCGCCACCCCGACACCTCGGCGGGGACTGGCATCGACTCTCGCCTCGGATACCGAGGGGGTGCCCCCCACATCCTGCCGTGCACGACCCCCCCGCCCTCTCGCCCGCCAGCGCGGCATGGCACGGCCGGGTGCACGTTGTCCCAAACTTGGAGGATTTTGAACAAAAAGCCTGTGCCCCCCCACCCCTTGCACCCCACCATGTGCAGCTAGGCTGGGGGGGAGGGAAGGAAAAGTTTCACGCTACGCAAGAGGCAGCACGGCCGAGCCCGAGCCTGCAACGCCGAGCCCCCCCCTCGGCTCCCCGAGCCCACCGAGGACCCCCTGCACCCCACAGTGTCCCCCCGCACCCCCAAAGCCGGCGGCTTCCCCGCACCACCCACCTCTGGGCGCAGAGAACAAAAAATAAAACCCAAACCACAACGCAATCTTCCAACCCCCCCACGCCCCAAGTGAAAGTGAAGGCTGAAAAAACCCAAAAAGCACCAGAAACACCATAAAAAAAACCTGCAAAAGGCGAGGGAGGGGGACAAGAGGGGAACGCGGCTCCTCTGAGCAGCCCTGCACGGCCCCAACCCGCCTTTCTCTGTTATGATTATTTTTAGGGAGGGGGTGTTGCTCTTCTTGGGTTTTCTTGTTTTTTTTCTTTTTTCTTTTTTTTTTTTTTTTTTTGTATTGCAACTGTTAAAGTCTGTTGCGGCGAAAGGAGCAAATTGGGGGGGGACGCGGGGGGGTCCCGGTTACCTGGGTCAGGCAGAGAGGAGACGAATACATCCCGAGCCGTGCTGGGAAAGTGCCTAATTGCAGGGCTGAGACTCGAGGCGTAAAAGTTACTGAGTCATTTCGGAGGCTGGAGCAGTCCGGGCGTTTTTTCTCTCTCTCTCCTCCGGAGCGGCTCTGCGGGGCCCGGGGGGGGGCAGCCGGGCACGGGGGGGCGGCCCCGCGGGAGGGGGGGCCGAGGAGGAAATAAAAAGATTCCAACTTCCACCCCCCCGCCAAAAAAACTAAAAAAAAAAAACCAAAAAACCCAAACCAAAACAAACCAACCCTAAAAAAAAAATTAAAAATAAAAAGCAAAATTCCCCCCCCCTTGGAAAAAAAAGCGCTTTTTTGTTGTTGTTGTTTGTTTGTTTGGGGGTTTTGGGGGGGCGGTTTAAAGAGGCAGAAGGGTCATCCTCGCCCCGGAGGGGGTCAGGGGTCCGCACCCAGCCTGCAGGCACGGGCGGCGGGGAAGTTAGAAGGGAAGCGGCTCCATCCGAGACCCGGGCAGCGGAGAGAGAGAGGAAAGAAAGAATGAGAAAATGAAAAAAAAAAAAAAAAAAGACGGAAAAAAAAAGGAGCGAGGAATGAAGTGACGTTATGAAAAAAGCCCATCCCAAAATATTACATCCCATTTAAAGATGTAGGAACCCCCTTTGGCTCGCAGGGCCGAGGCGCTGTGGGGCGGGGGGGGCGGGGGAGGGACGGGGCCCCCCGTGGGACAGCGAACCCCCCCTCTCCCCGGCGCGGCCAGCGCCTAGCGCGCCCGGCTTTGGGTGTTTTGGGGGTTTCATTTTTTATTTATTTTTTAAACTCAACGGAGCCAATCCAGCGATGGGAAAGAAAAAACCCTGCAGATTCATGTGCAAGTTCTGGGCAGCGGCCCCGGCGCGGGGGGGTGGCAGTGGTGTTACCCCCCGCACCCAGCCCCGGCCCCGCGCTGCCCCCGCCGCACCGCGCTCATCCCTCAGAGACGCTGATTCCGCCCCCCCCCCCCCGCGTTATTTAACGACCGGCAGCATCGCGGTGCCACGGGGGCGGGGGGGAAAGCGCCACGGGCAGCCCCGCGCCCCCCCCCGCCTCGGGGAACCCCGCAACCCCCCCCCCGCACAAAGAGAGCCAGAGATTAAAAAAGCGGAGCCTGCGCCCGACAAACTCCAAACCGCAAGTTCTCACTCCGCACCCCCCCGGTCCCGGCCGATCGCAGGCGCTAATGACGCTAATTAGAGAGCGCGCGGGGAGCGCCACGGGCGGAACACAAAGGGGATCCCCGGGCACCTCCCGGGCCGGGGGGGCCGCGCCCCGCTCCCCTACCGCACCGGGGGTCGCCGCTCCCTTCAGGGACCTAACCCGCAGCGCGGCCGCTCCCGGCGCGGGGCCGCGGCTCCAGCGCTGCCTCTCTCCCCCCCAGAAAGAAGAAAACCGCTTTCTTGGCCTTTTTTTTCTTTCCCTCTGCGGGGACCAACCCCCGCAGCGGCTCTCCGCGCACAACTGATTTTCACTCTCAACTTCTGCCGGCCCCCGCGGCCAATCCCCGCCGGGGGTTGGGGTTCACCCCGCACACTTCCCCCGCAGGGACATCCCCGTCCCCGCGGGATGCGGCGGCTCCGCGCAAACTTGGCCTGGCGGGCCCGCTCCCCGCATCCCGCATCCTCCGGGGCGGCTCGGGCCGCGCCGCCGCGCTCCCGCCGTGGCCTGGCAGGAAGAGAAGCGGGAGAAGCCCCACACAGCGGCGCCGGGGGGAATGTTTTTATTCTCACATCGAGGACGGTCATTCCCCCCTCCCTCCCCGGTACGGGCAGGGCGGCCCCGCGCAGCGCGGACTTGAGCGCGACCCTCCCGGGCGTCACTTCCAAGTTCAAGTCGGTGCGGCTGGCGGCCTCTCCGCCCCTTTTTTAGCGGCCATTTTCAGCTCCATCCAGCCCTCCGCGGGCTGCGGAGGCTCCCCCCGCGCCGCGCCGCGACCTCCCCGCCGGGCGGCTCCCGCCGCCGCCTCCGCCCCCCGGTACCGCGGGGCGGGTGGGCAGGGGGAGGAGAGACGGCGGCAGCTTCCCCCCGCCCGCCCCCGCCCGCCCCCGCCGCCCCGCGCCCCCCCGCCCTGACACCGTATTAAACTCGCCCCGCCGCCCCCTCCCCGGCAGCAACTTTTGCTCGTGGGGGCACCCGCAAACACACGCACACGGGGGAGGGGTGAAGGGGAGAGGGGGGAAGCAGAAGAGAAAACGAAAGTGTCATGGGACCTACCATCGCCAAGTGCAATTAACGGGCTCCAAGTTGCTGCGAAGCGCAAAGCAAAGAGGATGGATGGGCTGGTTTGGGAATTTGGTCTAAAACGTGTGTTTTCCACCGCGCCGAAGGAGGAGGAAAAAACCGCTGCCCCGCGAAAGAATTAAAAAATTAAAAACCCAATAATAGTAATAACAACAATGATGGTAATTATAATAAAAGTCCTCCGAGGCCAGCGGCAGAGCACGGTGTCCCCCGCGGGCGGTCACCCTCGCTCCGGCTCCGTCGCGCTGCCGGGGGCCATGCTCCGGGCGGGGGGCCGGGCTGCGGGGCGGGGGGCGCGGGGCGGCGGTGACGGGCGGCGGGAGCGCGGGGCCCGCGCCCGGCCCGGCCTTATGCGCTGCGGGGGTGGCGGGGCTGGGGGATGGCGGGGGGGGTGCGATGGGTATTTTTGGAAGGCAAGCAAAAAAAAAATATTGTCTAAAAATTAAAAAAAAAAAAAAATAAAGCCCGGGAGCGGGGCGGGCGGGCGGCGCCTACGGCAGAGCAGCGCGGGCATCCCCCCCGCGCCCCCCCGGCGCAGCCCCACTCCGGCCGGGCACGGCTCCTCCTCGCAGCCCGCAGCGCCCCGGCTCCATCGCCGCCGCCGCCCCCGCCGCCGCCTCCTCCTCCTCCTCCTCCTCCTCCTCTGCCTCCTCCCTTCGCCCGGGGCACCGGCGGCGTTGCGGCGGGGACGCTCCCGGTGCGGGGGCGGGGAGGGAGGAGGAGGAGGAGGAGGGAGAGAAGGAGGTGGAGGAGGAAGGCTCCGGCCCCGCTCGCCCGGCAGCGCGACGGCGGCCCCCGGATGGTGCGGGTAGGTGGCGGGGGCTGCGGCGCGGCCCCCCCGGGGCCGGCTGGCTGCGGGGCCGCCCCTCCGGCCCTGCCCGGCGCGGGGGGGCGCTGGGGGGGGCGCGGCCCCGGTGCGGAGCTACCGCAGCGCGGGGAGGAGCCGCGGGCAGCGCTGGGCCCACCGCCCGCCCCCGCCCCGGGCATCCCCCGGGCACCCCCGGCCCCGCGCAGCGCTGGCCGCCAGCCCCCAGCCCGGGCATCCCCTGGGCACGCACGGCCCCGGCCCCGGCCCCGCGCCGCGGACACTCGCCCTCCCCCGCGGCACACGGACACCCCTCGCCACCCCCGGTGCGGACACCCCCCTGGTCATCCCAATCCCCTGGCTGCGGACAGCCCGGTGGTCACCCCCTGCCACCTCTATTCCCGGAGGCAGAAGCCCCCCCATGTCACCTGCCCTGGTCACTGTTCTTGCCACCCCCCTGTCCCTGGGGACAGACACCCCCCCGGCTGTGTCCCCCCCCGGCCCCCGACTCCAGCCCTCTCGAGCATCCTCCATCCCTGCCCCTCCATCCCCTGCAGGGTTCCCCACCCCTCCCTGTCCCCCCATGCTCTCCCCAGCTTTCCTTACACCCCTTCCCCAGGAACACCCCCGGATTCCGCCCCCCCCGCCCCACATCTCTTAAAGCCAGAGGCCTCTTTGCAGCCGGGGCTGGGGGGTTTGGGGACTTTGACCCTTCCCCAGTCCCGCTCAAAAGTTGGCAGCGACTCGGGCACTGGGTTTGGTCCGGGACTGGCGAAGGGCATGTGGGGGAGGAGAGCGATTCCCTCATTTCTATCGACTCCTTTTGTGTCTGGACCTGGATTTTTAACCCTTGTTATCGAGTAATCCTTTAATCTCTTAATCCTTTCAAATAACCATATTTTTCTATAGGAAGGCAACAAAAATTAGATATTTTTTCAGTTTGCTGAGGGCCGAAGCGTGCACCATGTGCCTGGATTTTTCGGCATGCTCCGTAGTCCTGAACAAACAGGAACATAATCTCAGTCTGCCTTGAGCTCAAATGGTTTCAATGTGATAAATAATATGCTAAATAATTTATTATATATTTAAAAAATAAAATTAAAGCAAACTATTCAGTCATTCCACTAGTTTTTATTTCATAATTTTCTCCCTCTTTTTTATATAGTTTTTTTTAGGGGGGTACTCTGAGCCTGATCATTTTTACAAGGGCTCAGCTCAAATTTAGCAGGGATTTTGGATACACTGGAGGTTTATTTTATCCATCCCCAATATCCCCTTTGCCTGCTAAACCCACCACATGCATACCAAGACACTGGATGTTAATTTGTACATTTGCAGGGTATTGTATTATCCTGTATATATCTATATTCTATACATGCATGTATTTATTCAGTTGTTTGTTAGACACAAGTACAGCCATCGGCCTTGTGGAAATGAGATCTAATTTTATTCCAGCTGTCTATAAAAAAAAAAAGAAAAATTCTTTAAATTTAAAACCTCTAGAACTTTTTTCTTGTTGTTTTTTTTTTTAATCACCATCTGCTCCCCCCCAAAAAAGCCACTTCCCTGTTTTAAAGCTGAAAAAAAAAAAAGGCTGAAATGAGCAGTTCCCTCGCCTCGTCCCAGCTCCAGAAGCCTCGAGGAATGTAAACTCGGCGGTAACTCCGCTCGCAGAGCACAGTTTGCATTTTCTGCCCGGCCCTGAGCGCGATACGGCGCAAAAATAAACGCTGGGAGAATTTGCCAATTTTTAACCACTTCCAAGGCCACCATGGTGCCCACTGGCAGCTCCCTCTCTCCTGCCAGGGTTTTATTTTTCTCCAGCAATTCCTTGTGTCCCCCAGCCCGGCGTGTTTTGGGGGGCACATGGATATTTGGGTTCAGTCCGTGGGAGATTGCCCGGCCATGCCAGGCTGGCGGTGGCAGGGCAGGCAAGGAGGGAAAATAGGAGAGAAAGAGCAGGGCTGGGATTTTATTTTCCCTTCTGCGAGGCTCTGGGATGCAGGGTGATGGGGAAGGGGTTATTTATTTCTTAATTATAAGGAAGTTCTTTATTTATTATAAATGATTGTTTCTATTTATTTATAATAAATAAACAACTGCCATAGTTATTTATTTTTGTAATGCTGTTAAAAGTATTTCCTGGGTGATTCAAAGCTGCGGCTGAAGGGCTGCTGGCCTTGGTTTTGAGACATCCCTGTGGGTTTCCAGTGGCCCAGGGGCACACCTTGTGTCCCCCCAATTCATCCTGCAATCTGTCCTCCCAAACTGATCCCATTTCTCCTCTGTCAGCGGGGACTCATCCTGCAGGAGCCGTAACAGCACCGGCCGAGGGTGGAAATAATTTCAGTGCAGTGAGTGGCACCTGTACCCTGGCACTGGCAGGGCCAGAGGCAGAGCAAAGGGCACCCCAAATCTTGACCCCTCATCTGGGGGGTCACTCAGCCCCGGGGGTGCTGCAGGATTTGAGGTGCTGTGGGCCGTGCTGCCGATGGGGCCGGAGAGCTGCCACCAGACCCTGCAGCAACTGTCCACAGTCCCCCCTGTTCACTGCAGCCCCCTCAGCCTGAGCCCCAATTCCTAGTGTAAATCCCAGGCAGAAAAACACGAAAAATACAAAAATCATGATTTTTTTTTGTGTTTCCAGGCTGCCTGTAAACGGCATTTCGAGGATGGGGGTGGAATCCAAACCCAATTTAATTTTCCCGTGCAGGTCATCCCTGCTGCCTCAAATAAAACAAAAAGTGTGGGGCAGATTTGGGGAGTGGTTCTGTTTCTCCAAGTGGTTTTTCGCAAGGATTAAAGCCCGGAGGTGGAAGCTGAGTTACCCCGATTGCAGGGAGTGGCTGGATCAGGCCCTTTGTTCATTCCTTGGGTTTTTATCCCGGCCTGTTCATGGGCTCACGACCCCCCGTCTATAAAACCAGTGCTTGGAACAACTGGAAATTTGTGGGGCCCCCCCTCAAAGCTGGATTTTATTTGTAAAGGGCATTTCATGGTTGATTTGTGCTGCTAAGACACCTCGATGCCAACTTTTGGGCTCAGCCAAGGGGGTGCAGATACCCGTGGAGCAGCCCCCCCATCGCCACAGGGAAACATCCCCCAGCCTCATTAACCTTTTTTTGGGCTCATTTTAAACATTTTTGCAGGGTTTTTTCCAAGGTCCCATTCTACTGGGGGCAACGGCATAGCTGAGCCACGTCCCTCTGGAAAGAGGGAGAGAAAGGGAAATAATCCATGTTGGGATAGTTTTGTTGCTGCCTTTCTTTGCTTTTAAAATAACTTTTAAGAAGAATATTCTGGTTTTGACCAGAATTTATTTACTTTATTCCTGCATATGGCTCTTGGCCTGGGTCCCAAACAGGCAGAGGTCTGGCCTGGCTCGATTCAAAGCCAAAACGTGCAATGAAAAGAGATTTTTTTTTCCCCCTTTTCTCTTTCTTTCTAAAGCAGGTTTTTAACTAGTCAAATTGTTGCTGATGAGGAGGGGATTTCAGTTTAAAAATTGCTAGCAGATTTCAGGGAATTATTCTGCAGGAATTTCAAGGGGTTTTAGGATTTTTGCTGTGGCTTTTTATTGGTTTTTTTGGCTGTAAGTTAAATGTAAAAAAAAAAAAAAAGAATCCCCAGTTTTTTCCCCCAGTCTGTATTTTTTACATTGGCTCAAACATCGCCTTTTCCCCCCGGATTTGTTGGAAACCAGCCCTCAAAGAGCTTGTGGAGCCCTTTCCCTGCTCTCACACCGCTCGGCACAGGGAACCGTGACCTCACTGGAGCAAATCTCCCCCAAAATGACCCTAAAGCTCAGTTTTACATCAAAAAGGGGCTTTGGGGGGGAGTTGCCAAATAGCTTCAAACACCACCACGGGCCCATGGTGCTGCTGCTCTCCCTGCTCTGGGGGCTTGGGGCAGGACTTTTGCAGCCACGTGTGGACGGAGGCACCAGGAATTCTTGTGAACACCGAAATTTCACTCATTAAAAAAACCCTCCCAACAACAAGCAAACCCCAAATGCAACCAGGAAACGTTTCCTCACTCGTTTGTTTTTTTTTCTTTGTTCACAAAAAGACATAAATCAAATCTGGCCACTCTCCCAGGGCTGGTTTGTCATGTTGGTGTTGGGGAATTTGGGGAAATTTCTGGAGTGGGAGGAATGGGGAGGAATATGGCCCCGACTCTTTTGTTTGGGGTGAGTGAATCCACCAGTTTGGTTTTTGTCCCCTCCCTGCAGACAGAGCTGGCAGAGGGGGGTTCTGCCATTGTCCCCATGTCACCATCACACTGCCATGGCAGCCCCTTGGCCCCTGCAGCTCCGTTTTGGGTGCAGGAGCACCTCAGTGCCATGACCCCGGTGACATCCTCGGCACAGGGATGTGGCTCTGCGCCACCACACTGAGCCCTGCAGTGCCCCAGTGCCAGGGGAGGCCCCCCAAAATGTTTGTGTGCCAGGGGGAGCAGCACCCAGGGGTGGGGGAAGCACAAAAATCCCCCCAGATATATGGCTTTGCTGGAGGGGAGGGCGGAGGAGCAGGGAAGCTTTGGGGAGCTGAAAGTGAAAGTGGCGGGCGGTGGGTGCGGTGAGCGCAGTGAGTGTTTTAGGGACCCAGCTCGCACCGTGTCCCCTGGGGACAGTCCCCAGGAGCTGGGCCTGCGGTGGGCAAAAGCAGCCAGTGGTGGTGTTTTGGAGCCCCAACAGAAGCGGGAAGGAATCCTGGGGGAATTTTAATCAGTTGCCACAGCAAACAGAAGCGCGGGGAGGTAACGAGATACCTGCTCCCGCCGCCGGATCCAGCACCTAGGGCTCGGCCCCCGCCCCAGCCCCCTTCCCACGGTGTGTGCCGAGCCCAGCACTCCCGGGCACTGCCAGGGGCAAACACCCTGGCGGCAGCGATGGAAAACCACCAATGCCCAGTTGCACCAGTTCAACACCGGGGCCAGGTGTGGGGTTCACACTCCCAGCGCAGCCCTGGAGCCCAGCGCTGGCCTCGGATCCTCCAGCGGCCCTTAAATGAGGCCTTTGCTGTGGTAGGAAATGGTTTCTCCGAGGATTTTGTTTGCCAGAGGAGAAAACTGGGCTGGAATTTGCAAGAAGAAAGTTTGAAGGGAATGGCAAAGAATTATTATATGCGTTTTCCTGAAGGAGCTTCCAATTGTGCCGGTGCACAGCGACGTGTCCTGGAGTGACACAAATGGGGGGGAATACCCAAAAGTGGTTTTGGGGAAAGGTCCCTTTCCCAGGAAAAGTTTGGCAACTCGCAGACTCCATTGCCAGCCTCTGTCTGCAGCTAAACCAATTACTGCAGACAAATTGGCATGGACGTTCGCCTCGCCAAGCTCTCGGCCGCACAAAGGGCTCGCTTTCCCTCCTCTCTCTCCCTCCTCGCTTTCCCTCCTTGCTCTCCCTCCTCGCTCTCCCTCCTCGCTTTCCCTCCTGGCCTTCCCTCCTTGCTTTCCCTTGTTTTCCCTCCCTTTCCCCCTTCCCTGCCACGATTTTACGAGAGAGGAAAATTACTCGGATGCTGAGCGCACTGTAAGTAATAAGGGCTTTGAAAATAGGCTCCTAATTAAAAATGATACCACTGCTCGTTTGTTTTTAAGCACATATTAAACTTTTTTTCCCTTCCCTGCTGCATTCAAATGTTGGGGTTGCTGGCTTGGGTCTTTTTTTGTGAAAACTGGCTTTCCGTGCCGTGATTCTGGTTTGATTTGATTCCCCCCTTCTGCCCCCCCGCCCCCCCGTGGGGTCTGCTTCGAATTAACGAAAGCCAAATCCAAGAAGCTGGAAAGGGATATTATAGAATTTTCCATGTCCTTATTATTTTTTTTATTAGTGGGACCAGGCAGCTCGGCAGAGCGAGGAGGGAAAATGGGGTTTGTGGTTGGGGGGGCTGCGTGAGGCACTGGTGGGGGGGCAGCAGCTCCCACCCTGCAGCTCACGGACCTCGGGCTTGGGGGGCTCGTGGCTCAAGTGTTTAGCACAGGCACTTGAGCTGCACCAGGAGATGGGATGTTCTGTCTGAACGTGGGGTTTGCAGGGTCACCCCCTCTGCAGCACCCCAAGGTGGTGGCAGGGAACCCCCAGAGCTGGCGTGGCACCCACACCATGGTGTCCCGGCATGTACCAGCCTGGGCACATGGAGCAGGCACCGAGGGATGCTGTGAACCTGCAGGAGGCTCCCTGGGGGATGTGGTGGCACTCAGGGGGTGTGGGTGCTGCTGGCTGTGACGGTGCCCCAAGGCACAGGCATTGCCCCGGGGGCAGGTGCCCGGCGGACGGTGGGTGCTGCGAGACCCCGTGGGGTCAGTGCGCAGGGCCAGGCACCCTGTGCAGGGTGGGGGGCCTTGGATAGCCCTGGGAAGGGGCTACACGGGCTGTTTCATGGTCCCGGTCCAGCTTTGGCTCATAAACCCCAAACTGCTGCAGGGCCGGGGGCTGGGGGCTGCGCACGAACGAGCTGCGCGGGGACCAACAGCTCAGCTCCCCCACCCCGCCCCGAGCCAGGCCGAGGGAGTTCGGGGGCTTTGGATTTGTTCCCTGCCCGTTTCGCACTCGGGGCACTCGGAGCAGGGCCTGGAGAGTTAACACCAGCCACGCCAGCTCTTGGCCGCCGGCACATGCTCTGCCCGACCCTGAACCGCCGCCAGCTCCCGCTCCGGCAACAACAGCCCCCATTGTGTGCCAGGCGCCCTGCGCCAGCACCCAGCTGCCGCCCGGGCCGAGGGTGCAGCGCAGGGCCACAAGCGGACTTTGTATCCCCGCTTTGGGCTGCTGGGTGGTGCTTTTTTTTTTTTCTAATAGGAAGCAAGGAAAACAGGGCGTTCGGCTCCCGGCGTTTCGCCCAGCCGCTCTGCAGCGAGCCAGGAGGAAAATATTTTTTTAAAGACAATTGCTTGGCTCTTCATTTGCCTTTTATTTTGCCTCTCTTTTTTTGCCTTTATTTTTCCTTTTTTTTGCCTTTCATTTTCCTTTTCTTTTTTTGCCTTTTGTTTTCTTTTTTTCTTTTTACTTTCCCCTTCTTTTTTTTTCTTTTTTTTTTTTTTCTCCTGCTTTTTTTGCCTTTTTTTTTCTTTCTTTCCCCCGCTTTTTTTCTGGTTTCTTGGGTCTCTGCCTTTGGTAGCTCCGGATGCATCGCCTCCGAGGGGCTGTGTTTACCCAAGTGGCACCATGTTTGTCACCCGGGCTGGCTTGCTCCGGTGTCTAAATCTGTGGTGGGAGGCACGTGACAGCGGGAGCAAACATCCTCCGCTGGCTGCCAGCGCCGGGGCTGCTCCTTGTCCCGCAGGATTGGGGCTGAAGCCTCCCAGCTGCTGCACCCAAACGCTGCCTTGGGGGCTCAGCCCAGCCTTCCAGCTGTTTTGAGGTGAAGAAGGGGATCTGTGGTCCCCACCCCAAGCTGCCTCCCGGGGCCCAAGGCAGGATCTCTCCCCGCTGTCCCATTCCCACGGAGCTGCACGAGAATCTTTCCCTCTGTGTTCCGAGTGGGGAAACCAAGGCACAGCTCCTTACTTGCAGGGGCAAATCAGACCCATGTGGGAAGACTTTCCTGCTGGATCCTGAAGGTTTTTAAATCAACATTTTGGGGCCTTTTGGGATGAAGGCTGTTGCTATGGCAGAGATGGGGGGTCTTGCACCCCGCTCCTGGCTCCTGTGGCACTTGGACATGGGTAAGCTCTGCTCAAGGAGCATCCCTGGCTGAGCATGGCGGGTGGTGGGGAAGGTGCCCAGCCCAGGTGCGGCAGCACGGAGCCCACGGGACCCGCAGGCTCTCACCGGAATGCCCGCGCTGGCACTCCCCACCTGCCCGGCCATCCTGGCTGTGCTCCCAGAACGGGGAGGAGGGGGAAGGCAGCGTCATTGGCCGGGAAGCCGAGCCAAATCTCAGCCCAGTGATACTGTTGAACATTGATTTCTGTATTCCCCTTCCTCCGGCCTGGCAGGACTGTGGGGTGTGTGGAGCCAACAGCTCCTGCAGCCGGAGCCTCCGTCGTGGGGCATCCTGCGTCCGTGTGTGCCCTGCATCCCAGCCAGCTCTGAGGCCCAGACCTGCCAGGGGGAACTTTAAGGCAGAGCCTCCAAATGAAGGGTGTTTTGGAGGAATGGAGGCACCATTTCTGAATCCAGGGGGTTTCTGGCTGTGAGCAGGCCCTTCTGGGTGCTCTGCTGTGTCCAGCATGAGCCAAACTGAGTCCTGAATCCCAGCCCTGCCCTGGGCTCCAGATACCCCGACACCCCAAACACCCCTGACACCCCCCAGACACGCCTGTGCTGCACCTGTGTCTGACACCAAGATGGGAGCAGGGTTGTGGGGAGTGCAGTGCAGTCCCTGAGCTCCAAAGTGTCTCAGAAATGTGGGTTTCAGGTCACATTCCCAAATCCCTGGAGAGGACCCTGCAGCCCCAGCCTGCTGCACAGAGCATGGGTCTCACTAGCCTGGTGCATCCCAGAGCTGCCAAGGTGCTGGTGCAGGTGTCACCCTGCTTCTGCCCCATCCTTCCACCAGCCGTGGAGGGGCCACGGCAGCACTGGCACCCTAGAGCAGCCCCACAGCACCATCAAGCCAGCTCCAGCCTCGGAGCTGGGAAGTCTATCTCGAAACCAGTCCGACTAGAATAACTGGGAAGGCAACTGTGGTTTCTTTTCAGGAAAAAAGAGATCTCGAAAAAGAACTGAAACTGTTTTCATTTGGACAAAAATATTCCTAGACATTTTTCCACATTTTGCCAGCAAGAAAGAGCATTTGCTTTTCATTTTTCAATGGAAACCCAGAGAAATGTAATTGAAAATGATGTTTTCCCTGAGAAAGAAGAAAAAGGCAATTACTGTTAAAAATCCATTTTGGTACAAACAAAGCAACTTGGTGAAAGAAAGCCCTCCCCAAACCAGGCCTGGCCTGTGCTGACACGGTTCCCCCTGAGCTCTCCTCCCACCGGGTGCTGCACGCCGGGGCCGGCCGACAGCCGCTGGTCATCCTGACTCCCTCGGGTCCGGAACGGCCGGGAGCCAGGAATGGCCAGGAGCTGGAACTGGCCTGACAGCGGGAGTGGGACACAGCAGGACACCCCCACCACGTCCCACCACGTCCCCGCAGCCCGCCTGCATTTTGGAACGGGGTGTGAAGCAAACATGAGACGACCTCAAACACTCGGTCCCATGGTGCTTTTTGGAATAGTGATAATTAAATTCAGACTTTTTTCCTTTCAAAATGCCCTGGAAAAATCCAATCACTTTGCAAATCAAAATAAGCATTTCCAATTAATCCTCTAACTTGAACCACATGGCTTTTAGGGAACGCGGTTGCACTCTGCTGAGACGCTATTTTTAAACCGGTGACGGCTCCAGCAATGTTCTGAGCGTGCTGCAGACAGGCACGGCACGGCCCAGGCCGCCGGGGGCTGCTGGAGGGAACTTGGGGGCACTTTGTTCCCCTCCCTGTCCCCCAGGTGTGCAGGTGCTGCCCCATGGCCAGCGCAAGGGCAGGTGACAACTCTTGCTGAACACCCGGTGGCTGCAGGACACAGCTTGAGGCTTCCTGAGTTCAGCTTTCCCCCTCTGACGGTTGTGGCCATTGTTGCAGAGGAGCAGTCACAACCTCCTGCTCCCTCCAGCCAAGGGGTCCCAGCAGCAGCACTCCTGAATTCCTCTCCTGGGGGCTGAGGCTGCACAAACTCATCGCAGGCTGGGTGGGCACCAGGGCTGTGCCAGGGGCAGGGGTGGCTGGGGGTTGTGAGGACAGCGCCCATGTCACAAATGGAGCAGGAGGACACTAAAGCCTCCCCCAAAACCCACTTCTGGATTTACCGCAGAGACTCTGCCAGTGGGGAAAAGCCCCGCTTGCATGGCCATTTTGCCTGGCACCACTCCCAGTTGTGCCAGGGAGGAACTGGTGGCATACTGGGTCACCTTCCCCTTTGACACCTCTTTTGTCCCTGGGGACAGGAGCCTTGAGCCTGTGGTGGGCGAGGGCACCCAGGTGAGGGATGGGCCCAGCTCCTGCCTCCTGGTCCCTGTCCCTGCCCCACTCCGGCAGTGGCATTTTTAGGGCCCCTCCATGGCAGTGCCAAGGCGGTGCTGAGTGGTGCCAGCTGCCACCCGCCGGGCCTTGGGGGTTATTTTTAGCCCTGGCTGGGGATTTGGGTGCTAAGCAGCCGGCACCTCACAAGCTGATTTAAGCACTAAGCTGAAAAGCTGGGGACGTGGCCAAGGCAGGCACGGATCCGGCCCCCACCTGCCCCCGGTGCTGGGGGAAGGGGCACTGAGCCCTCTGGCAAGGGGGCGATGGGCGAGCCTGAGGTGCTGTGGGGTGGCACCCCCATCCTGCTGCCCGTGCCTGTCACCCTTCAGTGCCCAGTGTGCCAGGGGCAGTGCCACTGGGGGGAATGGGGGTGTTGGATCCCCTCCAGGCCACGAGGGCTGGCGCTGGGAAGTGCCGCCGTGGGCAGGGCGAGGCGGGAGCGGGCCCCAGCCAAAGTCAACTCAGCCACTGACGTTCCCAGGCTCCGTGTGCTGACGGACACCCCAGTGCCCGGGGCCTGGGCAAGTGGGGTGCTATCCACCCCCCCCAAATCCTCCTCTTCCTCACACGTGTGCTGCTGCACGTGTTTTTCCTCTGGGACTGTTTTGGGAGCAGCCAGGAGCCTGCAGCATCCCCTTTCCTCAGGGGCTGAGGCTGTGGCGGGGCCAAGGCTGGGTTTGGCACTGCTTTGGGCACTGAGCCAGCACCATGGAGATGCTTGGGGCCCAGTTCATCCCTCTGTGGGGATACTGTGGAGCACCCACATCATCTGTGCAGGGAAAAATTAGGGTGCTGAGCTGCTCTGGGAGCTGTGGCAAAGGAGGGCCGGCAGGGCCAGACGCTGGAGTGCCGAGAGTGCCCTTGGCCTCAGCCCAAAACTTCCTGCTGTGTCCCCAGCCAGCTCCTTGTCACCTTCATCACCTCCTGCCCATTCCTCGTGCCCCGTGCTGGGGTCTCCAGCAGCCAGGCTGCTGCTTGGGAAGGAGCCATTCCCCTGGGGACACCAGCATGGTGCCGGGCTGCGGGTGGCTCATCACAGCAGGTGAACGGCAGAAGGGCTGACCTCGGCCTGTCCCCCCATCGCCCCTCACCAGCTCTAGGGTGGTGCCTGCTGCTCGCAGAGCCCGCAGCCCCCCCGCCATGCCAGCTGGCTGCCAGCCCTGCCTGGCACCGGGGCCTGCCCGCTCCTGCCCGCACACGCCAGCGGCAGAGCTGGGCCCAGCCCCGGTGCTCAGCACCTGTGCCAAGGAGTGCAGCCTGACCCTGTCGACACTGAGCCTGGCCCCGCACGTCACACTCTGCTCTCGCACCCATGACGGGTTCGCTGCCCGCGGCAGGGCTGCAGCAACCAGCACCCGCCATGCCCGGGGATGGGCAGCATGGATCCAGCCAGCTCCGCTCCCCCTCCCGAGGGAGCTGCAGCATCTCCGGCTGCGCCCGGGCTGGTGGGTGTTTGGCAGACGGGTGCGGAGGCGGCTCTCGGCACTGTACCTGTGCCAAGCAGGCGGCTCCGGAATGCTGCTGGTGCCAGCGGGGCATGGCTGGACCCCAGTGGTGGCTGATGGGGGGTGAGAGCAAGGACCAGCCCCAGCCCTGGGGGAGAAGGGCCCTTCCCTGGGCCTGCCAGGCAGGGTTAGGGCTGTTCTGCGGGAGGAAGGAGGCGGCTGCGTGCTGCGTCCGGCCCTGTCGTGTGGGCTTCCCAAGCTGCTCACCCTTCATTTTGGAGCTTATTAAGAGCTGGGCTTTGTCAATAAGGCACCATATAAAGCACATTGTTGTCTCTTAGCAACCTTAACTAGTTTAAGAAGAATTTTGTTTAGTTTTTTTTTTTGGAATATAGAAGAAATGCACCAGGAAACGGCTGCGCCAGCTGGGTTCATCCGGGAGCACCCGCTCTTACCGCACGAGTCGGCGGCACAGCACAATGGCTTGGCCCCAGCTCCAGTCCCAGCTCCCGGCGAGCAGGGCCTGCTCCCAGTTACAAAATGGGAGTGCAGGGAGCACTGGGAGGCTGCTCGGGGAAGGACACAGATCGAGGGATGGCGATGCTGGCGAGGGGGAGATCACCAGGCTCTGCCAGACCCTGTCTAGGCAGCCTGCAGAGAGGTAGGTAGGGTGTGGAGGGACCCTGTACCCGTGTGAGGACAGGAGGGAGTGTAGTATATGATACAAAATAATTCGTGCTAAAATTTTAACGATTACAGCATTTTGCTGAGGCTGACAAAAGTACAAACAGGTGACCACCAGAATTGTGCTGTTCAAGGGATTTCTGTCTGAATAAGCCCCAGCAAGGTACATTCTAATTGCATTCCACAGATAAGCATTTCGTGGGATTTCCTCGTCTGGCAGAGCTCCAGGATGTGTGTGTATATACAGAAATACGGTTCCAGGATATGTGTTCCATGTATGTATAACCAACAATAATATACTTTCACCAGAAACTGATTCCAACAGCAAAAATTGACTACTGATTTCAGGAACTGTCGTCAGATGTGGTGGAAAAACCAGGAAAATTATATTGTTGTATTGAAAAGATAAAACTAACAAAGAAGAAAAAAGGTATAAAAAGACACTTCAGAGAAACCGCAGCTGTGAACAGGCGAGATTCGAACCATAGAGGTCGGAACTCAGTTCACCCAGCACCGATCGCCTGGCTCGGTGTTGCTTTGCTTTGTGGCTCTTTCCAAATTTTATGCTTTGATTATTAATAAATTCTCTTTAATCATTATATTAATTGGCTCATTTATAACAGGAGCCTTGTCCATGTCCCATTATTCCCTGTGTCCCCAGCCCTGGCCCTGCACAGGAGCTGATGGGGTGCCATGGTCAAGGGCACCAGGCAAGTGGTGGCAGAACAACAGGTCCTCCACTCCTGCCCAAGTGGGACCAGAATGCATGGAGACAGGGCTCCCACCACATCCCTGCCCGGGCTGGACTGGGATAACTGGGCCCCAGCCTCTCACTCTGCATGGTACTGGAGCTGGTTAATGGCAAACGGCGCCTGGGAGCATTAACCCAAGCAGAGGGGCGGGAAGCGGGGGTACAAACAGGCACTGAGGGTGAATCTGCAACCACAGGAAGTCAGTTATTAATTCGAGGGAGACATTTTGCCCCTTGATTTACTGTCATCAGGCCTTTATGTAATGGCAGGGGAAGGGTGGGGGATGCAATGGGGAGGGGGTAGATGAGACGGGGTGCAGTCCAGCATCCCCCTAGTGCCCCCTACTGCTGCTCCCCGAGCCCCCCTATGTAAAAGGAGAAGGGGATCAGGGTGGGAGCCCACCGGCTCTGGTGCCACCGTGTGCCAGGGGAACATGGGGGACCCCGAGAGAATCCCATGCCTTCCCCACGGGACTTCCTCCTCCCCACCCCCCAGTTCTCAGTCTGGGCCCCGGCAGGCTGTTGACATGGCTGGGGCCTCGTGTCCTCATGTCACCTCCTGGGTTGGGGGACAGGAGCTGGCAGAGCAGCTGCCGCCTGCGTGGTGCTGGCGTGCAAACATGGGGGTGTTTGTGCACAGATGCACATGTGGATGGAAGTGCACGTGTGGCCACGTGGGCACGTGCACAAGCCTGTGCGTGTGCAGATGTGTGCACACGCAGGTGTGCTGGCACATGCTGTTAGGTGTGTGTGCACACGAGCGCATTGCTGTGCTCTCAGCACACACCATGGGCACTGCCATGCACATGCTGAGCAACGCGCATGCATATGCAGCGGGGACAGGCGACACGAGGGGTGTGGGACCCACAGCAGCCCTGTGGCAACATCCAGTGGCAGGGGACACAGCAACCCTGTGGCAGAGGACATGCGGCATGTCAGGACCCCACGGCGGCCCTGTGGTGGGGGGACATGTGGAGTTCCAGGGGACGCGGCAGCCCTCGGTGCCGGAGGCGGGTGGCCCAGGCGGGAGAGGGCTGGGGGATGCAACACTCCCCTGCCTTCAATTGGCTGAGCGGTAAATAAATAAAAGGGAATTAAATAAATAGAGGCGAGTCGGTTTATATAATCGCTAGTACAGTTTGTCCTGAACCTCTGCACGGATTAGAGAGCTGGCACTGGCCGTGGGTCATTAGCAGCTGGGCTGAGCCCCCCCCAGCGCGGCCGCCCCGGCCCCAGCCCCCGCCAGTGGCCCCCAGCCTTGCCCCCTATTTACCTACCCGGGTACTTTTTAACGAGAAACCTTGGGAAGGGCTGTGCGTGCGTGTGCACGGGTGTGTGAGCACTTGCAGGGATGTGCGTGCATGTGTGAGGTCTGCAAACGTGCACAGGAGGGCACACGGCTGTGTGCGGGCACCTGCCCGTGCCCAGGTGTGCCAGAGCAGGTTGGTGTGTGTGCAAGGGGCTGTGTGTGTGGGTGTGCCTGTGTCCATTGTGTGTGTGGGTGTGCACAGCAGTGTGTGCATGCACACCCGGGTATTTTCGTGTTTGTGTGCAAGGGGGCCGGCACACGCGTGTGCCTCTGTGTGTGGTGTGTGTGCACACATGTGTGGGGGGGTGTGTGCACCTCTGTGCACAAGCACGGGTGGTTTTTCCCCCTCTGCTCAGGAAAGCACCTTTCTCCCACAGCTCCGGGTTCTTCCTGGGTGCTGGGGTGTTCCTGCAAAACAATTTGGTTTCTTCCCTGCCTTCTGGAGCAGCGCCTGGGAGGTGCTTTTGTTGGGCTGTGAGGGGAGCACCCTCAAAAGCTGTGGCAGCCGGGGCAGGAGGTGTCAGTGTGCCACAGGACACCCTGGGTGCCAGCTGGCCAGGGTGCCCGTGTCCCCCCGCACCCCCCCCAAACACCCCCACACCCCGCCCCCGGCACCGAGGGCTGCCGTGTCCCCTGGAACCCCACGCGTCCCCCCGCCACAGAGCCGCCGTGGGGTCCTGATACGCCGCGTGTCCTCTGCCACAGGCTTGCTGTGTCCCCTGTCCTCATGTCCTCCCACCGTCGCCCGCAAACCTCGACTCCCCTCCTCAGCTGCCCCAAATTGCTCCGAGCGTCCCACGGCAGAACGTCCCACGCCGGGGGTGGCCAGCGGGACCCCCCGATGTCCCCGGGCTCATCCAGGACTGTCCCCGCAGCGCCCCGGGGGGCGCCCCGAGCCCTGCAGGACGCAGCTGCGCTGCCTCCCGGTGCCGGGGCTGAGTGTGCTCGTCCCGTGTCTGTGCCCGTGCCCGTTTCCGTGCCCATGCCCGTTCCGGTTCCCGTGCCCGTGCCAGTTGCCGTGCCCGTGCCCGTGCCCGCTGCCGGTGCCCTCTGCCGTGCGCGCTCTTCTGCTGCCATCTAGTGCCCACCCACGGGCGAGTCCCCGCAGGGCGCCTGCCGCTCGTGGCCTTCCCCGCCTGGGCAGTGCCCCGGCTCGGTCTGCCCTGGAGAAGTCACCCGCGCCTTGGGGACACTTGGGTGCTCTCTCTGGGGAGGTGCCGGGGGGATGGGCCCCATGGCTTTGGACCTGTGGGGGTGGGCCGTTGGCTCGGGGGGACGGGGAGCAGCATTCGCCCTGGAAACTGGGAGAAACCCAGCAGAACCACGGTGCCCGGGAAGAGGTCAGTGGCATGGGTTGCTGCGATGGCACTTGGATGTCCCACCACATCCTTCCCCGCAGCCACCCCCATCTCACCTGGCACAGGCTGTGATGGGGGGTGCGGGATCCTGGTTTTACCCACCAGTGACTATCCTGGTGCTCTCTGTCCCTGAAAGGGACAGTGCCATGGCTGGCACCAACCTCAGGCACCACCAGCCACCTCGCTGCCTCTGCGGCCGTGAATGCCCGACCTGCGGACCCCACCGCAGCCGTCCCCGACTCAGCCATTCCATGCAGGATGCTGGAGAGCAGCTTTCCTGCCTCTCTCCCGAGCCTCTCATCCCTGAGATGGATGGACGGCCTCGCCCTGCGCTCGATACCTGCTGACTCAGGGATTCGTGCGCCAGCACTGACGGATCAACCTCTGCATCGCTGCCGGGGCTCAGCAGTAAATCGGCTGCGCCGGAGCCAGCCGGGCCCATGGAACACTCGTGTGCGGATGCTGGCCCTGCCCAGCGAGGAGGGGGTGATCGATGGGGTGTCAGCAGAGATTCAGGCTCCTTGGGGCTTTGCTCAGGGTCGTCTTGGCAGGAGATGCCGCAGAGGTATTTTTAGCCACGTAATTCATAGCTACCTCCAGCCTGATTAATTTTTTTCTCCTTTGGTCAATCCATCACACATTCTTCCCTGGTGGATGGATACGTGCCGGGAGCTGGGCATGCTGGGAGGGGCTGAGGCAAAACCTGGACACTGGGTCCATTTCAGAAAGGTTCATTTGATTCTGTTTTCCATGGAGTAACACAAAGCGCCTGTACGGGGGACCCCAAATGCTGAGAAAACCCTCCTCAGGTGCTCCCCAGAAGGCTGAGGAGGGTGCAGCGGTGAGCACCTGTGGGGCAAAATTGGTTCTGGGACTGTGTACTGACCTGGACCAGCTCGTGGGATGCTCCAGCCTTTCCCAGGGCACTTTCCCAGCCAGAGATGCCAAAATGGGAGCCAGGGAGAGGCTGCAGCATCCCACATCTGTCGTCTCTGGTAAAAGCATTTTCACTCAGGCCTGATTCAGCAAAACAGTGTTTTTCCCATTGCTGCTGCACCCAGGATGAGGACACAGTCCTGCAGGCTGCCAGCATCTCCCAGGGGTGCAGGCACAGAAGGTGGGTCAGGCAGCTGATGTGCTTGTCCCTCGCTGGGAAATGTGAGCTGAGGGAGCTCGAAGGACAGGTCCAATCTGGGCTTTAGGCTCCCGTTTGCGCCTGCACCCACCCCCCTTCTGAACCCTCACAAACTCTGCAGCGCCGCGGTACCAGCTCCCGGCGTGGGACCCAGCGTTTGTGGGTGCATCACGGGGCACGCAGCAATGGGTCACCCTGACACCCCACAGCAGCCCTGGGCTCCTGCCAGTCCCTCTTCCGGCCGGCCGAGCGTCACCCACCGCCCCCGTGTCCTGGCGCGACCCAGCTTCCCCGCGCCAGTGGCTGCGGCCGGAGGCAGCGCGGGGCTGCGGGGGCTGCCTCAAAGGCCCAATTTTCTTGCTCTGAAGCCCCGGCTCTGTTCAGCGTCGGGCAGGGCAGCGGGATGCTGGGGCAGCGTGGGTGCTCCCGAGGGAAGGGGCACCGCGTTCCTGCTGGGCACGGGCGCTGCCAGTGCCCCCCACCTCCAGCCTTTTGATTCCGGCACAGCCTCTTGCCCTGGAAACTGCAGCTGCCCACGGCAGGGTCGTGCAGGGCAGGATCGGGTCTCCTCTCCCTGTGCTCCGAGTCTGAGCCACAGCGGAGCTGGCATGATGCCAGGCGCCATCCCTGCATGAGGAGGGGACACCCCAGTGTCCCCAGGGTTTGTCTCTGACTGGATTTGCAGGGTTCCCTTGCACACCTGAGTGTCAGCGGTGGCAGTGGCTCATGCTTCCTAGAAGGAATTTCCTCAGCCTGTCTGCTTCCCAGTTATCCTGTCCTGGGAGAGCTGTGGGGTGCCTTGCAGAGGGTGATGGGCTCTTGGGAGCTTGGGGAGCGCATTCCCTGGCTCAAGATTTTGCTGTGAAGCTGCAGAGAGATTCCTCTCCTTCCCAAAACCAGTCTGGGGTTGTGCCCAAAGCAGTCTTAAATCCAGCTTAAGGCCATTCACAGCCCCTGCCTTGGGCCAGGGCAAGTGCTGGGGAATGGACAGACAGAGACACCCAGGCCCCCTCGCTGGCACTGTCTCAAGGACAGAAACTGAAGGCCCCAGGATGGGGCTGGCAGAGGTGGGACGGGGCTCACACCAGCAGAGCCCTTCACTACCAAGCAGGGAGATGCTGCTTCCTGCCAGCAGCAAAGATTTCTCCAAAAACACGTGAGCCAAGCACCTGGAGTGAGCTGGGGCAAGGACAGTCAGGTTGGGACCCAGGGAAAGGCTGGGATCAGTGGGGAAAAAATAGAAATCCAAACCCCTGAAACAGGGAGATGACCCCTGAACACATGTGGGTGAGTGGGTTCCACCCCAACCCTCCTTCCCTTGGTACCAGCCAGGGCCATAGCACAACCTCCCTGTCCTTGGCCCCAAGTCCTTCTTCTGCCCACGATCAGCTTCCCCCCTCCAAAATCAAACAGCCAAGAGTTGACCCTGCATCCCTGACCCGGCCGCCCTCACTCACCATCCACCAGGTCTTGGCCCTCACGTCGTAGCAGAGCTGCCACCTCACTGAGCCCCCGGCTGCTGATGCTGCTGCCATGCCTGGCACCTCCATCCCCACTGGCTACTCCAGGAGGTGGCTGGCATGATGCCCTGCTCCCAGTGCCATCACAGACTCTTTTTCCCCTCAAAAAGCACCCAGAGCAGCTTCCAGCCCTGGGGAAAAGCAGCTGGATGGAGGCAAGGAATAATCCCAGTCCGGGAGTTCCTGGGCTGCCCCCAGGGAGGCGGGTCGGCTGCTCTGGGTGAGCTGGTGGGTGGTCACTGCCGGGCAGAGGCTGTGCCAGTGACTGGACATGCCAGAGGGACAGCACCCACGTCAGCGGGACAGAGGGATCCTGGTGGGTGGAACAGCAAAGGGATGTGCCGGGTCTGGGAGGATTTGGGAGTTGCTTTGGCCTTGTCTGCCCAGGAAAGGGGCTGCTGCAGGTACCTCCTACCACCCACTAGCCCCCCACCAGGGACTTCGACATATCCCTGTGTGGGTGATGGGCTCCCATGTCACCTGCTCCAGAGCTGTTGTGTGCTCAGATGGGGGGGCCCTCCTTCTCCTCCTTCTCCTTCTCCTTCTCCTTCTCCTTCTCCTTCTCCTTCTCCTTCTCCTTCTCCTTCTCCTTCTCCTTCTCCTTCTCCTTCTCCTTCTCCTTCTCCTTCTCCTTCTCCTTCTCCTTCTCCCCTCCGGCTCTGTACAAACTCAGGGATGAAAAGAGGCTGTGTGGGAATCTGACCTGAGGGTCTGGGGGAGCCGGGCACCAGCAGGGCTGTGGGGGCTGATCTCTGCTCCCAGTGTGGGTGCAGGATCTGGTCACTAGCAGTTCCTGGCCCTGTCACCCTGGTCCCAGCGTGACCTGGCCCAAGGAAGTCAGAGGTGCCTCAGGGGTGACATCCTTCTGGCCCCATTGTTTCCACATGGGCTGTGGGGTTCCCCAAAGGATCCCAGTGGGGGTCACATCTGCCCCCTTCCCTCTGAGCCTGCTCCCCACCCAGGGATGAGCCATGCTGGATTTTGGGCTTTGCCACAGGCAATTCCAACCCCGGGGAGTGCTCAAGGCTCTTAGTCGTCCATGTCACCATGTCCATTTATCATCCATTCTCCCAAGAATTGTGATTTGACTTGGAGTTTGGGGGTCGTGGGCTGTCCCACGGCTGAACAGCCGGCTCTGGCTTTGTTATCCTCAGGGACAGTCAGATCCTTCCCAGTGCTGTGCACTGAGACAAACTGGTCCCTGCTGGGTGCCCTGCCCTCCTGCCCTCTGCTTGCAGACTTTCCAGCCCCAGGGTTTTGCTGCAGGGATTGAGGAAGTTTTTGAGGAGGTTTGGGGTTTTTTTGGCTTTCAAGGTCCAGGAGTCACAGGAGAAGCAGGGTTTATGCTGAGCTGGAGATTTGATGACATTTGGGGATATTCAGACAAGAAGCTTCTGGGAATGGAGCCATCTTGCTGCCTGGTGTCCAGAGGGCTTGGGCACCACCACAGACACAGTGTCAAAGGATTTTGGGATGGGTGAGATGGCTGTGTGGGAAGGGAAGCAGCATGAGGGGCAGGTTGCAGGAATTCAGCTCCTGGAAATAATTAATTTCAAGGCACGGAGATTACTTCCTGGTTTACTTTTTTTTTCTAAATACCATTTCTTTTATCCTTATTTTTGATCAAAAGCCAGGCCTTTTCTTGGGAAAAGAACTCTGGAGCTTCTCACGAACACTTCCCTTTCCAAAGAGACTTTTTTTCATCCAAACAAGGGTTTGGGGCAGAAAATAAACCCAAAGCTGAGCCGTGGTTGGAGCTCAGAGCTGGGTACCGAGGCAGGAGGGTGGTACTGGGCAGCAGTGGGTGCACGGGGGGTCAGATGCATTGAACTGAGTAAGGAAAATCTTCCTGTTTGGAATCTTCTAGAATTGTTGTTTGGCTTGGAAAGGGTGGTGTGTGATAATGTGAGTGTGTGTGCATGCACTGGTGTGTGTGCACAGGCAGGCACACATGTGTGTGTGTGTGTGTGTGCGTGACACGAGTGCGTGTGTCGGTGTCACACGTGTGTGTGTGCGTGACATGAGTGCATGTGTCAGTGTCACCCGTGTGTGTGTGTGTGTGTGTGTGAGTGTGAGTGTGACATGAGCGCGTGTCGGTGTCACATGTGTGCCAGCACACGCAGGCCATGTGCTGATGGTGAATGGAGCAGACACGTCCTGCTGCAAGCAGCTCTGCTGCCCCAGGGCCGTGGCACTGGCAGAAGCAGGAGGAGATGCCATGAGCTGGCACCCAAAAATATATCGAGAGGCCTTGGTGGGGTTGGGAAGAGCCTCTGGCACATCCCTGCCTGTGGGGAAGGGCTCTGGGGGTACCTGGGGGGACCCTGAACCTCCTGCCAGGATGCGGTTGTGAGGGTGGGCGCTGTGGAAATGCCGTGTGCCGGGGCTGGGGTGCCATGCGGTCCTGATCCGTCAGCAGGGGCATCACTCCGACTTCAGGGGAGTCTGGGAGTGCTTTGACAGGCAATGGAGAGCAGAAGGGGCTGAAAGCCCCCCAGAGTGAGGAGTGGGGGGAGGTAGCCTCAGTGCTGGCACCCACCCTGGCATGGGCCCGCTCTGACATTCCTGGGGCAGGGCTGTTGGGAAGCAGAGAGCCAGGCGGATGGATGTGGTGGGGAAGGGGCTGGGCTGGGCCAGCTGCTGCAGCTTGGGCACCTGGGCGCCCTGCCTTGGCATCTCAGCATTGCCCAGGGTGATCTTGCCCCCTCTGGCCTGTCATTGGTGCAAGCCCAGCTCTCCGTGCCTCAGTTTCGCTGGCAGGAAGGGCTCTGCCCATTGCTGCCCACCATACCTGTTACTGAGGTGTCCCTGCAGTGTCCCCCAGGGAAAAGGGAGGGAGATGGCAGTGGGGCTGTTTGCAGCCTGGCTCCATGGGCCTCCCTGCTGCCCGAACTGGTCACCCTGCCTGGACTGTCACCTCAGGGGGTTTGTGTGCACATGTGGGGGACGGGGGTGTGCAGGTGTGTGAGGGCATACACGGATGTCTGGCTCCCATGTCCCCTGCCACCAGCGGCACCAGTCCTGCACTGTCAAGGGGCTGACCCACCCCAGGCCTGGGACTGCTTTGGGAGGGTCAGGCCCTGCTGCTCTTTTGGGAGCACTCATTAGTGTTGAGGGACCAGTGTGCAGGATCAGGCCAGGGCACCCAGTCCCACAGGTACCCTGTGTGCACATCTTCCCTTGCTGCTCCCTGCCTCAGTTTCCCTTGGCATGTTCTCTTCCCCGTGGTGCTCCTGACCCCAATTCCTGCTGCTCCCTGCAAGATGTGATGATCCCATGGGAGCAACATGGTGACACCTTTGCTTGTGCCACAGAGCCACCAGGACCAGCAAGATGGGAGTGTGAGTCCATCAGCTGGCTCCAAGGCAAGAGGAAGCAGACGGGGACAGGATGAAAGCCTGTCTGAGCTCGTGTCCCCAGCGATGGAGGTGAAGGTCTCTGCTTTACCCTCATGTGGGACCCCTTCCATAAGGGTCAGCATCTGTCCGGGACCACGGCAGCTTCTGCGGCCCCTGAGCTGGGATCACTGCCCAGAGCTGAGCATTTCCTTGGGATGTCACATTTGGTGGCCGAGAGGAAAGAGAGGAGACAACAATGGGGGAGTGACAACGTCAGTGTGCCCCCACCTGCTGAGACCCATCTCTGAACATGCACAGCACAGCCCGGGGGGGGCCATGCCTAGGGGACTGAGGTAAATTCTGCACCCCAAAACCACCCCCCCTTTAAGGCTGTGCAAGCAGGACACAACACACCCGCCCCCAGCTGTACAAGCCAGACGACCCCACCCTCCCAGGGAAAGGAGGGCACGGCAGCCCCCAAGGCTGGACGAGCCAGCCAGACCCCAGCTCCCGGACAGCGCAGTCGCCCCGGCTGGGGCAGGACGCTGCGGCCGTTCGCGGGCGGTGCGGGTGTGGCCGCCGTCCCCTCAGCCCCGCCGGACCCCGGACCCGCCGAGCCCGGCGCCGGGGGGGGCTCGGGGGGCGGCGCCGCGCGGGCGGGGGCGGGGGTGACGTCAGGCGCTGTCCGCGGTGCTGAGGGAAGATGGCGGCGCGCTAGAGCCGGGCGGCGGCCAGGGCCCCCCGCGCCCCCCGCGCCCCCCGGCACCCACACCGCCGCCATGTCGCTGCTCTGCGTCGGAGGTACCGGGGCACAGGGCACGGGCCGCGGGGACCGGGCGGGGGGCGCGTCCCGCAGCCCCTCCGCTCGGGGCGGGGAAGGGGCAGCGCAGGGCTGCCGGGGCCGGCGGGGCTGAGGGGAGTGCGGGCAGAAGGGGGGCGATGACGGGGGGGTCGTGGGAACGGCTTCATTCACAAGCGCCCGGCGCGTGGATTTATGAATGAACCGGCGGGGGCGCGCGCGCGGCGCGGGAGCCGGGAGTGGGGGTGGGGGAGGGACGGGGCTGTGGGCGCGCCCTGCCCGCACAGGGATCCCCCCGGAACCCCCCGGGATCCCCCCAAACCCTGACCCTGACCCTAAACCCCGGCCGGGAGGGACAGGGCTCCCCCTGCGCCTCCCCCCGCCTCATGGGGTCGGCAGGGGAGGGACGGGACTCGCCCGGAACCCTCCCTGGCTCTCCGCCCCCCGCCTCCCACCCCGCCGTGGGAAGGGGGCTTCCCCCGTAACAACTCCCGGGCTTCCCCCATAACCTCCCACCGCGGTGGCGAGGGAGCTCCTCCTGTAACTTCCCACTGCCGGGGAGGGAGGGGGCTCCCCTATAAGCCCCTCCGGGCTCCCTCCGTAGCCCTTCCCTGCCGTGGGGAGGGTGGTCCCCCCGCGCCGCCCACCCCAGCCGCTCCTGGCTATCCCTCTCCAGCTTCCCGCCCCCTCGGAGCCCCCTTTTTCTCACCCTGCTCCCCCTGCGTCTCTTCCCACACCCCCCTCAAACGCAGACCCCCACCCGTGCTCACCCCCCAAACACCCCCGCCCGTACACCCCCACCATCCCATCTCTCCCCAAATGCCCCCCTAACTAACACCCCCAGGACCCCATCCCTCACGCCTCTCCTCAGGCACCCCCATCCTGCAGACACGGCCCTCTGCATTCCCAAACACCCCCTCATCAAAAACACCCCATATGTGCCCCCAGCACCCCACATCTAACCCCAACCCCCCAATTCCACCCTCAAGCACCCCCAACCCCTAAAATCCCTTCACCCCCAAACATCATCTTTCCCCATCTATGTATCTCTACATTCTCACTCCCCCAAACAGACCCCATGCACCCCAAATCCCACAATCTCTCCCCACTTCTCTGTGTGAACCCCTAAATACCCACCTCAAATTACACCCCGAGCCCCAGCCCCACCTCCTGCAGCCCCCTATGCCCCTGCAGATGTTGCCCGACCTAGGCATGGTGATGCCGGTGGGAGTCAGGGCAGCGGGGGGGGTCAGGGTAGGAGCCTGGGGGTCTGGTGTTGGTGTGTGCCCAGTTAGGGGATCTGGTGCTGGTCACCCCATACTGGGATGAACTGGGGGGAGTGCACAGGTAGGAGATCCCTGCACCCAGCACATTGAGCCCTGCCCAACTCGGTGCACAGATGAGTCTTGCAGGCTTGGCGTCAGACTCGCTGGTCACTCTGGGTTGAATGGTCAGTAAGCGGGGGGAAGAAGTCAGGAGAGGATCCCTGTACCCCCTTCCCAAGGCCCTGTGACATCCTGATGGGGACAGGGTAGCACTTGTGTGTCATGGGGTCATAGGATGGAGGTGGCAGAGTGACAGCTGGGACAAGGTGGTGCATAGGGTGTCTGGGATTCCCCCACCCCAGGCAAAATCTGGAGGAAAATGGGGGCTCTCCCAGTGCTGCCTGAGTTTCTCAGGATGGGGGCTGTGCCCCCTCCCACCCCCTGCCATGTCCTTGTCCTTTAGGTGCTGTCACAGCCCCCTCTCCCGTGGCAGTGCCACAACTGGCATGCCCCCGTGTGCCCCCCAGCCAGCCCCAGATTTGGGGTACCCTTCTCTGGCGGGGGGGGGGCCTCTTTACTCCCACTTAAAGGACTGTCACATGTGGTGACACCCTCGGTGGCGCTGGGGGTGGCTGCTGAGAAACAGCTCTGAGTGGGTTGGGGCTTCCCCCAGTGCCCCGTCACCACTTGCTGGTCACGTTTCTCATGCTATTTCTGGGGGTCCCGGGGGCGGGGGTGCCACCCCAGAGCCTCCCCCAGGCTTTCCCTGCCCGTCCCGGGGGGCTGCGGCCACGTGCAGCCCCTGGGGGCTTCGTGCCACGGGGTGTCCCTGGGTGACAGGCACTGGAGTGACCTGGGACTGTGGGGTGAGTGGGGACAGGAGGGGGTGTCTGGAGTGGCATGAGGCAGACGGACAGATGGACAGGCAGGCGGATGGGCGTCCGGAGAGACAGATGGAGAGGTGGAGAGACAGATGGATGGAGGGGATGAGAGACGTGAGCACAGAGGCTGAGGGGTGGGTGGAGGACTGACAGAGGGGTGGAGGGATGGAGGGAGAGGACAGGCAGAGGGGTGGATGGAGGGATGGACAGAGGGTTGGATGAAGGACAGAGGGACGGACAGATAGATGTACGGGGGGATGGACATAGGGATGGGTGTGTGGCGAGACCAGTAAGTGGACAGATAGTGGGGTGGATGGGCAGAGGCAGGGGGGCATGAACAGATAGGGGAGTGGATGGAGAGACAGGTACATGGATGGACAGAGGGGTGGACACACAGGAGACGGATGTGGTGGGTGGTGGGATGGGTGGATGGACAGACAGGTGAATGGATGGATAGACAGAAGAATGGGTGAATGGAGAGACAGGTAATTGGACAGAGGGGTGGCTGGATGAACAGAGGGGTGGGTAGATGGATGGATAGCAAGATGGATGACAGATGGATGGGTGGATGGACAGAGGGATGGGTGGGTGGAGGGACAGGTAAATGGACAGACAGCAGGATGGATGGACAGAGGGGTGGACAGACAGACGGGCTTGTTGTGGCATGCCAACAGCCCAGCCCAGTTTTCATGCCATTCCCAGTCCAATCTCTGCCAGCTGCTTCCTGCCTCAATTTCCCCAACTGGTCAATGTCCCCTGAGAGGAGCCAGATTCCCCCAGCCTGGAAAGATCCCAGCTTGTTGGTATCACACAAGTGTCACACTGTCCTCAGCTCCTTGCCTGGGGACTCAGGTTGAATTTAGCCCCAGGGTGGCATCCCAGGACTCGCCACCCCTGTGCCAGCTTTGGGGACCCTTTGATGGGTGGGAGGGCAGCACATCCCGCAGATGGTGACAGCAGGACTTCTCCCTGGCAGGAGATGACAGCCAGGAAAGCCACGTGTTCCCTGGGTAATTGTTTGTTCCTGTCAGCTCAAGTATTTTTGGAGCTTTTCCTTCCTCTGCTCTGCCGTTCCTTTTTGGAAGCAGCAGCTGGTGAAGAGTAGTGGGTGCCCCTGGGCCCGGGGGAAGGGGATCCCTGTCAGCCACAGGCAGGTTCTGGCTCCAAATGCTCTATTAGAATAGAATAATATCAATTTATAATATGTATAATATTATGTATAAATACGTTATATTTAGTTTACATAATTATTACACACAGTGATGCCAGCCATCCCCAGACAGCCCCCAGGCTCCCAGCCTGGTGTCACTCGAGGATCTTTGGGATCCCGGAGCCTTGCGCCACCCCCCACGTGTGAATTCCCCATCCCTGAGCGCAGCTGCAGCTCCTGGAGCCCTGTGATTCCCTGGGAACATGGCTGCCGGTGACGTCGCTGATGACCTTCCTTCGGGCAAAAAGCCACCCAGCGTGTCACCCTCTCGGTGGCACAGGGCAGGCCGCCGAGTCCAAGGGTCCCTAGTTGTTTTCCGAGGCGATGATTCCCCCTGCCTCAGTTTCCCCGAGGCCGCTGGTGCCACGTGCCCCCCTCCCAGCCCTGCCAGGCACGTGGCTCCGGCGGCAGCCCCGCGTCCCCTCCGGCGCTGGTGGCGGGTGATAAGCGGCTGGCGGGTGGCACGTCTCCGAAATCAAATCACCTTTGATGTCGCCAGCGCTATTTTCATCCTTCCTCGGTCACGTTGGCCCTGCACCCGCTGGCACCCGCGTCATTTAACCGTTCTCCGGGTGCTGTGTCATTCCCTCCCCGCCTGCTCCCTTCCTGGCAGCCCCGAGGACACCCCTCGGCCCTGCCACCCCCCGGCATTGGAAGCGTTGCTACCTGGCTGTGCTCAGCTCCTTTTGCCTCCCCGCTGCAGCCAAAAGTTGGGGACCGACCCCCACCCAACGGGGTAAAGCTGGGGGGGTTTTCCCCTGTAGCTGAGCAGAATCAGAGGGCCCCCTGCACATCCCAGTGGGCAGGATGGGAACCAGCCCCACAGTGCTGCCGGGGGAAGACGGCGATGTTTTGGGGCTGTATAGGATTTTGAGGGGGTATCTCCACCACCCCTGGGACTGGTTTTGGGCAGGGAGGGTTTCAGGCCTCCGACCCACCAGGTTTCCTGTGGGAAATCCTGGTCAGTGGTTTGGGAGAGCCTTAACCCTGGTCCTGCTGGGCCGGTGCCACTCAACTGGGCCTGGAATGGGGGACAGGGCCCCCCAGACCGTAGGTTTTCCCTCTGGATATGGATGATAACATCATCTGTTTCTCCAAATAAATCCCAAATCAAAAGCGGGGGGTGGTGGTGTAACACTCCCTCAACAAAGGAAGGCTGGTCATTTGGGGTTACAAGCTGTCCCAGAGTAGCAGGTTTTTTGGGGGAGCCTTTGCTCCTCTCTGATGCCCACCTCTAGCTCATGTCTGCTCCCTCACCCTCACTTGGCATTGGGGATCCCAACACTTTTCCCACCTGGCAGCTGGGGGGTGTGGGGGGCAACCAGGACTGGGGTCCTCTCACCCCCTTGACACCCTGGTGGGGATCCCCAACCTTCCCCCAGGGTCTCAGCCTGATTCTCTTCTCTCCCTTTGTCCCCACAGTTAAAAAGGCCAAGTACGATGGGCCCCAAGGTAAGTGAGACCCCACCTGCCTGCCCACTTGAGGGGTGAGGGTGGGGGGCTCTTGGGCTGGTCGGATGTGGTGGGGTCAGGGTAGGGGCTGGGGACAGGGGGGCAAGGGGATCCTTAGCTCTGGAGGCATCATTTAGCAAGCTGGGAGGACACACACAGAGATGGGAGTGCCCTGGACAGGAGCGGGGGGCTCACATCCTACCAGCCCTGGTGGACGTAGGATCCCTCCTGGGGCTGGGGTGCTGAGGGAAGTGTGTGTGGGTGGCAGTGGGCAGTGTCAGGGGGTGGGCACACACTGGGGGTCACTTCACCCTCTGCTTCTTCCCACAGAGAAGTTTAACACCTACGTGACCCTGAAGGTGCAAAATGTCAAGAGCACGACCATCGCGGTGCGGGGCAACCTGCCCTCCTGGGAGCAGGACTTCATGTTGTGAGTGTCCAGGGGGTCCCCTGAGCTCCTCCATCCCTGCTGCTCCCCCTCACCCCCATAAATAACACGGGGAGCCCCCCACTGCCCTGACCCCAGGTCGGGGGGGCTCACCTGAGTCCTGGGCCCGAGGGGACAGGTAGAAGCTGGGGTGGTCCCAGGGGGCTGCTGAGAAGGGGTAACCTGAGGGAGGTTAACTTCATGGGGGGTGACCTGATACCTTTCCTGTCCCTAGTGAGATCAATCGGCTGGACCTGGGTCTGACTGTGGAGGTGTGGAACAAGGGGCTCATCTGGGACACCATGGTGGGCACGGTGTGGATCCCCCTCCGGACCATCCGGCAGTCCAATGAGGTAGGGAGCCGGGCACAGCCATCCCCCTCAAGGGACCTGTGCCACCCCCAGCTGTCCTTTGGGCCAGGCAGAGCCTTCCCCATCCTACCTGGGGCCAGACTCTGCGTGCTGGGGTTGTGGGGCCAGGAAAGGGGAGTCTGGGAGCTCTCCTCACTCCATTTCCACCCCATAGGAGGGCCCTGGGGAATGGCTCACGCTCGACTCCCAGGTCATCATGACCGACAATGAGATTTCAGGCACCAAGGATCCGACTTTCCACCGCATCCTCCTTGATACCCGCTTTGAGCTGCCGCTGGGTGGGTACCCGATCCCCGGCCCCCAGGCCTAGGCCATGTCCTTCCTTGCCCTCAGCCCCAGGGATGCTCGTGAGCCTTGGAGCTGGGGCTGAGGGTCTGATATTGTGGCCCCAAAAGCTCAAGGGCTGTTTTGGGTGAGGTCTGTGCACCAGCTGGGTTCTTTGCCCTCGCAGATATCCCTGAGGAGGAGGCCAGGTACTGGGCCAAGAAACTGGAGCAGCTCAACGCGATGCGGGACCAGGATGATGTGAGTGCAGCCAGGCCTGGGGTGAGGGGGCAGGGGCAGTGCTGCCAGCAGGAGCCCTCACCAGCCCCTCTCTCCCCAGTATGCCTTCCAGGAGGAGCAGGAAAAGCCTCTGCCTGTGCATGGCTCGCAGTGCTGTAAGTGCTGCCCTGTCCCTGCCCCGCTGTGGGACCCCCACACCCTCCTTTCTCCCCAGTCCCACACTGAGGAATTTTAAGGGGTGGGCTCCTCATCTGCTTTGGGACATTGGACCCCACCCCAAGTGGGGCTCAGCTTCACCCCATACCCTGTCCCCATCCCCACTCCTGTTGTCCTTCCCATGTTTGCCAGCATTTCTTTGCTGTCTCCCTGCTCTGCGGTGGGTGAGCCTTCCTGTGGGTGGAGGGAGCAGGACATGGGAGCAATGGGGCTGGTCAGGACGGTCCCTGCATGGCAAGGGGCAGCAGGCTGGTGATCGGGGCCTGCTGGATGGGGGCCCTGCAGAGGCATTTGGGGTGGCAGCTCAGTTTGTCCCAACATGTGCCTCAGTTTCCCCTTCTGTAACCACCCCAGGGCCATGCATGGTTCAGTGCCCCTGTGCCCCACCCCAGGCCCTGTCCCCTGTCAGTGCCACCATGCCTGGCCATAGCACTGTCCCCAGCCTTGGTCAGTGTCACCATGCCCACCCCAGGCACTGTCTCCAGTCCTGATTGGTGTCACCATGTTCAGGCGCAGGCACTGTCCCAGTGCCAGTGTGCCCCATCCTTGATGCGGTCCCCAGGGCAGTGTCCCCAACCAAGTGTGCCCTCTGGGGAGATGCTGGTTCCTCCCAACCAGCTGCCTCCATCTTTATTGTCTCTGCCACTTTCTTTGTAGGCAACTGGAATTATTTTGGCTGGGGAGAGCAGCAGAGTAAGTATCCTGCCCACCCCTCTCTTCCCAGCCTGGGAGTCCCCAGCACAACCCTCTTTGCCTGGCCCAGGGCTCAGGGGACCTGGAGCTCAGGTCTAGCCTGTGGCCTTGTGCCATGACTCTGTACTGGGTGACAGTGTCACCAAGTGCCCTGTCCTGGGCAGGGCTGGTGGGGACATGGCACCATGGGGCTCTGTGCCCTTGGGGTGTCCCAGTGGCAGTGAGCAGCTTGGGCTTTGCTTCTGTGGTGGAACATTGGTGGGGCAGAGGGAGAGTCTCTGCCCCCGTCCTCTCTCCTTTCTGTATGTCCCAAATTCCCCCTCCACCTTCCCCTCGTCCCCCCAAACCCTTCCTGTGCTGAGAACACATCAGCTCACCCCTCACCTTGCCCTGGGCCCACCTCCCCAGCATGGTCCCACAGTGGTGGGGACACAGTGGTGGCACTGAAGTCTGTGCAGGGTGGGGGCAAGATTTGGGCCATCCCCTGCCCCACTCACTGTGGGCCCTTGCAGACGATGACCCCGACAGTACTGTGGACGACCGGGACAGTGACTACCGCAGCGAGACCAGCAACAGCATCCCCCCACCCTACTACACCACGTCCCAGCCCAACGCCTCCGTGCACCAGTACCCCATGAGGCACCAGCAGCAGAGCTCCCGCGACTCCTACACCGACTCCATGCAGAGCTACGAGATGGACTACTCGGACCAGGCTCCCATCAGGTAGTGTGGCCACAGCCAGCTCACCCTGGGACCCGCTCTCTCAACCTCCCCCGCAGGTGACAGAGGCCAGCAGGTCCCCAGGGTGACGCCAGGGATGGCGCTCCCGGTGTGGTGGGTGACAGAGGGAAGGATGCTGAGGTGAGGAAGAGTGGGGTGGTGCTGGCCCCAACCAAGCCTTTCCTTCTCACCAGGAAGTTTTCAAACTCTTTTGGGTCACTGCCCTCCTCTGTCCTCACTGAGTTTGGGGCCCCCCACCCCGGCTGTCCCTGCTGGGAGCTGGGCAGTGGGGTGTGGGCTGACTGGGGACACAGACGTGGCAGAGCCCAGGCTGAAGTGCCAGCCCCATCCAGTGGATAGAGCCTCCCTGCCAGTGTCCCCACGGCAGCAGGGGGTGGCGGGTGGTGGCGGTGTGGCACCTGGGAGCTCGCTGACCATGTTCCTCTCCTCCCCGGCAGACGCTATGGTAGTGTAGACTCTGCCGCAAACGGACGCAGCGACGCTGAGTCCGGTTCTGAGTCGAGCAGGCGGACCAGCCGCCAGCCTTCCCTTGAGAGCAGGCGGTCCCTAGACCTATCGGATAGGTGGGTCGCTACCTGTGCCGTGTGCCGTGTGCCGTCGCAGAGTGCTGTGGTCGGTCCTTGCAGCCATGGTGAGGCCAACACCAGTCCTGGCAAGGGCGGCCTTGTGCCACCCTCCCCGCCCCGGATTGGCCTGCTACAGGGACAGCATTGGGATGCTCCAGGTGTCCCCCTAGCCCTGTGGTGTTCCCTCTTGCTGCTGCACCTCGGTTCATGGGGTGATATCCCAGCATCCTGGTCCCGCTTGCTGACACTGCGACTGTCTGGCAGCACTGCTGCTCGTTCCTTGTTGTGCCAGCGGGTGTGGGACTGGGCCCTTGGGGACTCAAATGCCACCCCGTGTTCCTGGTCACCTGCCAGGGTGTGCCTGTCTGGGCAAAAGCCTCATGCAGTGATTTGGGATCCTGAAATGTGCCAAGGGCCCCTCTCCCAGCTCTGGCCAGGATCAGGATGGGGAGGTGTGGGGTTTCCAGGCGTGAGCTGTGTCTCTTGCATCCCTGTGCCCCAAATGCTCCTTCCCAAGGTACCTGGATCACGCCAGTACCCCTCCCAGCTGAGACTAGCCTGAGCCATCCCCCAGCACTCTCTTCCCTGCAGTGTCCCCTGCTCAGCCACTCTGGGCTCTGCCCATCCTGGCCCCTCATCTTTGTCCCCTCACACACCCCCTGAGCCCTGGCTGCCAGTGCTGGAGACGTGGTGTCGGCCTCTTCCTCGGCATGTCCCTGTCCTGTCTGCATGTCTGCTTCTGTCAGCCTGTCCCCATGGAGCCACGGGGCTGCCCTGTCCCTGGCAGCCTCCTGGGGCACAGGGCCCCCTATGAGCCCCCCAGTGCAGGCAGCTGTGAGAGGAGGGGGCTGGAAGGGCCAGGGGGCACATGAGGTGGGGGAAGGGGTCTGGCCTGGCAGGAAGAGTGGAGAGGGTAGCCCCGGGTAGGGATGGTGTTAAGGGGAGTGAGGGGGTTGAGGGGGTGTCCTGGGGTGGGGGTGCCTGGGAGGGCTGCAGGGAGCACTGGGACATCAGGGTAGAGGCTGGGTGACAGATCTGTGTATTGGGGGCAGGACAGGGTGTCTGGCAGCAGCAGGAGGCAGGATATGGCTGGGGGATGCTGCTGCCCCCACCCCTGGCTGGGGCCTAGGGGACAGACAGTGTCACCCCCCTCCCCACTCTCAGCCCAGGCACAGGCAGGGAGGTCAGACCCTGCGAGTGCCCCTGCTTGAGGGGCTGCTTCCAGCCCAAGGATTCTCCTGGTTCTGTGCCTTCGGCTCCCAGGATGAGGAGCCCAATGCTCCTGATGGGAGCTGCACATCTCCTGCCCCTGGTGCGGGGCCCCAGGGCTGTGCCTGGGGTGACACGGACCCACGGGAGCCCTGTGCTTGTTTTCCCTTGCCCCTCAGCCCCACAGGGAGCAGCCGCTATGCCTCATCGGCCGAGCTGAGCCAGGGCAGCTCCCAGCTGAGCGAGGACTTCGAGAACGAGAGCCTAAGGGACTCGGAGCTGGACGAGAGGGACGGGGACTCCTACCACTCCTGCCACAGCTCCGTCAGCTACCGCAAGGACTCGCCGCGCTGGGAGGAGGAGGATGATGATGATCTCTACCTGGAGGAGGAGGAGGAAGAGTTCATTGAGGACTACAGCGAGACTGAGGAAGGCTACCCCAAGGAGGAGGAACTGGAGGAGGAGGAGGAGGAACTGCAGGAGCAGGACACCTATGAACCCCCTGAGCATGAAACATACCCACCACCACAGAAACCCCTGCCGCAGCAGCAGCAGCAGCAGCAGCAGCAACAGGTCCCACAGCAGCAGCAGCAGCAGCAGCAGCAGCAGCAGCAGCAGCAGCAGCAGCAGCAACCCCAGCTGGTTCCACAGCAGAAGCCTCAGCAACAGGAAAGGAAGGAGGAGAGGAAAGAAGAGAGGAAGGAGGAGAAGGACACCTCTGCCCCCCAGGAAGCCCCTGAGGCCCTCCAGGCCCAGCAGGCAGAGGAAGAAGTTCCCATGCAGGAGGCAGCCCCGGAGACTGAGGCCCCAAAACCGGCTGAGAGGTGGGAGGGGAAGCTGCCCTGTGGTGTCCCTGGGATGGCCCTGTGCCTGGAGGCACAACGTATGCTCTGGAGGTGGCTCAGGGATGGTGCTGGTGCTTGGCACAGGACCAGGGACCTTCTGCCGTGTCTGGAGCTTTGCCAGGTGCCTGAGCCATGGGGGAAGCCCACCTTGTGCCAGCCAGGCAAGAGCCAGCACCCTGGGCACTGCCCTGGCCCAGCCACCCCCTGTGCTAAGCATGGTTCAAGCTGCTGGGACTACAGGGCTGCAGGTTCATAACCTGGGACGAACCTGGCGCTGGGGGAATGGGGTCTCGGGGCTGTGATTCCTCTCCTCTGGCACAGGCTCTTGGCACCCTGGGTGGAGCTTGGTCAGAGATTTCCTTTAGAGGAGTCAGTCCTCTCCCTAGGCCTGGTAAAAGCTCATCCATGGCCTCCTGTGCTGTACAGGTGAATTAAGTGGTGGTCAGGTTCCTGGTGCAGCCTGTGAATGATTCATATCTTGGGGACAGAGGATTCAAATATCATTATTGATCATTTCCATTTTCAGTGAGTGTCACTCCTCTGTGCAGAGGCGAGCTGTTATGGGCTCAGCCTTTTGTTAGTTTAAATTACAGACCAGGAATGGGGAATTTCTAATTTAAAACAATGTGTAATGAGCTGTTTTTTTAAAAAAAAGGATATTTAGGCCCAAGACCTGGCAGGAGCCTCAGGTCATGTCTGCCTGCAGTGCCCACTGGGCAGGGGGCTTAGGGGGTCCCGTGCTGGGATTTGGGGACCATGGATTAGTGCTGGGGACCATGGATTGTGCTGGGAAGTCCAGATTGTGTTGGGACCCCCAGATTAGCGCTGAGGGCCTCAGATTAGCACTGATGACCCCAGAGCAGCACTGGGGACTGTGGATTAGTGCTGGGAACCATGGGTTAATGCTGGGGATCCCAGGTTAGCACTGAGGATCCCAGATTAGCACAGACAAAGACCCCCAGGTTTGGGCAGGTTCATCTCCTGAGCACCCCACGGCCTCTTCCCAGAGTGGTTCTGGGCTCCTCTCTCCAGTGTCACATCACACCAGGCTCTCCAGGAGACTGGTATGTTTGGAGGATTTCTTTTCTTTTCCTCCATGTCTTGATTTTGTAGGAGAGGGGAAAAAGCCCCACAACATCCAGTATGTCCAGGCAGACAGTTTTCCCTGGGCTTGGAACCACCAGGGTGTTGGGTGCTCTTTGCCCCAGGAAGTGGCCAGAGGACAGACATTGTGCTGGTGAGGTGGGGGGCAAGGGATGTTTAATTCAGACACTTGTGTCACCAACTGTCCCCTGTATGTCACTTGGGTGACACACCTCAAGGTCTCCTGAGGGTGGGGAAGCTTCTGGCTTCTCCCCAGTGCCCTGCCCTGATTGTTTTGCCCTTTGCAGCAGGACCTGCTGCCTTTTCAGGTGTTTCCTGGTACTGAGAGGGGGTTTTACTATGGCCACGCTGTCTCAAGGCCCATAAGGATCCCCAAATTGCAGCCTCAGGCCTGCTGGGGTGTGGGGGCTGCTCCCCCTTCCCTGGTGCCATGCTGGGAGGTGAGAGGGGCTGTGTGTGTTTGCAGGGAGCCGGCAGAAGAGGAGGTGCAGGATCCCAAAGCACGAGCCAAAGCCAACTGGCTGAGAGCCTTCAACAAGGTCTGCATGCAGTTGCAGGAGGTGAGGACCCCTGGCCCCCGCCACAGCTCCGGGCTGGGGGAACAGCCCCTTTCCACACCTGGGCAGCTTCCAGGGACATCCACGGACCCGGGGGTACCAACAGTGGTGGCCCACAACCCCATTCCCACCAAGTGCGACACCTCGGAGGGGCCGGGAGTGCTGAGGACCCCCCGTGTGTGCTGCATGCGTGTGCTGGTGCGAGCCCCCCGCCCTCTCCCCTCTGTTGAGTTGACAATATTTTGTTTTGTTTTTAGACTCCATCCTCCATCTTTTCTTTTTGTTTTGGCTCTGGATTCGCTCCCTGGGGTCTCGATCCCCCTCCCCACCGCTTCTCTTTTCAGTTGTCCACCACCATGGCCCTTGCATCCGCGTCTCCCCTTCCTGCAGGGAAGGGGTGTAGGCTGCCTGCAGGTAAGCATGTCCACCTGGAGCCTCCCAGCCACGCGTGTGCCTTCCCTGTGTGTGTGTGTGTGTGTTTGTGTGTGCAGGGATTGCCCATGAAGGAGGGCCAATGGTCTCTCTCCACCCTTCTCCTCCAAAATAATCCCCTCCCTGCAGGGGAGGTGGCACTGCTGGATGATCCCTGCACACACACCCTCTTCCATGTGCTCTGGCTTTTCCCTGCTCTTCTTTCCAACTGCTGAGGGTCCCTGAGGACCTGCTGAACCTTTATGATGCTTCTCCACTCCCCTAAGCCCCGAATTTTTGCACAGTGTAGCCACCCCCCTGCTTTGCCAGCCGAAGCCCCTCTGCCGAAGCCCACCCACTGCTCACCCAGTGAGCAATATCTTCAGCCTCCTGAAGATATTTATTCCCAGTGCCAGCTCTTTGCTGGTAAGAGCCCCCTTGGGCGTGGAACACACTTTTCTCTGCCCAGCCTGCTCATCCTTCCGTGCTCCTGCGGTGCTGTGAGCACTCACTGCCCTGGGGGGCTGTCCCCATGCTGGTGGCTCTTGCTGTGCCCTGACACTGTCCCTTGTTTTCCAGGCCCGCGGGGAAGGTGATGAAAAATCCCTGTGGTTCAAAGGCGGGTGAGTACAAGGGGAAGCTGGGTACACTCTGCCCTCCTGGGATCTCAGCCCCCTCCTCATTAGGATGTGATTAATGAGCTCAACAGTGGGCTTGTGTGGGGAAGGGTTGCTGAGCTGTGGGTAGGCAGGGAGGCCAGATTTTTGGGGCTGAATTTTGGGGCTGGTCAGTGCTTTTGGAGCAACCAGCAGACACGACATTGCTCTGTGACTCCAAGAGCTGCTGCCGATGGGGAGAATGAGGAGGTGAGTTGGGATGGGGATGAGGTGGGGTGGCAACTCCTGCTTCCCTCATGGAGTGGTGTCATGGGGAATCCTGAGCATCTCACCTGGACAGGCTGGAGGTCTCAGTCCTGTCTTGCCCTCGCAGACAGCCCTGCCATGGACCTGGGCAGAACCTGGTAGGTTGCCTGAGAACCCCCAGGTCACTCCAGGGATTTCTTTGCGACAGGGCTGTGAAGTGCCGTTCCTGCCTTGGGTTCCCTTGCAGCAGAACTTGAGGTTCACCTGCTCAGTGCTCCCCTTTGGGGTCCCAGAGGGAACCCCAGCTCCCCAGCTTCACACTGCAAAGCCAAAGCTGACTAAGCCAAATGGGCAGCTTCTCTCCTGGGTTTCACTGTCACGCTTCACATGGGGAAAAATCACAGTTTTTGCCAAAATCCCCTTCCCCCTCAGTTTTTAATCCAGTGATCCCTGCCCTGGCTGGAGTGGTGGTGGGGATGGGATCCCATGGATGGGTCCCAGGCCATACAGGGGTGCTTTGCAGTTGTATTCACCAAGTCCTAGATACTGAGAAGAAATCCTTTCCTGTGTGGGTGGGCAGGCCCTGGCACAGGTTGTCCAGAGCAGCTGTGGCTGCCCCATCCCTGAAAGTGTCCAAGGCCAGGTTGGCAACCTGATCTAGTGGAAGGTGTCCCTGCCCATGGCAGGACATGGAATGAGATGGGCTTTAAGGTCCCTTCCAACCCAGACCATTCCATGATTCTACAAAGTGCTGAGTGACCATGGGGCAGGAACAGGGGGCCCCTTCCTGCCTCAGTTCCCCCTTCCCCGCTGACTCTCCTCTCTCTTACAGGCCTGGTGGCGGGCTGATCATTATAGACAGCATGCCGGACATTCGCAAGCGAAAACCCATCCCCCTAGTTAGCGATTTGGTGAGGTTCCCCTCAAGGCACCCCCCCACAGCTGCCGGCTTCGCTCCCGCTGCGCCCCACCGGACTGCGCCGCCCGTGCCCTGCTCCCCAGCTGCCTCTAACATGGCTTGTGTTCTCTGTTTTCTTTCCTGTGGCCTGGCTGGGCCTTCCCCGCGGCAGTGGGGCGGCTGTAAGGTTTCTGCGCTGCATTAACAGCATGCCCGACATTAAGCCTGGACGCAAATCTCTCCCTCTAGTCAGCGATCTGGTGAGCCCGGTGCGAGGGGTTAAAGAGACAGCACCCTTGGGGGCTGCCAGTCAGCCCTCGAGCCCCCAGCCCTGCCAAAGGGGGGCGGGGGTGTCCCACGCTGCTTTGAGGGGCTCCTGGCCCTCCTTGCAGTGGGGAGCAGGGCTCTCCCCTACCCGAGGGTGCTTCTCTTTAACGGAGCTCTGGTCCCTACCCCAAGCATCAGCCTAAGGTTTCCCAGGGCTGCATCTGGTTTCCCATTTTTTTACTGATGCTGGGTCCCTGGTCCCTTCCTGTCCCAGCTGCCATAGGTCCCTGCAGCTTAGACAACGCAGGTGCTGGACAGACAGATCCCTGTACCAGGGGAGGGCTGGCAGTGGCTTTTCCAAGTTGCCCAGACCCTGTGCTCCTGTCCCCACTGTCCCAGTGTATGGGGCTGGGGACCCCCGATGTATGGGCCCCCCATGATGGAGTCCCCTCCAGCCCCTGGGCTCTGTTGCACAGGGTTGCTCTGCTGGTCCCCTCCCACCCCTGATGACAAGAGAGCAATTTTGGAAACCAGACACTTTTTAGCCCCAGAATTAGGTGTCCTGCTCCTCCTTCCCCCTCTCTTTACACCTTGTCAGCTCAACTATGTGCCCTCCCTGGGGTGCCACCCTCCTGTTCCCAACCTGCCTCCTGCCCATCCCCCTGCCCCCTTGCTGCCCCCATCCCGGTGCCCCCACCCCAGCCCTCTTGGGCAGCCGCTGATGCTTCTGCACTGTGCTGTGTTGGTGTTTTGGGGGTGGGGGGTGATGGGGTGGGCAACGTGTGGGGTTTGGGGGGGGCTGCTGCCTTTCCCTGCCGGGATTTGCAGGCTGCACCCAGTGCTGTGGCTTGGGGACACAGTCCCCCCATCAGGGACTGCTCAGTGCTGGAGGAGGGGGTGTTGCCCCAATTCCCACTGGCTCTGGCAGGGAAGGGGCTCTCCTGGGAAGTGTTTGCACTAATGGCTCTTTATTCCCCCCTCGCTGGCCCTGGCTGCCCACAGGCCATGGTAAGTGCCCCCTACCCCATCTCCCCAGGGGTCTCAGACACGTGGTGAGAGGCTCTGCCCCACTGGAGCTGAACTGGGAATGCCACGGGCTGCTGAACTGGTTCCAGTCCCACTGCACAGTGGTGCTGACATTAGTGGGGGCTGGGCTGTCCCCACTGCCCCCCATGCAGCCAGGACCCCTCCCTGTCTGGGACTGGTGTCTGTCCTGGGTGTTTCACAGCCAGCTGGGGGTGGAGGAGGGGGTCTACTGGATCTGGGAACTCTTTCTCTCCCACAGTCCCTGGTCCAGTCCAGGAAAGCGGGCATCACGTCTGCGCTGGCCTCGAGCACCTTGAACAATGAGGAGCTGGTAGGTGCTGGGGTGGGCTGGGTTGGGGATGGCTGGGAGGGGGAAATTGAGCCTCGAGGGCCAGGCCAGCAGTGGAGGTGCAGAGTCTGTGCCCCACCACCATCCTCTGGTGATGCCTGAGCATCCAGGATGCTCATGGGTGCACCCAGGGATCGAATAGTGGGATCCTTGAGGTTGGAAAGGACCTATAAGATCATCAGGTCCAACTGTCAACCCAGCACCACCACCATTAAACGATGTCCCCAAGTGCATCTTCTGCTTCAGCATTTCTCCCCCCCATCCCCTGTCCCTGCACAGAAAAACCATGTTTACAAGAAGACCCTGCAAGCCTTAGTATACCCCATCTCCTGCACAACGCCCCACAACTTCGAGGTGTGGACAGCCACCACCCCCACCTACTGCTACGAGTGTGAGGGGCTGCTGTGGGGCATCGCCCGGCAGGGCATGCGCTGTGCCGAGTGCGGCGTCAAGTGCCACGAGAAGTGCCAGGACCTGCTCAACGCTGACTGCCTGCAGAGTAAGGACCTCGGGCCCACAGCCTCATCCCTTCTCACCTTGGAGAGGGAGGAGGGAGCAGCCCGGGAGAGCTCCGCTCCTGACTTGGGCATGGGAGAAGTGTTGGGCAGGGCAGACTCATCCTGGGCAGGGGATAGATCCCTCCAGGTTTGAATTAATTAATGCATGGAATTGTAGAATCATGGAATTGTTAAGGCTGGAGAAGACCTTTATGATTATCAGGTCCAACCATCAACTCAGCACCCCTGTGGTCACCACTAAACAATGTCCCCAAGTGACACAGACATGTTTTTTGAACACTTCCAGGGGTGACTCCACCACTGCCCTGGGCAGCCTGTGCCAGGGCTGGACAAAACTTTTGGGGAAGAAGTTTCCTCTAATACCCAACCTAAACCTTCCCTGGTGCAACTTGAGGCCATTTCCTCCTGTCCTGTCCCCAAGCCCACCACTCCAACCTGTGAGAGCTCTTGTCTCTCTCCTGGATCCCACCAGCCCTCCACCCCATCTCACCCATGCCTGTCCTCTCCCAGGGGCAGCAGAGAAGAGCTCCAAGCATGGAGCAGAGGACCGGACCCAGAACATCATCATGGTGCTCAAGGATCGCATGAAGATCCGGGAGCGCAACAAACCAGAGATATTTGAGCTGATCCAGGAGGTGTTTGGGGTCAACAAGACCACGCATACGCAGCAGATGAAGGCGGTCAAGCAGAGTGTCCTGGATGGCACCTCCAAATGGTCAGCCAAGATCAGCATCACAGGTATGTCACTTTCAGCCTTGGGGACCATGGGGATGTCCCCATTGCCCAACCCCTCATTCTGCCAGGCAGCTTCAGCCCCTGAGGGGACACAGGTGCCTGTTTTGGAGGTCTTGGTGTGGCTGTGGCACTGACTTCTCTCTCTCTGTTCTCTCTGCCATGCTGTGCTGTGCTGCAGTGGTTTGTGCCCAGGGCCTGCAAGCAAAGGATAAGACGGGTTCCAGTGACCCCTATGTCACTGTCCAGGTTGGAAAGACAAAAAAAAGGACTAAAACTATCTACGGCAATCTCAACCCAGTCTGGGAGGAGAATTTCCATTTGTAAGTTCACCCCTGGTCTCCCCATTCCCCTCCCTGGCCACTCGTGGTCGTGCCAGGCTGTGCTGGCTCTTGCCATGTCCCTGTAGGGTGGGGGGAGCCAGCTGGGCCTCATCCTGCCCCCACTGAGGGTGGAAGGGGTGCTGGGGGCACTGTTTTGTGCCATGGGGGGTGTGACTCCAGGGGCTGATCCAGGCTGTGCTGGGGCTGCCTGGGTGTGGTGCAGAGCCCACCGGGGAGGGTTGGTGCCCCTGCATCTGCTCTCTTCCCCCCTTCCTGCTCTGTGCTGGGCTGGTCCTTTTGTTTAGGGAAGCAGTGATGGGGAGTAGCTGGAAAGGTTTCCCTGCTCATCCTGGGGCTTGCCCTTTCTCACCTCCCCAGCGAGTGCCATAACTCCTCTGACCGCATCAAGGTCCGTGTGTGGGACGAGGACGATGACATCAAGTCCCGCGTCAAGCAGCGCTTCAAGAGGGAATCCGACGACTTCCTGGGCCAGACCATCATCGAGGTCCGGACCCTGAGCGGGGAGATGGACGTCTGGTACAACCTCGGTAACCAGCTCCCCACCTCAGCCCGGGACCCCTGCCCTGGGCTCAGGGGGGTGACACATCCTGCTCGGGATGGAACCCCCGGTCCTGGGCTCCAAGGGGGATATGCTGCCAGCCATAGGCTGATGGCTATTGCAGCAGGGTCTGCTCCTAGAAACATTTAATATCAAAAGCCATCAGGACCAAGTGTTTTCCCAGGATCGTTTTTAGAACCCTTTACCCAGGAAGTTCTAGAACACCAGCCCCCAGTAGAGGGGAAACCGAGGCACAGAAAGGCCGCATCTCTAGTGGCTGGACATGTGACCAAATCCCACCCCAGCCTGGCTGCACGCGGTGCTGGGTGTCCCCTCAGCCCTGGCCCTGTGCCAGAGCACTGTGCCCCTCTTTGGGGCTGGCAGTGAGCAGGGTTATGCCAGGGAAGCCTCACGCCTTGTCCCTCTCCCTGCACCCACAGACAAGCGCACAGACAAGTCCGCAGTGTCGGGAGCCATCCGGCTGCACATCAGCGTGGAGATCAAGGGCGAGGAGAAGGTGGCTCCCTACCACGTTCAGTACACCTGCCTGCACGAGGTGAGCAGCCCAGGCAGGCACAGGGGGCACGGCCCCCTCCCCAGCAATGCCACCCTGCCACCACGCACTCTGGGGAGCTCACGGGACTCATTTGTACCTCCAGAACCTGTTCCACTTTGTGACGGATTTGCAAAACAACGGGGTGGTGAAGATCCCCGATGCCAAGGGGGATGATGCCTGGAAGGTGTACTTTGATGAGACAGCACAGGAGATCGTGGATGAGTTTGCCATGCGCTATGGGGTGGAGTCCATCTACCAGGCCATGACGTGAGTCCCCTACCCCCAACTGGTTCAGAGGGGCTGCACCCACCCCCCAGGTGGAGGGTTACTGTCCCCATCATCCTCCCCTTCTGCCATTGGCACTCACCTTCCTGCCATGGGTGCAGACTTGCCCCAAACCTGTGCACCCTTCCCAACGCCCTTTGGCACAGCCTCATCTCAAGTTCTGTGTCCAGTTTGGGCACCACAAGATCAGAAGGATCCAAAGCTGTTGCAGTGTCCAAAGGAGGGACACGGAGCTGGGGAAGGGTCTGAGGAGCAGCTGAGGGCACTTGGCTCCTTCAGCTGCAGCAGAGGAGACTGAGGGGAGGCTCCTCGGAGGCTCCTCCCGAGGGGAGGCGGAGGGGCAGGGGCTGAGCTCTGCTCTGGGAGAGGGACAGGAGCCCAGGGAACGGCTGGAGCTGTGTCAGGCCTTGGGATGGAGCTCAGGGAAAGGTTCTTTCCCCCGAGGCTGCTGGGCACTGCCCAGGCTCCCCAGGGAATGGTCCCGGCCCCGAGGCTGCCAGAGCTCCAGGCGCGTTTGGACACGGCTCTCAGGGATGCCCAGGGTGGGATCGTTGGGGTGTCTGTGCAGGGCCAGGGGCTGCACTGATGATCCCTGTGGGTCCCTTCCAAATTGGGATGCTTTGGGATTCAATGATTCATGCACCCCAAACCCTGTATCCCCTCCCATGGCCCAAAGCCCTCAGCTGCCGCCTCTCTCCGTAGGCATTTTGCTTGCCTCTCCTCCAAGTACATGTGCCCCGGGGTGCCGGCGGTGATGAGTACCCTGCTGGCCAACATCAACGCCTACTATGCCCACACCACCGCCTCCAGCAACGTCAACGCCTCCGACCGCTTTGCTGCCTCCAATTTCGGGGTAAGTCCCATGGTACGTAAACACTCTTTTTCATTTTCTCTCCTTTCTGTGGGAGGGGGTGGGGGGCTCGGGGAGCAAAACGAGCTGTGCAAAACACCCCTCTCCAAACTGCAGCCCCTGTGGGGTCAGCCCCTGCTTGCCCCAAGAATCATCCCCGCTCTTGTTTCTCAGGAAGGAAAAGGGCAACCACCTTCCCAGGAGAAGGGCTAAATTTGCTCCCCTAATTATTGGGGGAGCCTGAGCAAAGTGGGACTCTGGGTGGCAGCAGGCCAGGAGGGGGGACACCTTGGTGGCAAAATCAGAAGCATGTGGCCATGAGCCACCCCTGCAGTTCATGGGGGGTCTTGCACAGCCTCGTGTGCTCTGGGGGACCCTGGCCTGCTGCAAACTCAGCCAGTTGTGCCAGCACCGCTGGGTGCCGAGTGGCGCGAGTTTGTGGCAGGGCTGGGTGCTCCCTGGGGGCATGGGCGAGGAGGGGCTGAGCCCTCGCCTCGGCTCCCCCCCATGCCATCCCAGAGGCAGGACATGGTCGCTCTGGGTGTGCATGGGTCGAGCCAGGCTCAGTGCCCAGCCCCGGGTACAGCAAGGAGCTGGGTAGCCAGGGACACAGCCAGGGCCGAGCACAGCTCCGGGCAGCTTTGGCTCACCTCCCGTTGCAGGGGGAGCTAGAGCCGAGTGAGCTGTGCCTCCGGATCACGCAGGAGGAGGAAACCCACCTTTTCTCAAACATGGAGGATTTTAAAAACTTGTCTTTTTCTCTTTTTTAGAGAGCCTAAGGTTGGGTCCTAAAGTGCCCGGCCATGTCGCTTTAACCCTGAGTACCCGTCGTGTCCAGTGTTAGAGTGTTGCAGCCGTTCCTTGGGTGTCGGGGACGCACGGTCCGGCCCAGGGCCCGGCTGGGCCATCCCGGCGAGCGCCGAAGGTTTGCGGTGGCCAGCACAGGCTGTGGGTGTGGCCGAGCCGTGGACTCGCTGCCCCGTCCCGCCCCCGTGTCTTTATTCCGGGCCTCAGACGCTGTTGCGGGCTCTCTGGAGCCCTGCGGGTCAGCCCTGACCCGGTACAGCCAGTGCTGAGGGGGGAACCCAGAGCTCTCATGGGGGGCCCACGTCTGCCCAAAGCCTCCCCACCAGCAGGAATGCAAAGGGAAATGCTTTGCAACAACATTTTGGGGCCAATATTGGGAAGAAATTCTTCCCTGTGAGGGAGTGAGGATTGAGGGCCCAGAGCAGCTGTGGCTGCCTCATCCCTGGAAGTGTTGAAGGCCAGGTTGGACAGGGCTTAGAGCATCCTGGTCCAATGGAAGGTGTCCCTGCCCCTGGCAGGGTGTGGAACAAGGTGGTCCTTAAGGTCTCATCCAACCCAAACCAGTCTGGGGTTCTGTGATCAGTTGCTTTGCGATCAGCTCTGATCCCTGATCCAATCCACAACCCCAGATGGGATTTGCATCCTTCTGCCCTGTGCTCCCTGGGTGGGAGCTGGGCTGAGCTGAACTACAGCCTCTCAGCCCCAATGGAGACCCCCCCCCACACGGGGTGTTCCCTGCCCACGTCCCTCAATGCAGCCCAGTGGGACAAGTGAAGAGTCCATGGAAATGTCCAACTCCTGGGGCCACCCTGAAGATGGGCAACCACTGTACATCCTTTCCCTGCCTTTTCTCCTGGGCTCTTGGAAAGCCCCAATCGAGGGGCTACTGATCCTGCACCCTCTCTCCCAACTCTTGCCCTGAGCCCAGGCTCAGAGCTGTTCTAGTGGGCAGGGCAGACAGAGCAGCCTGTCAGCCTCCTAGCAATGACAGGGGACACGTGGTGTCATCTCTCCATCCTGAACCACACCTGGCACGGCCACATGTGCCCCAGGAGTTGCTGAGGGCTTCAAGTGAGCCCCAGCCACCAGCAAGGAGATGCTCTTCTCTGCAGGCAGGGCAGGAAGGAAGGAAGGAAGGAAGGAAGGAAGGAAGGAAGGAAGGAAGGAAGGAAGGAAGGAAGGAAGGAAGGAAGGAAGGAAGGAAGGAAGGAAGGAAGGAGAGGGATGAGAGGGATGAGAGAGGACTGGGCTGAGAGCAGAGAGAGACAAGGGCAGGGGGAGGGGGTGGGTGCCTTCCCCCTTTTCCCTGTTCACCTGCCCCCGGGGCGTTTCTCTGCAGAAAGATCGCTTTGTCAAACTCCTGGACCAGCTGCACAACTCCCTGCGCATCGACCTCTCCATGTACCGGGTAAGGCGCCTGCCCTGCCTCAGTGACCCACCCGAAGCAACAGGTGGCTGTTCCCTCACCCTCACTGTGAGTTTTGAGGGCAACTCGCCTCTTTCCTTCCCAGAACAACTTCCCTGCCAGCAGCCCTGAACGGCTGCAGGATCTCAAGTCCACGGTGGATTTGCTGACCAGCATCACCTTCTTTCGGATGAAGGTACTCCTGGGGCCCCACTCGCCCGGCCCCTCAAGGGGCCTGGCTCTCTTTGGCCCTGGTTCTCTGGGGCTTGGGGTTGCGCTGGCCCATGGTGCTCCTGGCTGGGTGTCTGGGGGTGCTCTGAACACCACACCCTCCCTGCACACCAGGTCCAGGAGCTGCAGAGCCCCCCGCGAGCCAGCCAGGTTGTGAAGGACTGTGTGAAGGCCTGTCTCAACTCCACCTACGAGTACATCTTCAACAACTGCCACGAGCTCTACAGCCGCGAGTACCAGACAGACCCGGTGCGTGGGGCAGGGGGGATGCCGGGCACTGACCTCCCCATCCCCTGCCCTTCTCCTTTTCCTCATGCTCCTGCTCCCTCTCCAGAGTGCTCAGTCCTGTGCAGAACAAGCCCCAAGGCCTGGGCAGGCTTTGAGTTGTGGGGTTGAGACCAAGACAGACAAGAGGGGGCTGCATGGGGCCTCCAGGATGTTCCCACCTGACCCCTTGTTAGCCCTGACACAAAGTTGAGTCCTGCACTGGGGTGACCGGAGTCTCCACTGTGTCCCCATCTCTCCAGACTAAGAAAGGTGAGGTGCCTCCTGAGGAGCAGGGCCCCAGCATCAAAAACCTGGATTTCTGGTCCAAGCTCATCACCCTGATTGTCTCCATTATCGAGGAGGACAAGAACTCCTACACGCCCTGCCTGAACCAGTGAGTAGCTGCTGGGGAAAGGGATGCTGCTGTGCCCGCAGGGGGTGCCCACATGGAGGCAGTGGGACCTTGAGGCCTTTGGAAGTGGTTGTAACATCCATTCTACAGATGGGAGGGCTGAGGCTGCAGGGAGGTGTGTGAGGGATGCTGTCCATGTGGAGGGCTGGTTCACCCTGTGTTCATAGCCTCGAGCTGTGCCAGGGGAGGCTCAGGTGGAACTTCAGGAAGAATTAATGGAAAGGGTGGTCAGGCATTGGCAGGGGCTGCCCAGGGAGGTTTGGAGTCCCCGTCCCAGAAGGTGTCCAAGGAATGACTGGACGTGTCACTCAGTGCTCTGGGCTGGTGACAAGGTGGGGATCAGGCACAGGTTGGACTTGGTGACCTTGGAGATCTTTCCACCCTGAATGATTCTGTGATTCACACTCTCCCCTCACCCCAGGTTCCCCCAGGAACTGAACGTGGGGAAGATCAGCGCTGAGGTGATGTGGAACCTCTTTGCTCAGGACATGAAGTACGCGATGGAGGGTGAGTCCCACCTGTTCCCTGGGCAAACCCATTTCATCTCCTCATCATCCATGCCTGGCTTAACCGCCACTAGAAGCACTTCCACCTTCACCCTGTTACCCTGGAGCTGCCCCTGGGGAGCCACCCCCCAGATTTGGGACTCAGAGTGACCCTCCACACCCTTTCCCTGTGCAGAGCACGAGAAGCACCGCCTGTGCAAGAGCGCAGACTACATGAACCTGCACTTCAAGGTGAAGTGGCTGTACAACGAGTACGTCACCGAGCTGCCCTCCTTCAAGAGCCGCGTGCCCGAGTACCCTGCGTGAGTGCAGCCCTGGGGCCGGGGAGGGGGACGGGCACCACGAGGGCTGCTGCCCTCACCACGGATGGGTCTCTCTTCCAGCTGGTTCGAGCCCTTCGTCATCCAGTGGCTGGATGAGAATGAAGAGGTGTCGCGGGATTTCCTGCACGGAGCACTGGAGCGGGACAAGAAGGATGGGGTATGAACAGCACTGGGGATGCAGTCTCGGGGGCGAGGGGCTTGTCCCTGGATGCCCAGTATGTCCTGACTGAGGCCAACATTTCCCCCACATGCCCTGCTGACACCTCGTCTCACTCCCACAGTTCCAGCAGACCTCGGAGCACGCGCTCTTCTCCTGCTCCGTGGTGGACGTTTTCTCCCAGCTCAACCAGAGCTTTGAGATCATCAAGAAGCTGGAGTGCCCCGACCCCCAGATTGTGGGGCACTACATGCGCCGGTTTGCCAAGGTGGGCACCTGCCAGAGCAGGGGTCAGCACCACCCCTGGGACCCCAGTCCCAGCCCTGGCTGGGGCTCCTGGGCTCTCTGTGCAGCCAGTATGCCACCAACACACCCTGGGACACTCCCAGCTCTGCTAGCACAGGAGATCAATTAATTAATTATGAACTAATTGATGAGTTATTTGCTTAATTAATATAGATTAATTAAAACTGGCTTGCTGCAATATAGGAGGGAGTTGCATGCAGGCTTGGTGGCTGTTGTCTTTGCGGCTGTGCTGGTGATGGAGCTGCCCATGGAGACCAGTTGTGCTGGATCTGGGTTCCAGTTCATGCTCCTGGTGCATGAACATGAGCCAGGTGTGCCCAGGTGGGCAAGGAGGCCAATGGCACCTGGCTTGTACCAGCAGTGGTGTGGCCAGCAGGACCAGGGCAGTGACTGTTCCCTGTGCTGGGCACTGCTGAGGCACCTCCTCAAATCCTGGGGTCAGTTCTGGGCCCCTCACGACAAGAAAGACATTGAGGGGCTGGAGCGTGTCCAGAGAAGGGAATGGAGCTGGGAAGGGGCTGGAGCCCCAGGAGCAACTGGGGAAGCTGGAGGGGCTCAGCCTGGAGAAAAGGAGGCTCAGGGGGGACCTTGTGGCTCTGCACAACTCCCTGACAGGAGGGGGCAGCTGTGGGGGGGTTGGGCTCCGCTGCCAGGGAACAGGGACAGGAGGAGAGGGAACAGCCTCAGGCTGGGCCAGGGGAGGTTTAGATTGTATATTGGGAAAATTTCTTCACTGAAAGGTTTGTCCAGCCCTGGCACAGGCTGCCCAGGGCAGTGGTGGAGTCACCATCCCTGGAAGTGTTCAAAAAATGTGTGGATGTGGCATTTGAGGATATGGTTTACTGGTGAACGTGGTTGTGGTGCTGAGTTGATGGTTGGACTTGAATTTATAGGGCTTTTCCAACCTTAATGATTCCATGATTCTATGATTCATGAAGCCAGAGGGTTTGGGGATCCCTCTGTACCCAGATACGAGGTTGTTTCACTGCTGTGGAGCTCATGGTTTCCTTCTCTCCCTCCTTCCCCTTTTGCTGATGTCTGGGTGTCTTTGTTGGTGCCCTGTTTGGCTGCAGACCATCAGCAATGTGCTGCTCCAGTACGCTGAGATCATCTCCAAGGATTTTGCCTTGTACTGCTCCAAGGAGAAGGAGAAAGTGGTGATGTATCTCCTTTCTGCTGTCCCCACACGGTGGGCCAAGCTGTCACCTCAGCCCCAGGGCGGGTTGGTCTCTTCCTCATGGCAGTTCCTGACACGCTGCCAGGGTGGCTTCCGTGCCATCCCTGTCCTGATGTCCCCCAGTGCAGGGTGGGAGGGTCCTGGGGCTGTGGGCAGCTGTCCCAGCCATATTTATTGGTGCTGATGCCCCTCTCCATCCCACCCCTCCAGCCCTGCATCCTGATGAACAACATCCAGCAGCTCCGTGTCCAGCTTGAGAAGATGTTTGAAGCCATGGGTGGGAAGGACGTGAGTGTGGGGGGGTTCCAGGAGGGAGCCCTGGGGGGGGTTGGATCATTCCCTTCCCCCCAGAAGTAGCCCCTTCCCCAGTTCCCAGTGCTGGGAGCAGACCCCTTCCTCACTCCTGTGTGGGATCATGCCATCCCACCCCATGGCACCCTGCTCTCCCACCGTGTTGGACTGGGAAGGGCTTCAGCCTGCCCAGGGATGCATTTGGGGTGCAGAAACCTCCCTGAGGGCTGGTTTAGGGACCCTGTCAGCTTCCCCAACCTGTTTCTCCTGCAGCTGGACACAGAAGCCAGTGATATCCTCAAGGAGCTGCAGGTGAAACTCAACAACGTCCTGGATGATCTGAGCCGAGTCTTCGCCACCAGGTACGGCTGGGTGGGAGGGCAGGGGCAGCAGGCAAAGGAGAGGTCTGGGGGTCCAGAAGCTGTGGCTGGGGCCAGGCTGGGGGCTCCAGGGGGGATGTGCTGAGGTGCCTGTGTGTTGTGGTCTCCAGTTTCCAGCCACACATCGAGGAGTGTGTGAAGCAGATGGGTGACATCCTGAGCCAGGTGAAGGGCACCGGCAACGTCCCCGCCAGCACCTGCAGCAGCGTTGCACAGGACGCTGACAACGTCCTGCAGCCCATCATGGACCTGCTGGACAGCAAGTGAGTGTGGGGGGTAACTGGAACCCCCACCCTGCCCCCCCGGCCTCGTCAGGGAGTGTGAGGGACCTGCAGGGTCAGGGTGACACGGGAGGGATGACACGTGGGGTCCTCCAGTGCTGTCTCCTCTGCGCAGCCTGACGCTCTTCGCCAAGATCTGCGAGAAGACGGTGCTGAAGCGGGTGCTGAAGGAGCTCTGGAAGCTGGTGATGAACACCATGGAGAAGACCATTGTCCTGCCCCCGCTTACGGACCAGACGGTGAGTGATGGGGAGAGGGACCAGGGACCCCGAGACACAGGTGACTGCCTGGGGCCAGTGTGGGACATTGCTGGCCAGGTGCCCTCACTGGCACCTGAGAGGGTGGGGACTTCACTGACATCTCCAAACCCAAGTCCAGCTCCTGGCCGGGGAAAGGATGGAAGAGAGATAGGTCATCCTTGCCCCAGGACCTTCTTGGTTGGCTTTGCCAAAGGACCTTCCTGCCCCCTCCACTGTGGCATCAAGAGGGGACACTGGCCCTTCCTTATCCATCCTTCCCTCAGGGCTAGGGCAGCATCGCATGCCACACTCACCCACACTGGCTGTGGGCATGCTCCCTGTGCCAGGAGGTCAATCCAGAGGCTCCTGGAGTGTGGGGACACACTGCCTGTTGGTCTTGCTGAGGGGCTGGGGGTTTCATGAGGATGGGGGCATATTCCCCAGTGGGGCTGAGCTGTTCCTTGCTCCTGGGGGTTTTAGGGAAGCAGAGCAAACCCAGGGAATGGTCCCACTCTAAAGCTCTGTATCGCATCGCTGTTTGTCTGCCCCCCCTGCACCTGAAGCTTCCTGGGGTGGTTCCCTCGAAGTCAGGCAGGAAAGGGTGACACCGAGTGCTCTGGACCAGCCACACACCTGTTCTGTCACTCTTTGGTGGCTTTTGTCACCGTTACAAAGCTGGGCTCAGGCTCTTCCTTGGAGTTCCTGGACCTATCAGCCTTTATGTCACCTTTCTGGGGCTGTGGAGCTCCTGTGCTATGTCTGTGAGGGGCAGCACAGTGGTGACATGTCAGCCCTCAGCGGTGCCACCTTACTGGTGCCGTGTCACAGCCCTGAGCCTGGCTCGGGTCAGCCCCACATTGCTTCTGACCAGGCTCACACACCCTTGGCCAAAGGTGGCCAAATCTCATAGGAATGCTGTTCCCACTGAGACCCAATCCCCATCCCAGTCTCTTCCCAGCTGTGCTCTGGAGACACTGGGGCCTGTGCTAGGGCAGCAGAGGGGGCACGGACATGTAGCTCTGTTGGGTGATTCTCCTGAGGGCAGAGAATCCCTGGAGAAAGCTGTGCTGGGACTGGTCCCTCGGGCAGGGGACACCCTGCCCAGGTGTCCCTGGGTGCCAGCTGGAGGGTGGCCAAACTGGTTGGTGGTTTGGGGGTCCATGTCAGAGCTGAGTGTTGAGTGGGGTCCCTGGAACTGAGCCCTCCTGGGACAAAGCCCCCCCCAGTCAGGAGGGACCGGCAGGTGGGGATGGGACCCCTCGGGGGCTGTGGAGGCCTGCGGTGACAGGGCAGTGACACCGAGCGCTGTGGATGGGGGACACCCATGGCCCTGTTGGGGGTGGGGGGCAGCCAGGGCTGGCACTGGGGAGGATAGAGGAGGCGGAGGCCGACACTCACGTCACGGTTGTTCTCTCCAATTGCTCCTCTCACCTCTCAATGGCAGATGATTGTAAGTACAGCAGCTCCCTGTCTGTCTGTCTGTCTGTCCGCTCTGTGTCGGTCCTGGCCTCGCCGGTTCTTGTCTTGTGTGGCTGCCCGTGCCCTGCCCACACCCTCCTTCGGCTCCTGACCTGGTCCAGCTCCTGGTCCCCACCCCTGTGCTGCCCGCCTGGCACTGGCTCCTGGCCCCTGGCCAGCACATGCCAGCAGCCCCTCCGGGATGTGGTGGGTGGAGAGGTCTTGGACAGATTGGCAGTGCCGGGATGTGGGGAGGGACAAGGGCAAGTGGTGGGGTGGGAGGGGACACTGATGGCAGTGCCATGTCATCAGGGACTGCCAAACCAGGGCTCGTGCTGAGGGGAGAAATGCCGTGGGAGGCACGAGCAGGGAGCGGTGCGTGCCTGGAGTCAGGGCTGCTCTTCCTTTCCCTCGTGCCTCAGTTTCCCCTCAAGGCCCTGACTGGCGTCTGGCTGTGCTGGGGATGAGGGCAGACGCTGTCCCTGCCAGGAGGAGGAGGAGTCTCTGGGGGGGACACAGCGGTCCCTGGCCCTGGTGCTCGGTGGCGGGGCAGGCTGCTGGCACGAGTTGTGAGGCTCCTTCCCTGGTTGGGATACGACCCTGGGAGCCCGGACTCCTGGTTCCCTTCTCGGCATCGCTGCTGGGTCCTTGCATGGCTTTGACTGAGCAGTTTCCTTCTGTCCTCTTCTGACCAGTCTGTGGCTGTGGGTTTATGCCCCTGGGGACAAAGGAAGGGCAGTTCCCCCCCAGTCCTGTGCCCACCCCTGCTGTGACTCAGGCACCCTGCAGGAAGAGCAGTGGGAGTGAGCTGTTGGGTGCTGGTGCCAATCCCTGCAGGAACAAACACCCCTCTGCTGTCCCCCAACACCTTTTGTGTCCAACAGCAGCATTTGGGGAGGCCCTGGGGGCAGCCTGGGTCTGAGTGTCCCCTCAGACCTCACGGGGACCCCATGTCCCATCCTTGCTGAGGCTCTGGGGACAGAGCAGTGTCAGCTCTCTGTGGTACAAGCTCCTCTTGTTCACCCATCACCCCGTGCCAGGGCCAGAACACCTCCTGGCAGCCCTGCTTGGCCCTACCTGTGCTGCTTGTTCCTTCTGAGGCTTCCCAGCCAGCTGACTTCCTGCTCCCCTCTCCTGATTCCAACATGCCCCAGTCCACCCTGAGAGCTGAGTTCATCCCCCCCATGGCACTGCTGCCTCATTTCACAGTTTCTCTTGCCTGGATCAGTGTGTGGGTGTCACTGGGCCCAGCTCTGCACAAGCCAGAGCTCTGCGTGCTAAACCCAAATCCCAGCTACTCACTGCTCCTTCCCCAGTGCTGGGAGCACCTGCCAGAGCTGGAGCAGGATGTGTGGGGGCACCAGAGCCTGCCCACACACAGCTGGATCCTGTATTCCAGCGAGGATCATCCCTCATGGATTCAGCATCCCTGCATCCCAGCAGTTTCCCAGTGTGAGGACAAGTTCTCCAGCAGTGCAGCATCCTGCTTTCCAGCAGGGATCCAGCACCGTGATGACACCAGGCCCTCACTGACTCTCCCAGTGGGGACCAGTCCCCCACTGGCTGTCCTTCAGGAGCTCGTGATGTCTCTGCCATCTGTGCCCCTGTGTCCTGTCCCACGCTGTCCCCCCCACACCACACTCAACCTCTGACATTGCTTCTACAGGGCACGCTCTTGAGAAAACATGGCAAGGGGACAGAGAAGGTAAATAGCTGTGGGCTCCGTGTGTGTCACCGCCCCGGGGCCACACTCGTGGTCTCACACCCGCCTGCTGTGGAGGTCCCGGCTTGTCCGTGCTTCCTCTGTCGTGCTGTCTGGATGTGCTGTTGCCTGCGTGGTGTCGTGGTGAGGTGTGCTGTGCTGTGTACTGGGGACAGTCCTGGTTCTGTGTGTCCCCGGGGTAGGGAGTGGGGGCTCTGTGGTGTCCAGTCCCCATGGGGCGGATGTGGAGTGTCACCCATGCCCATGGGGGATGCTGCCCTTCAGCCCCAGCTGCCTGGCTGGGACAGCGAGGGGTTGAGACCCCCTGCATGGGAGACCCTCCCACAACCCCATCCCACTGTGGGGGGCTCAGGAAGAGGGGGACCCCCCATGCTGGGCCCTGCTGGGCACAGTGGGGGCCCTGGGGCTGCTGAGATCCCCTGGATCTCTGAGCCTGCTCCACCTTTCTTGCTGAGCCCCAGCCCTGCCCCTGGGGGGCTTTCTCCAGCACATGGGCTCTTGCCCTGTCTGGGGGCTCCTCACCACAGGGCAGGGGCTCAGCAGTGACCCCACCCTGCTCCCCAAATCCTGGTTCTTGGGAAGAGCCATGCCAGCATCCATCTGGGCAAGGCCTGCGGCTCCCCCTCCTCTCCTGGGGGACACTGGCTCCTGCCCAGTTTGCTGAGTGTGCTGGGGGAGCTGATTCCCTCTGATCTCCCAGCCCCAAATAGGGTGGGGAGCAAACCTGCCCTCAGAAGAGACCTGGCACACTCATCACAGCTTCACCAGCACCAGCATGGGGCTGAGTCTTTGCAGCTGTGGACTGGTACCAAACCAGTGACACCAGCAGAGAACTGGGCACAGCCAGAGGAGAGTACAGGGCCAGAGCCCTCATGGCCAGGGGATATGGGGGGCCTGGAGCTGCGGCCGAATGCTGCTGGGGCCACCAGTAACTGTCCCTTGCTGTTCTCTTCCAGAGCAGGGTGAAGCTGCCCAGTCACACTGAAGTAAGGACATGGCTCTTCTGCTCCCCACTTGGCACTGCTCTCTCCCCTTCCCTCCTCCCTGTCCCTTGTTCTTTGTGCTCTGGGCTGGGGGCTCCCAGCTCAGTACAGTGTCCTGTCATGCTCTGTTTTGGGGACAGCAGTGTCCCCAGCTCCCAGCCTGTCCACTGACTGGGGGAGATGGGAACAGTGAGGGTGGAATTAATGGGACAGAACTGGGTGGGTGGAGGGGTGGGCACAAAGGGTTAATGGGGGGATACAAAATGAGGGCATGGAGGGGGCAGAGCCCTGCAGAAGGTAGTGGTTAATGAGACATGCTGAGGTTTCTGTGTTGGAAGACTGGAGCTACTGTTGCTGGGAGAGGGAAAGTGGCGGAGGTCTCTGGGCCCCAGTTTATCCAGTTACATTTGCACACTGGAGGAGTTTGTGCTCAGCCCAGTAAGAGGTGCCAGCCCAGGGCAGTGAGCAGGATCTGCCCATCCAGGGGGCTGCTGTGCCCGCAGGCCCCACGGAATGGCTCCATGGCCCCAGCCATGGTGGGGGCACGGGGCAGGCAGAGGCAGCCCAGGTCTACCTGGGGGGCTCCCTGGAGTGCCAAGGGTCTGGAAACCTCCCTGGGACTGGGGCTCCGTGTGGCAGGGGCTGTTTAGTGGCTGTGGGGTACAGGCCACATCCTCCCCGTGCCTGCTGTCCCTCGCACTCGCTCTCTGCTCCCACCACATCCCATGTCCGAGTGGTCAGTGCCATGCTGTGCCAGGCCCTGCTCGGTGCAGGAGCAGGTGCTTGGAGCACAGGCAGCAGGACCGGGCTCTTGGGCTGAGCTGCTTGTGCTGAGCAGGGCATGAGGTCCCTGACGCCAGGGTGACTGTCCTGCCCTGGGGTCCCCAAGCCTGCAGCCTCACACCTGTGCTGAGAGCTCGGGCTGAGACGGGGGCTGCCAGCCTGGTACCTGTGTCACCTTCCTGGCTGCGGTCCCCTGGAGCCTGGGGGAGTCCCTGGAACTGCAACAAGCTTCTGGCATGATGTGCCCAGCCTGCCCGTGCCACCCCCAGCCTGGCTGCTCACCGGGGCCGTCCCTGTCTCTTTGCTCTCTGCAGGGCACACAGATGATTTTCAACGCGGCCAAGGAGCTGGGGCAGCTCTCCAAGCTGAAGGTGAGGGCTGGGGGGCTGGGCTGGGAGTCACCGAGCTGAAGATGAGGGCTGGGGGTGCTGGGGTGCTCTCTGTTCTAGGGTGGGTGCCCGTGCCACTGCTGCCAGGACCCCACCACTACCCCCTTGCTGGCTTGGCTGGGGTGGGGGCAGCGGGGTCCTGGCCCTATGCTGAGAGCAGGATTTGTGCCCCCCAGGACCACATGGTGCGTGAGGAAGCCAAGAGCCTGACCCCAAAGCAGTGTGCCGTGGTGGAGCTGGCGCTGGACACCATCAAGGTGAGGGCACTCTGGGGCGCTTGGGGTGCCCCCGGGGCTCTGATCCTGAGGCACAGACAGGGACCACCAGCAGGGCCCTGGTAGAGCTGCTGAGCAGCCTGAGGCCTTTCTCCCTCCAGCAATACTTCCATGCTGGTGGCGTGGGGCTGAAGAAAACGTTCCTGGAGAAGAGCCCCGACCTGCAGTCGCTGCGCTACGCCCTGTCCCTCTACACCCAGGCCACAGATCTGCTCATCAAAACCTTTGTGCAGACCCAGTCGTCACAGGGTAGGACACGCTGCCCTGGCCCCCCCGGGGCCCTCGTCCTCCCCACGGGCTCGGCTGCCCCATGGCCAGGACCCACCTTGGCTCTGTCCCAGTGGGGCTGGGGGTCCCAGCAGGCTCATGGTGGGGGAGGGACAGGTGGGGAAGGAAGGGCTTTTTCCTCCCATGGTTTGCAGGTGAAGAGGGGTCATGGGTGCCCAGCAGCAGCCTGGCACTCCCCAGCTCCCATCAGCAAGAACAGTGTGTCTCAAGTGCCAAGGCATTGCTGGACTGGCATGGAAATGGGGCCTGTGGGTGGGGGGAAGGTCACCCTCTGGCCAGGTGTCACAGTGTTTGTCCCCTCTGGATGGCCCCAGGCACCCAGCACAGACCAGTCGCAGGGTCCGCTGGATCTGGATGCGGTGCCAGGGCCTGTCCTGGGTATGCTGGGTGCCCAACCCCCTGACTGGGGCTCTGGAGTGCTGGGGTGTAGTGCAGGATGCTGGGCACCTTCCAGGACAGGATCAGCCCTCAGCTCTAAATGCTGCCCTTTATTCTGTCCCTTGGCTGCTTGAGGAGGGCCCTGAGATGCTCCGTGGTGGTCACGGGCCACTGCAGGGTGCCCCAGCCAGGCTTGTCTGCGTCCTCGGGGAGTGGGACGTGCGTTTGCTGTCCGTGAGTCTCCTTCAAGGGACGTCTGTCCTGTCTGTGCCTCCTGTGCCAGCCATGTCGGGGGTGTGGGGTTGGGTCTGGTGGGTGCCAGCACCCCTGGGTGTACCCTGTCCCCAGGACCCCACACTCGGAGCTGGGGGTGCCTGGCACTCTTGTGTCGCTGCACTGTTGTCCGGGTGCTTGGCCGTCAGTCTGTCTGCGAGATCTGATCTCTCTTTCTCTTTGTTTCCCCCCCTCCCTCACTGTTCCCGTTCCCCACGCACATCATCTCCTCCCTCCTCTCTTCTTCATCTCTTCCCTCCTCCCTTCTTTTCCATCTCCTCTCTCCTCTCTCCGTTGTCATGTCCTTCCTCCTTCATCTCCTTCCTCCTCTCTTTGTGTACTCTGTGCCGTGTCTCTGTCTCTTTCTCTCTCCTTCCCACTAGTTCATGGTGGGAAAGGGATTAGGTTTACCCTTAGTGAAGAGGTTTATCCTGAGAAGGGTACGTGTGCTACTCGCCCGCCCCTGCACCTGCCTGCCACCGGCCTGGGCCAGTAACAGTCCCGGCACCGCGGGCTGGGGTGGCCTGGGGACCCCCTCAGCATCGCCGGCCTCGGGGACCCCCAGAACGGGCAAACTCCCACTCCCAGGGCTGCTTTGGGGGGCATTTGGAGGAACTGTGCTCAGCCATATTGACCACCCACAGAGCGGGTCGGGGGCTGTCCCCTTGGGAGTAGGGGTGTCTGCCTGCACGCTCTGGGCACCCCACATTGTCCCCAGCACTGCTGCCTGGGGGTGGGCACCCACCATGACCTCCCCCTGGCACATGTGGCCCTAGGGGAGGCCATGCCACATCCTGTCCCCTTCCTGCCCACCCTGCTGCCCTAAGGACCATTACTAGCCCTGCTCCGGCACGCTCCGTCTGCCTGTCCTGGGGTGCGGGGAATGAGCCCCTCATGGGCCCTGCTTGGCCTCCATCACACCCCGATGGGGGCCGGGGCTGCACCCCGGCTTGGCCTTCCATGCCCAGCCCCCCCCTCCCCAGCCGCCATCACCTCCATCCCGGCTCAGCATGGGGGGCAGGGGCCGGGGGGATGGAGGGGAATGTGCCATCACCAGCCTCGCTCTGGCCTGGCACCCTCGGTGATACACGGGGACATGTCCTCCTTCCACTGGTATTCCCACCCTGAGACCTTTCCACTGAGCCCTGTTGGATCTCCGTGGCCCCATCAGACCCACAGAGCCTCTGTCCCTCTGCCTTGCACCCCATCCTTCACCCATGGGTGCATGCACAGCTCTGGGGTGGCATGGGTGGGGCTGACCTGTTGGTCGCAGGTCACCCAAGGTCCCCAGGCCTGGGGAACCCTGGGCTTGATGTGGTCCCTGGGATGGAGGCGTACGAGGGGGCAGGTCAGCCTCGAGACACTGATAGGGCTGTGGCTGCCCTGGCCGGGTCCCTCCTGCCCAGTGCTGTGCCCATGACACTGTCACCCCTCTGTGGCCAGAGCAGGGGGAGCTGGGCCACTGTCCTCTGCCCCATCCCAGACAGGCCCCTCAGCCCTGCCTGGGCAAGGGGACGTTCACAGAGGTGGGATGGCAGAGTCAGCCTGGTGCTGGGGGTGTCCTGCCATGTCTGTCACAGCTGCTGCACCCACACTGCTGTGCCCACAACCCTTTGGGCCACACCCCGCGGTGGGTGACCTGCCTCCTCAGTGGGGTTAGCGTTGGGCAGGGGATCTCAGGAACATGGGGAAAAGAGGCACTTACATCTCCTCCCTCTGTCACAGGCTCTGGCGTGGATGACCCCGTTGGGGAGGTGTCCATCCACGTGGAGCTCTTGACCCACCCCAGTGGCGAGCACAAAGTCACCGTCAAAGGTGGGTTCTGCCAGCCAGGGGCTGGGGTCCGGCAGGTGACAGTGCTCCATGAGCCTCACTTGTCCCCTCCTTGCAGTGGTGGCTGCAAATGACCTCAAGTGGCAGACGTCAGGCATCTTCCGGCCCTTCATCGAGGTCAACATCATTGGGCCCCACCTCAGTGACAAGAAGAGGAAATTCGCCACCAAATCCAAGAACAACAGCTGGGCCCCCAAGTACAACGAGAGCTTCCAGTTGTGAGTGGCACCGTGGGCTGGGGACGTGGGGATAGGCTGGGGGACGTGTCCCCCGCATGTGGGGACCTTCTGGGGTCTGCCAGTGAGTTTGCTAATCCCCAATGGGATGTTTCAGGTATTTTCTCATTGGTAAAAGCAGGGAGGCAAGGGGAAAGGAGTAAAATGGGAAAGGCTTTTTTAGGGGTGGGGTGGGGACAGCAGCCATGTAGGGGCTGTTAGAGGGCCGGGGTAGGGGTGATGTGTGACCCCAACACTGCCCGTCTCTTGATCCCCCTCAGCACACTGGGGACGGAGACGGGCCCCGAGTGCTACGAGCTGCAGGTGTGTGTGAAGGATTACTGCTTCGCCCGGGAGGACCGCACCGTGGGCATCGCCGTGCTGCAGCTGCGGGACATCCTGCAGCGTCCCGGCTGCGCCTGCTGGCTGCCCCTGGGCCGCCGCATCCACATGGATGACACCGGGCTCACCGTGCTCCGCATCCTGTCCCAGCGCAACAACGACGAGGTGGCCAAGGAGTTCGTCAAGCTCAAGTCGGACACGCGCTCGGCCGAGGAGGGCAGCAGTTAAACTCCTCTGGCCCCCCAGCCCTCGCCCCCTGCTCCCGGCCCCCTGACAGAATCCTCCAGCCATGTATAAGCCATAGGAGTGGCCACAGAGGAGTCGGCCCAGGGGAGGGGGTGCTGTGGCTGCAGTGACAGACCCTCCCCTCCCTCCCTGGCCACGCTGGCTGGGTGACAGCGGTGCTGGGCACAGCCAGGCCCCCGTCCCACCCCGCAGGAAGGTGCTGGGGCTGGGGGGGCTGCAGGGAAGGGCTGGACCCGAGCCTGGGTGAGGGGAGCAATCCACCCTTCCCCAGCCTGTCTGAGATGGAGGAACCCCAGTGGCCCATCCCTGAACCTCCACCGTCCCACCCAGCCCCAAACCTCACCGAGTGACGCAAGGAAAGGGCTGTGGAGGGTGTGTGTGTGTCGTGCCATGTGCGGGTGTTGGTGAGTGGTTGGCACAACTCGATGGCTCCTTGTCGCCATCCCTGGCGTGCCCTGAGGGCAGGGCAGCTCCCAGCCCTGAGCACCTGTACATATGTAAATACCTGTACATACAGGGCAGCTGGACAGGCTGTGTCCTGCACCCGGAAGGGCTATTGGGGCTGTTGGGTTGGCGGGTGCAGCCCCCACGTGCCCTGCACAGGGTCCCCCCTCCCTGGCTGGCAGCAGCATCACCAGGGTCGGGAACAGCAGGGAGCAGCCCCCGGCCCATATCCTGTCTTCCCTGCCTTGCTGCCACCGTGGGCTGCCCCACTGCCCCCCACAAGGTGCCAGGGCTGGGGGAGGCAAGGGCTGGGGGCACCAGGGCAGAGGGACTCATTCCTCTTTGTTCTGGTCTGTGGGGACCAGCATCCCTGAGCAGTGCAGCCCATGGAATCTCCTTGGCGCAAGCAAAACCCTTCCCACCCCGCCCCAGAGACCCCCCTCCCTCCAGTCCCCCAGTAAGCACCAGTTCTGTGCCCCAGTTCCCCAGTGAGCACCATTTCTGTGTGGTAAGTGGTGTGCATGTCTCGTGCGAGTGCCTGGGAGGCCTGGGTGTGTGGCGTTGGGATGGCCACCCCAGCCAGCCAGTTTGCCTCGAGTCCTGGGGCAGACAGAGGCCTCATGACCCCACAAGTCAATACAGCTCTCTCAGCCCCCTCCCATCCCAAAACAGGGTACCCCGACCGGCCCCCACGCTCCTTTTTCTAGAGGGTTTGCCTGGGACCAAAGGGTTTCACTTTCCTCTCGTTTCTGTTCAATGTTTACACCCTTTTTCTACCGGCTGCTCCTGCACGGCCAGGCTGGGGCTTGGCCCCGCACCGCGACCGTGGTGCCCCTGGCCCTGTGCCCCCTCCCCAGACTGTCCTGTTTGGCATGTGATTGAACTGACCAATTCTGCTCCAGTAGCACAGTGTCACCGATGCCTGTGTGTCTGTCCCGCCGGCAGCGGCGGCTCCCATGGATGCATGACAGTGAGATGTTTTGCACTATTTTGAATTTTTTGGGCTCTGTAAAAATATTTTATTATAACTGACATTAAAAAGCACACCCTTCAATGTGGCTCCTGTGGGGAGTTGGGAGGGGACAGGTACCTGGGGGTCCCCCGCCCCACTCCCACCCCAGTGCAGCACTTCCACCTTCAAAGTGAAAACCAGGGATATCCGACCCCAAGGATAACCAGCTCCAAGGACCAATAGCCCAGGGATGATCCCTGCTGCCGCTCAGCCTCCATGAGGGTGCCTTTGCACCAAGGATAGGAGTCAAATGGAATCACAGGAACACAGAATCCTGGAATATCCTGAGCTGGAAGGGACCCACAGGGATCCTTAGTGTAGCCCCTGGCCCTGCACAGACACCCCAACGATCCCACCCTGGGCATCCCTGAGAGCGGTGTCCAAACGCCCCTGGCGCTCTGGCAGCCTCGGGGCCGGGACCATTCCCTGGGGAGCCTGGGCAGTGCCCAGCAGCCTCGGGGCAAGAACCTTTCCCTGAGCTCCATCCCAAGCCCTGACACAGCTCCAGCCATTCCCTGGGCTTCTGTCCCTGTCCCAGAGCAGAGCTCAGCCCCTGCCCCTCTGCCTCCCTTCGGGAGGAGCTGCAGGGCTGGGACAGACCTGTCCTGGGAGGTGACACTGTTCCCAAGCAGAATGCTGGTAATTCCCAGGCAGAGGAGTGATCAGGTACAGCCAGCACAATCTCACCGAGGGCAGACCTATCCCTTGCTGCTCTGGTGGCCTTCCATGATGGGGTGACTATCAGCAGATAAGGGATGAACTGTGGCTGGCACCTGCCTGGACTTCTGTGAGGCTTTTGACACAGTCCCTCAAAACGCTTTTCTCACTACATTGGATTGATGTGGATTTGATGAATGCAGGGCCCTGATGACCTACAGAGAGAGCTGGGGCTGTTCTGGGGCCTGGCCCAGTCCTGCTTCACCCTTGAGAATTGTGGGGCTGGCACCAGGCTTTGCTAGAATCATGGAATGGCTTAGGCTGAAAGGGACCTTTAAAGCTTAAGTCCAACCCCATCCTGGCTCTTGGGCTCATCTTTTTCCAGTGATCCATGATGGATACACCCCTTTCTTGAGGGTTCCAGGATTAATTAATTACCTTTAATCATCATAATTTCACATGGGGCTCCTGTGCCTATGTGAAATAGAGCAGAGGTGCCCTGGGAGGCCATGGTAGCACAGGCTGTGCCCCTGCAGCCCAGGAGGGGCCTGGGGAGCAGAGCTGCACTTGCAGTCCCTGCAGGAGCCTGCCCAGAGCAGGGGGATGTGCCCTACAGCGGCTCTGACCCCGTGGAGAGGCCGTGCTGGGGCAGAATCCATGGTGGGTTCATGGAGGAACCCAATGCTAGAGCAGGGGAAGAGGAGAAGGAGGAGGAGGAAGGAGCAGCAGGGACAAGGGGTGATGAACTGACCACAACCCCCACTGCCCATCCCCCTGCACAGCTGTGGGGAGGAGGTGGAGAATTTAGGAGGGAAGTTGAGCCTGAGGAGAAAGGAGAGGTGGAGGGAAGTTGCGTTAAGGTTTATTTCCCATTATCCTCATAGGAGTTGATTAACAACAATTTAAATGAGTTCCCCCAAGCTGAGGCTGGGAGGGTAAATGCTGAGTGATCTTCCTGACTGGACCTCAATCCAGCAGCCTTTTGGAGGGCAGAATCCTGACCCTGGGGGCCTTGGCAGCCATATAAGTAGCATGGGGAGTCTGGAACCAAGTGCTGCCCTTCACTCCTATCCCTGAGTGCTCCCTGGAAGCCATAAAAGGCACTAATTTTTGAGATCTGAACCTCAATACATCCAAAGGGCTCTGGAAGACAAGAGATAGACTCACAGGCTCTCAGTACTAGGCATCAGGGAGCTTCAGGATGGGAGAAAATGGCCTGAAGTTGCACCAGGATACATTTATATTGGATTTTAGGGAAATTTCTTCACTGAAAGCAGGGTCAGGCCTTGGAACAGAGGGCCCAGGGCCAGAGTGGAATCAACATCCCTGGAAACATTCAAACACTGCAGGCTGGGGTTAAGTGGTGTACATGGGTTGAGAGCTGGACTTGAGGAGCTTCCAGGACTGAGGTACATAAAAATCACTTATTTTAGAACATGGTCTGCTGCAGTCATGGCACCTTAATATTTATATTGCAATATATTTAAAAGTAAAGACAAAAAAGGGATTTTAAAAAATATAATAATTTATGCAGCAGCTGCCCACTGTGAGCAGGACAATACTTACAGTCAGTGGAGAGAGTTGCCCTCAAACCCTGTTCAGTAAGTCTAAGTGAAGCTCTGAGTGAGCCCGGTGCCCACTTGGTCTCTGAGCTCTGGGATGCGATGCTGGGCACTGGAAAACCCAAAGGCACCTCGAGTGGGAAAACAGAGCCCCTCCCACCCAGCAGGACCTGGTGTAACCAGATTCCTTAAGCCTGGAGAAGAGAAGGCTCTAAGGAGACCTCAGAGCCCATTTTAGTGGCCCCTTTGAGGGGCCCCAGGAGAGCTGGACTTTGGACAAGGGGAATGGCTTCGACTGCCAGAGGGCAGGATTGGGTATTACTGGTCCATCTCCCCACCCATCAAATCTCACCTCAGTCACAGATTGGAAAACAGTTGGATTCTTGAACTTAAATTCAAGTCCCTCTGAGCCCTGACGCTTGTGCCACTGCATCCTACCACCTTCATGCACCTCCCAGTCCTCAGGTTCCCAAAGCCATTGTAACGCAAGACCAGGACACTGTTTTCATGGGATTGGTTCATCTGCCCCTGAAATAGATCCTGTTTATGGGGAAAGGGGAGGCTTGCCTTCAGGAGATACTGCAATTCCTCAGAGGAATTCCTTGAGACAGGAGGCTGTGGGACAGTGTTTAACTGGAACTGCACAGGTAGTTCAGGGAGTAGTGTACAATTATTTACTCCTTCTCAAGAGGAGCCCAACCGTGGTTAACTGCAGCAAACCTCTCCAGAAAGGCTCCTGTTCCAGCTGGTGACATTACTCCTGCCAACACTCCTAACCCGAACAGGCTGAGGAGTTAAAGCCTGTGTGACATCAGATAAGCCAGGTCATTCAAATAAATCCTCCCTGTCTTCACAGGAAGCAGGTAAGTCTGTTCCAAGCCTGCTGACCACCCCTTCTCTGGGGGCTAAAGAGCTCCCTCCCATCACCCTGCAAACAGCCTCAACGCCAGAGTTACCTGCAAAGACTTTTATTAACTTCAAAGGATTAAAACGTGGCCAAAACACTGCAGGACTCTCAGGGGCCCTGCCTGTGCCACAAACAAGGCACCCAAATTTCAATAAATAAACAACTTCACAGTCAAAAGGTGCTGAACCCCTTCATGGCCTTCCCAAACTTCAGAGGGTGCACACACCTCAAAATGGGGCACTGGCAGCAGCCCAGGGGCAGCCCCAGGCTCAGAGGCGGCCAAGGAAGGCCAGGTTGAGGGTCTCAGGGATGTGGAGCTCATCCAGGTGCAGCGGGGAGGCGGTGAAGGGCAGGTGCACAGGGAAGAGGTGGCTGGTGTCTACCAGGAGCTGGCCGGGCCCCTCCCCGTACTGGTCCTGCAGCCGCCTCTGTGGGGACAATGGTCAGATCAGGACTGCCCCAGTGTGGGGGTGTCTGTGCAGGGCAGCCCTTGGGCCCCACTCACCTCCACGCTGCTGATGAAGCGGGGGCTGATGCGCTCCTCCAGCCCCACAGCCGGGGTGTACGCCCGGAGTAGCTTCACAACCTGCACAAGAGGGCGGGGACGTGAACAGGGCAGGGCTGGGCACATCCTGGCACTTCTGGGCACAGCGTGGTCCCCACTCCAGGGCAGCCCTGGTGCACTCAGGAGCCCCAGGATAAGGTGGATGCCCAGCAGGCAAGAGCCCCAACCCTCCCAGTACCTGCTGGGGCGTCAGCACCGTGCAGAGGCTGCAGAGAGCTCCGGCATCCTCCTCTGTCACCTTCTTCACCTGCAGCAGCTGGGCAGCCTGGACCAGGGGCTCCAGCTCCTTGCAGGCCCCGCTCTGCTGCAGCCCCTGGGCCCGCAGCCACTGCTCCACCTGGCTGATGTTGTACCTGCCAGGGACACGGGTCAGGGCAGGGCACGGGCCACCTCCCACCACCCCCAGGGACACATGCCCCACTCGGGGACTGACCTGAGCTGGATGCCACAGCTCCAGGAGCACGTGTCCTTCCTCAGGAGCAGGCAGTTGAGGGTGGTGCCATTGACAAGGAAGAGGAGCTGGCGCAGGGCCTGGTGGCCCACGCTGGGGGCCAGCCCGTGGTGGTCCAGAGTGGCACAGAAAGAGCCCAGGCACTGCAGCAGCTTGGGCAGGGTGTGGGCAGGGGCTGAGGCTGAGGAGGAGCGGCGACGGCCAGCGGGGCAGGAGGAGGACAAGCCCTGGATGGGCTCACTCTCCAGCATGGCAGCAACTAAAGGGTACAGAAAGCTCACTGTAATGGCTCACAAACCCGGGGTGCTGCCTCAAGCAGCCAGGATCTGCTCTGGGGCTCTGTGTCCCAGCTGGGAACGGGGGAGCTGAGGACACCTCCAGGAGAGCTAGACAAGGCCAGCCAAGGGCTGACCTCCCTGTTCTGTCCCTGGAGCCCTGTACAGAGCTCCCCATGCATGCATCCCAAGCTTGCCAAGATGCTGAGGCCACTTGAGCTCCCCATCCACCTCCCCCAAGCCAGGCTGCTCAAGGAGTTCCCTCACAGAAGGGGGGACACCAACTCAGAGCCCACTTTTACCTCCAGGCACGGCCTCTGTCACTGAGCAGGCAGAGCCGAGCTCAGCCCTCCCTCCCTGAATCCACCCCCCCAAGCCCCCCAGTCCCAGCCATACCAATCATGGGTTTGAGGCCCCTCTCAGCCGTGCGGATGAGCTGCTGGTACAGCTGCACCGCCAGCACGCCCAGGCTGCGGCAGCAGCTCCGCGGGTCCACGTTCCTCAGGCGATGCTCGTTCTGCCGCACTGTGTTCCCCTCGTGGTAGCGCTGTGGGGATGGGGGTTCAGAGCCAGGGGACACGGGGGGCCCAAGCAGCGTCAGCCCAGCTGGCCCAGGCAAAGAGGATGGAGCCCCTGGAGGGGACAAACCCTGTGCCCACCAAGTCCCCACCCGACCCAGAGAGGGGACAGGCCCCCGGCAGTTCAGCCTCCCCTACCTCGTCTTGGCCATACTGGCGCAGGCAGTTCAGGAGCCGGCAGGTGTTGGCAAGCCACAGTGCCACCGTGTCCAAGTCACTGCTGTGCTTCTGCAGGAGGGGACAGAGAGCACTGGGGGTCAACACGGTGGGGACAGCAGCAAGTGCCCACAGCAGCTCCACGAGTCACACGGAGCTGATGGGGGCTGTCAGATCCCCCAGGAGCCCAGCAGTACCCAGGGGCACTCCCATCCCAGCCAGGCACACGCTGCAGCCCTGGGGCCCAGGCTGCTGTTCCAATGCCACCCCAGCAAGGCCAGCAAAGCTCCTGCTCCTCAGCTCAGCCCAAGCCCAGACCAGCACCTTCATGACCCGTTTGATGGCATCAATGGCTGCGTCCAGGAGGGAGCGGGCCCGGGACTCGTCATGGCAGAGATCGGCATGACGGAGGCACAGGAAGAGGACGTAGGCTGGCAGGTCTGGGAGAGCCCCAGGACCATTCTGGGGTTTGTAGTCTGCAGGGAAAGTAGGGTGGTTGGGATCAAGCTGTGGTCCTGAGCCAGCAGGATGCTGCCCCAGCAGCACTGGAAGGAGGAGCTCACACAGAGGGTCCAGAAACTCCAGCAGAGACCAAACCGGGGTAAGGAGTCCCTATTGTTCCACATGGCAGTACCTGTGATGATGGCCTTGATAATGCGCCCCTTGTCCTCCTTCCTCCATGCCAGCATGGCCTGGGACAGGGACTGGGACAGCAGCACAGCCGGTGCTGGCCCCGGAGCCTCTCTTGTGGCTGGGGGAGAGGAGCACAGGTCACATCCTGCTGTGTCCTGGGGCTGTAGGACCCAGCTCTGGCCCCCTCAGCTCAGTCCACGCTAACATTCCTCAGGCTCTGCTCCCCATATTGAGGTTGAGTCTGAGCCCAAACCAGGTGGGGACCCGCAGCCAGCCCCATCCCTCCCTCCCACATAGGCACTCACCTGCCAGCTCCTGGATCTGCTTTGTGTAGGCTCTCAGCTGCTTCTGGAGCTTCAGGGTGGTCTTCTCCTGCTTCTCCACCTTCTGGGCCAGCTCCTGAGCAGGGGCAGTCCCAGGGGGGCTCAGCCACCTCCCTCAGCTGGACACTGTCCCCTCAGCCCCCAGATGGGGGTAACAGCAGGGCTCCCACATTGCTCTCTAAGGAGTCACTGCTGCTCATCCCAGGGAAAGGGAGTGGGTCAGACCCAAACCCACTCCTGTCCCCCAGCCTCTCTTACCCAGTTCTCCTCCTTGAGCTGCAGCATGTGGTACTGCAGCCCCTCCTGGCCCTGCAGCTCCTGGATCAGGGCTGCCTGCCGCTGGCTCAGCTGCTTCAGGGAGCTGATGTCGAGATGCAGCCCCTGGACCTCCTCCTCGTGCTGCTGCTTCTCCTCCCTCAGCTGGCTCACCAGAAGCCTGCACACCAGCACAGGAAAACTGAGGCACTGCAGCCCCACCCCAGCCCTTAGAGGGCTGCCACCGAGGAGGCAGAACTGCAGAAGCAGCAGCTTCTTTCCCCCCAGAAGCTGCAGAACTGGGGCCCACCCAGGCACCCTGGGGCAGCACAGAGCACACATGGCACAGCCCAGGAATGGGCTCCACCAGCGTTCAGGAGGTTCCTGTGGAGTCCAGGACATCCCAGCTGCTCACAGAGCTGCTCTGAGCTCAGTGGGATGCCCCAGCCTCACCCAGAAAACACAGCTGGGTAGGCTGGATGGAAGGGGAGTCGGGGTGCCCCATACCCAGCTGAGTGCCTGCTCCTCACGAGGGAGGATGAGGCTGCTCCCCAAGAGGATTTGCAGCACCACGAGCCAGGCCATGGCTGGTTAAACACCAGGAAAATCCCCACCAGCAGCATAGGGGAGCCAGCTGAGACCATGTCCCTGGGTGCACACTCACCTGTTGGTGACCTGCACTGCGTTGTAGGCGTGTCTCAGGTCATTGCCCACCGCCTGCCCCGAGCTCCTGCCCAGTCCCAGCATCTCCGCTTCGTTCTGTGTCAGGGAGAGCAGGGTGAGACCAGTCCAGACCCAGCCCTGCCAGCCTGGACCCAGCCCTGCTCATGGCATTGGGACAGCAGCTCACCCTGCACTTGAGGGGTTCCAAGCATTTCTTCTCATCCAGCTGCACTGAGCCCTTGAACCTCGGCAGGTCCTCCCAGCTCTGAGCCAGCTCGTCCTTGGGAAGGAGATACGACTTCTCCAAGGGGTCCTGGCCCCCCACACCACTCAGAGTCTCACGACCAGGCTGTGGCTCCTCCAGGCCCTGTGCACAGAGACAGGGCTTGAAAGAGCAGCCAGTGAATCCTGGGGACACCCCTGCCGAGGGGACCAACCCCCAGCCAGCTGCCTTTGGGCACATGTGTCCCCACAGCCAGGGGAAGGGACAGTCCATTTGCCACCCCCACTGCACTGTCCCCAGTGTCCCCACTGGCCTCAGCCTGCAGGTCAGAGCCATCTCTCGAGGGAGCCGTAGACATGGAGGAGGACAAGAAGCTGCTCTCGGAGCCCGGGAAGCTCTCCAAAGAAGGGGGTCGTCTCAAGGTGCTTTGCTAAGTGGGGGAGAGAAGGACGAGGTTGATCCTCTGCTGCCACATCCCCTGGAGCAGTGACAGCCTCAAGAGGGCACCTGGGCTGGGGACCCCAAGCAGATGAACCAGGGAATCCACTTCTCCCACAGAGGAGAGCAGTCAGCGCTGCCCACTCGCCACGAGGAGCCAGGGAAGGGCTGCCCAGAGGCTCCTGTTTCCTGGCCAGACCCTCACCCTGTGGAAGGCCACCTCATCCCGCAGGTTCTCATAGTCCTGCTCCAGGCGGGCGTATTCCTGCTCCAGGCTCCGGTAGCGCTCCCGCTCCTCCTCCAGCTCCCGCAGCAGCCCCTGGCTCTCCCGTGCCACTCGCAGGTGCAGCTCTGTGGGGAGGGACACAGCAGGGAGACAGGACAGCCACACCGTGACCCCTCAGAGACGGGGTGTGCTTCTGCCTGCAGGACCTGCCAGTAACCCAGGGGGATGAGGGGGCCAGAGCACCCCTTCTACCTTCCAGATCCTGTGACTGCTCCAACGTGCGCTGGATCAGGGCATCCCTCTCCTCCCCCAGCTGCAGCTGCACAGCCTCCATCTGCACCAAGCGCTGCAGGAAGGCAGAAGGGAGGTACAGCCTGAGCCCTGCCCAGCGGGCTCCCTCCAGGGACCACTGCATGTACCCAGGAGAGCCCTGTGGAGCCTCAGAGGAGCAGAAGCATCCCCCAACAGACCTGCCTAAGCTCCTCGACCTCCGGGCCCAGGCAGCTGTGCCTCTCCAGCTGTGCCAGCTGCTGGACCTGGGCATCGCAGGCTGCGTCCTCCTGCAGCCGCCGCATCTCATCCCGCAGGCACTGCAGCTCCTCGGCATGGGCAGCCCTGAGCCCCGAGAGCTGCTCCTGCAGCCCCAAGAGCTGCTCCACCAGCTGCTGCTTCTCCTGGGTCTGGGGCAAGGGGCAGAGTGTCAGCCAGGGTCAGGAGCAGGGGCAGGGACACATCCCCATGTGTCACAGCACTGAGAGCTCCGTGGCCTCAGGCTGCCCCTCTGTAATAAGACCCCATTTCCCACCATCTCTTCGGAGCCCTGAGCCTTGGAATCCCCCTCCACAGAGCTCAGGCCTGGGAGAGCAGCTCTCCCTGACCTGCCACCCCCATAGGCTCTAAAGCCATGGCAAAGCTCACATGTGGGTTCCTTCCCCACCTCCAGGCTGGTCCTCAGAGCAGGATTACCCTGCTCCAACTCCCAGACAGGATCACACCACCTCCCTTGTCCTCCAGGGACACCCCTAGAACTGGAGCAGCGACAGTCAGAGCAGAGGAACCCAGATGGTGAAAAAGGATGCCAGCAGCAGCAGAGTGGAACATGTCACACCAGAACTGTCCCCAGCACTTGACACTGCTTCGAGGCTGCACCCAGGGGAGTGCCCCACCTGTCCCAAGGAGAGGAGCACAGAAACCTGGGAACAAAGCCCAGAGGCACTGCTTCTCCTGGGGACCCACATCAGGCAATCAGCCAGGGCCAGGTGAGGGGTGGTCAGCACAAAGCCCCTGCCCCCGGGACCCACCTGCTCGTCCAGCCTGCACTGCAGCTGGATCACCTTTATCTCCATGCCCTTGTGCAGCTGCTTGTAGTGCTCGACCGAGCGCGCCTCGAGCCGCAGCCGGCGCAGCTCCCGTTGCGCCCGGGCCCGGCGGCAGCAGCACTGCAGGAGCAGCACGGCCCAGCGTACGTGGCCGTAGCGCACCCGGGCCAGCCAGCCCCGCACAGCGGCCTGGAGCACCACGGCCTTGCGGTGCCGCACCATCTGTGGGGGCAGAGACAGGGCAGTGGCACCACCGGCAGCCCCAGAGGGGACCCAGGCACCCCCCGCCCTGCCGGGCTCCCACCTCTCGGTACTGGCGCCGGGCAAACAGGCCCCGGGCGAAGGCCTGGATGGTGACGGTGGCCTGGCAGAGGTGCAGGAACGAGCGTCGGGCCAGGACCATCCTCACGGTCTTCTGTAGCACCACGGCAGCCCTGGTCCTCCGCAGCATCCTCACAAACCTGCGGGGAGGGCAGGGAGCCGGGCAGGGAGCCAGGCAGGGAACCCAGAGCCAAGAGGGGGAACAGGGAGCTGGGCAGGAGGTGGCAGAGCCTGGAGGGGGGACAGAGCTGAGCAAGGGGTGGCAGGGTCCAGAGAAGGGACAGCAAAGCCCGAACAAGAGGGCAGAGCAGGGCAAGGGCTGGCTCCTCGGGCAAAGGGAGGACAAGGCCCTGGGCAGGGGGTGGCAGAGCCTGCGCCCCACCCCAGGGGACACCTGCGTCAGAGGCCAGCCCAGAGCGGCAGCGCTGCCACCTGTCCCCAGCCGTGTCCCCGCTCACCTCCGGGCCAGCAGGCCCCGGGCGTGGCGCTGCAGGCACAGCGCGGCCCCGCGGAGCCGCCCGAAGCGCCGCCGGGCCAGCCAGCCCCGCAGGTGCCGCTGCAGCCGGGTGCAGGCTGCCCGCAGGCTCCGGACACGCAGCTCCTCCAGCACGGCCACCTGGCCAGCCCGGAAAAACACCTTGGTCTGCCCACACTCGTACTTGCTGGGGTCCTGCAGCAAAGGGAGAGTCAGTCCCAGCACAGAGCGTTGCCCAGGCTCCTCCAGGAGGGATCCTTCCCATCCAGCCTCCCTCGAGGCAGAGCTCATCCCCAGCTCACCCATTTCTGTGCCTCACTGGGCACCAACACACGGGGAAAAGCACCTGCAAGGGACACTCTGGTGCCACAGCTGCATCCCCAAAGCAGGACCCTTACTTGAAGCAGTCTCCCAAGGGCAGTGCTGCAGATCTGCTTCATGTTGGTGCCCTTCAGCTCCTCTCTGCTCACCAGAGGCCTGTACCTCTCCAAGAACTCCTGGTATGTCCATCTATGGGGGACAGAGTGGGGTCAGAGGTGTCATGGCTGAGAGAGGGGGAGGCACCCAGGGTGCTGCTGGGGCAGGGGATACCTGGAGGGGTATCCTGAGGCGCTGATCTGGATGGTCTCCAGAACCCCACAGGCTCGGAGCTGCTCCACCACTTGCCTGGAGTCAAACCTGGGACACAGAGGGGCTGATCCAGAACTTGGCACACCCCAAACCATGCAGGGCAAGAGGGACAGAGAGTGGAGGGACAGCAGTGTCCCACAGATTCCCCATCCCCTCCCGCCAGGCACTCACACGAAGGGCTGTTTCCCACTGTTGGGTTTGATGCAGCGGATGTAGTGGGGGGCAGTGCTGCCCAGCACCTCCATCAGCCGGGCCAGCGAGACTTTGAACTGCAGGGGACAAGGCAGGGGGGGCTCAGGGCCAGCAGGAACCCCCGGGGGCTCAAGGAGGTCCCCAGGGCATACAGAGCTCCTGGCGAGGCCAGCACACCTTCCCCCACTCCCACATACCTGGCTGGAGAGGGACTTCTTGCTCTTCTGGTTCCTGGGCAGGGATCTGCGGCCAGAGCAGCCAGGCCCCCTGGCCCCACTGGACCTGCGGGACTGCAGGGACATGGGGACATCCCCGTCCTCCAGGAAGAGCTCAGTGAGGAGGGCAGACTGCCCAGAGAGAGCCGTGAGGAGCCAGGCAGAACCACCACCAAGAGCCACTGCCCCAAAGGCCACCCATCCAGAGACACAGCCCAGATGTGCCACATCCAGCTGTGCCCCTCCTGCTCCCTGCCCCAGGAGCAGCCCTGTGCACCTTCCCAAGTGAGCTCAAGAGCCTTGCCGGGTGCTCCTTACCTTCTGCCATTGCAGGGAGGGTGGAACAGAGAAACAGCAGCGTTACAGACGTGGAAGCAGCAGGACCCTTAAGGACTGAGCAGGGACAGGGGCCAAAGTGGGCCCCAAAATGGCGAAGCCAAAGCAAGGGGAATGGAGTGGGGAGCTCCCACATCTCATGACACACTCACAAATGGCTGGAGCTGTGTCAGGGGTAGATCTCAGGGAAAGGTTCTTCCCCCCGAGGCTGCTGGGTACTGCCCAAGCTCCCCAGGGAATGGTCCCAGCCCCAAGGCTGCCAGAGCTCCAGGAGCATTTGGACATTGCTCTCAGGGATGCCCAGGGTGGGATTGTTGGGATGTCTGTGCAGAGCCAGGGGCTGGACCCAATTGCTGTGGGTTCCTTCCAGCTCAGGATATTCAAGGACTCTGCTCTCAGGGCACCCTGACCAAGGCCAGCTCTGTGTGGGGCTGGCTACAGGGATTTGCCTCCTGCACCACCAGTCCCTCTCAGGCTCCCACAGCCCAGCCAGGCTTCACCTGCTCAGCACTTGCCTGGGGGATCTCACCTTGCTGGCTCGCAGCAGCCCCACCAGCTCCTCGGGAACAGCGTCCCTGTTCTTCTCCACGAACCCATCACACTGGTATTCCACCTGGCAGGACACAGCACCCACACCAGCCTGAGCCTGCAGCTCCCAGACCAGTTTGGTGCTGAGCTCTGCTTGGACACAGTCCAAGGACTTGGGAAATATCTGTGCAGGAGTCAGAACTGGTGGTGGCCGCACTGCTTCTCCTGCCCTGCTGATGGGAACCAGCACACACTTCCCATATTTTTACCCTCAGATAAGGAGTTTCAGCCCAGCAGGATCCACCTCCCACCCTGGGAGGGTGCAGAAGGTACCACCATGATCTCCAGACAGGGGACCGCTTGTGCGGAGCTCCTGCCCAGCCCACAGCATTCCCTACCTTTCCAGCAAAGTGGGAGACAATGAAAGCATCTGCCGGCCTCTTGGGCTTCTGGAAGTGGGAGCTGCTGAGGTGGGTCTGGTAAAGCTTCTGGGCCCAGCTTCCATCACTGCCTTGGGGCATCTGAAAAGCAAATGCGTCAGAGGGGGCAGCGGCGGGGCTCTGGGTGGTCACGGCAGCCTGTTCCCAGCTCCCCTCACCCACCTTGCACTCCTCGTTCAGCAGGTCCAGGATACCAAGCCGGCCCTCGATGAGCTCCAGGCACGGCTGGTTGTCACAGAAGTCAACAAGCACCCAAGGGATCCCCTCGGTCACATACTCCTCCTGATCCAGCTTGAAGATATGCTGGAAGGCAGAGAGAGGAAATCAGGAGTGGCCAGGAAGGGACAGAGGTGGTCAGCCCCCAAGCAGCAGCTTGGCTTCCATGTGACCCCTGAGCAGCCCTTGCTGTGCAGCACTTTGGGAGAGAGCAGGGACCCAGCTGAGCGCCCTGGGCCTGAAGCCCAACCACAATGGAGGCTCCGCAAAACCAGCGGGGACATGCAAGGCCCCCCTCGGTGGCTCACAGCGAAGGGACACACCCAGGGACACACCTGGGCAATACCCACCAGGTTAAAGAGCTGCTGGAGCTTCTCGTTCGCATAGTTGATGCAGAACTGCTCAAAGCTGTTGAGCTCAAACATCTCAAACCTGTGGGCAGCAGAGATCAGCCTGAGGCCCCTCCCAGGCACAGCCACCTCAGGCACCAACCCAGCTGTCCCCACTGCAGGGACAGGCACGGCTGTGTCCCAGCTGGAGTAGGACCAGGGCCGAGCTCTTCCAGGCAGCCCAGGAGAGGGGAGCTCTCTTACCCGTAGATGTCCAGGATGCCAATGGAGGCGTGGTGACCCTTCAGTGACCGCAGGGCGCGGTTGGCCCTCCTCACCATCCAGCTGAACACCTGCCCGTACATGTGCCTGGCCAGGGCGTCCCGGGAGTCCAGCGCCTGCTGCCTGGACAGCGGCTTCAGAAAGGTCTCACCAGCAGTGACCAGCTTGCGGTGGCAGAGCCAGCACATCACCTGTGACGCCTCCAGGCCCAGCAGAGCACAGAACAGCCCCAGGGCCTCGCTGCCTGCCTGCAAAGGGACAGTCCTTGTCACTGAGGCCTGGCCTGGCTGCAGCTCTGGGGACAGTTTGGGGCAGTGGCACCGAGGCCTCTCCCACCTCCACAACACAGCTGTCCCCACGCCGGTCCCGCTCTCTGATCACGACGTTGCCCAGGTGTAGGATGGCAGCCAAGATGCTGAACAGCTCCAGCTGCTCAGACTGGGGGACACCTGCAAGCGCAGCAGGGGAAAGGTCCCCCATGTCCACATACATGAGGGACCCCCAGGCTGCCCCCCACATCCCACAAACCAGAGGGATGGAATACCCAGAAAACAGCCAGGCTCCCCAGCACTGGGATCTCTGGCCCCAGCACTCCAACCCCAGGGTCAGGGTGAGGACAGGGGGACAGCCAGCCCTGGGGACAGCCCTGCCCACCCCTCCCCTGCACAGCCAGGACCTTACCCAGGAGGAACAGGGAATGCTGGGTGCTCTCCAAGTCCTCGACATCTCTGGCACTCTGGGCACTGGAGCATTGGCCCTGGCAGGTGTAGTGGAAGGACTCTGCCCCACCTTGTGAGGGACGCACGTCAGGCTGGGACCCAACACAACCTGCCCCGTGGGGCTCCCAACCACCCCCTTCCCAGCCCTGGGTGTCCAGCAGGAAGAGGGCAGAGAGTCATGGGATACTGGGAATGAATTGTTCCCTGTGAGGGTGGGGAGGCCCTGGCACGGGGTGCCCAGAGCAGCTGTGGCTGCCCCTGGATCCCTGGAAGTGTCCAAGGCCAGGCTGGATGGGGTTTGGAGCAGCCTGGGACAGTGGCAGGTGACCCTGCCATGGCAGGGGGTAGAAGGAGATGAGCTTGAAGGTCCCTTCCCACCCAAACCATTCTGTGATTGTATTAGCAGAGCCCCCTCCAGCACCCAGCCAGCAGCTGGGAGGGCAGAAGGGGCTGGCACTGCCCAGCATGGGACAGGCTGGCAGCTATGGTGGTCATGGGGACATGTGGGGACACTCACGGAGACCCAGGCCCTGGAGCTCGGGCAGGGTGGCCGAGGCACAGAGCTGGTAGAAGATGTGGTAGTTCCTCTCCTCTTTTGCCTGTGGATGAACAGGAAGGTCACCCAGCAGCTGGGTCACCAGTTGGGTCTGCTGCAGCCCCAGACCTGGGGGCAAGGGACACCTGCACCTCTCCCAGCTCAGCTCAGCAGCACTGGGGTCACATCCCCCAGGGATGCTCAGAAAGAACCTCCCAGTCCCACAACTGGGGCTCCCACTCAGCCCCATCCCTGTGCCACCGCACAGACCCACCTGGAAGGTGACACGGGACTTCTCCAGCAGGTAGGTTTTGATGGTGGCCCCTGTCACATTCTCTTCGATAAATCCAATCTCCAAGTACTTCCCAAAGCGGCTGCTGTTGTCATTCCTGGTCGTCTTTGCATTTCCGAAGGCCTGGCAGGCAGGCAGGCAGGTTTGAGCTGGGCCCAGACCTCCAGGTGCTCTGGGGAGGTTCAGTCCCTGCCACTCATCGCCCAGGGAGGGGACAGACCCAGCCTCGCACCAGGGATCGGAGCCACGAGAAACACAGGGAGAGGCTGCAGGGACACCCCGCTGTCCCCACACGGTCTGGGGGTACCCACCTCCATGAGGGGGATGGAGCCCAGGACCTTCTCCTCCATGCTGGAGTCGCCCCAGCAGCCCCCGACAGTGGTGAAGAACCTCATGGCGTACTTGGCCGACGCCGTCTTCCCCGCGCCCGACTCCCCGCTGATGATGAGGGACTGGTTCTTCCCAAACCTGCCGGGCAGGGACAGGGGAGCTCTGCAGACACACCGCCTTCCAGAGGGACCCCTTGCCCTCTGAGCCCCCAGGGGTGCTCCCAGGGGATTCTCTTACCTTGCCATCTGCCTGAAGGCCTCCTCTGCCAAGGCAAAGATGTGGGGGTCCATGTCCCCCAGCTCGCGGCCGCTGTAGGCACGGATCACCTCCTCCTCATAGATGGGCAGCAGCTTGTAGGGGTTGATGGCGATGAGGATGATGCCTGGAGGAAGAGGGCTGTGCCAGGGCAGGGCAGGGCATGTGCCCAGGGCAGGGAGCGGGAGGGGGCTCAGGGCTCACCGCAGTAGGTGTAGATGGAATTGGCCTCCAGGAAGCGCCGGCGGAGCGAGTGCAGCACAGCCGGCTCGTGCAGGTGGCTCAGGGCCACCAGGTCATTGGCACCCGAGAGGCAGTCGGGGTTGCAGAGAGGAGGCAGCTGGAGCTCGATGGGGTGGGCCAGTGCCTGCAGGGATGGCAGTGGAGCAGAAGGAGTGCTGAACAGAGACGGGTGGCCCCACAAAAGCAGGATGGGCTGTGGGAGCAGCACAGCCGGAGGGCTTCTGTCTGCAGGCCACATTTGGGCTGGTGGTCACCAGGAATCCCTCCCCAGCCAGCATCAGCTGAGCTGGAGGCCTTTTGGGAAGCCAGGGAGGAGCAGGAGTGAGGAGCAGCTCCCCAAGCAGGCGGGGGACATGGGGCACCCCGAGCCACACACACTGCAGGCTCTGGGCACCAAGTGGGCCATGTCCAGTCAGTGTGTGAGCCCCTCAGGCCTGCTGAGGAGCCCAGGCTGGTTTGGGGTGCAGAGTGAGCCATCTCCCACTCCTGGGGATTCCTGACTCTGTGGGGAGCACAGGAGGGACCCGCAGGGCTGCACAGCTCCCGCCTTACTGAGCCATCTTCCAGGCGGAGGTGGAGAACGGCGTCTCCTTCCCTGTAGCCTCTGGTTATTTCTGCCGCCCTCCAGACTTCGACGTCGTCAGGGATCCACACCCAGGCACCCTGTGGGACACAGGAGGGAGAGGGCTCTGCAGAGAGCCATGGCCACGAGCCAGGAAAGCATCTGGCCACCAGCCTTGGAGCCAAGTGCCACAGCCCTTCCCACAGCTCTCACCTGGGACAGGCAGCCCAGGGGCAGAGCAAGCCACGGGACCCAGCACCCGAGTGTGTCCCCCCAGCTCCTGAAGGACTTCACACCTCCCTCACACGTGGAACAACCCTCTCTGGAGCCACCCGGCAGGGAGCAGGATCTCACGCTCAGCTCAGCACAAACAAAGCAGCGCAAAACCACGGGGGGAGAGAGGTGAAAACTGGGCCAAAAAAACCTCAAAACCCTGGTACAGACGCCCGGTCAGCTGGCAAGAGGGCGAGCACCTGGCCCCAAGCTGGCAAAGGATGAGGAGCTCTGGGGACGGGGAACCTGCTCCTGCTGTTCCTGGCACAGGTGCCCACGGTCCCACCCTGGGCATCCCTGAGAGCAGTGTCCAAACGCTCCTGGAGCTCTGGCAGCCTCGGGGCTGGGACCATTCCCTGGGGAGCCTGGGCAGCGCCCAGCAGCCTCGGGGGCAAGAACCTTTCCCTGAGCTCCAACCCAAGGCCTGACACAGCTCCAGCCGTTCCCTGGGCTCCTGTCCCTGTCCCAGAGCAGAGCTCAGCCCCTGAAGGATCACCCTGCTTTGCTGGTTTTGCAAATTCAGGGATTGCAAATTCGGCTGCAGCAAACATTTCCAGGTCTTCAGCGCCATTATTAGAGTCAATCACCCGGGCATTGAATAGGCCAGGGAGGGAGAAAGAAGGGCTAAACTTTGTGTTCACATCCAAGAAATCCCCATAGAATCCCGAAATAGTTCGGGCTGAAAGGCACCTTAAAAACCATCCCATTCCACCCCCTGCCACGGGCAGGGACACCTCCCACTATCCCAGGTTGCTCCAAGCCCCGTCCAACCTGGCCTTGGACATTTCAGGGACAGGACGTGGGGATCCCAATCACTCTGTGAGGATGGATGGGGAAGAGATTCCAGCACCGCTCAGCCCCAGGTTCATGCTGTACATGACCGGAGGAAGGGCCGTGTTTTGGGGCTGTCCCGTGGCTGTGGCGATCGTGTTTGACACGCAGCAGCACAAGGGAAGAGCCAGGTCCCGTCCTGCTGTCTGCTGACAGTCCTTGATGGGCAGAGCTGGCCCAGCTCCCAGAGGCCGGGGTGCAGGGGAAAGCAGCAGGGCGAGTGGGGCCAGCAGCAGCACAGGTGGGTGCCCAGGTGACACCAAACCCTGTGGTCACCTGTGGCCACCAGGCTGAACACCAGCACAGAGGTGACCCAGGGGACACCCAAGCCACCACAGCCCCTACAGCTGCGGGGTGTGGAGCCCCCCAGGTCAGCAATGAGCCCCCCAGACCCGCGGGAAGGGGGTGAAGCCTCCCCAGCTCCCTTCGCAGCCCCTCACCTGCACGTACAGGTCCCTCGCAGCCATGGGGTCCCCCGTGGCCATAGCGGGATCCCCCCCGCTGCTCCTGCTGCCAGTCCTCCCCCTGCCCCGCCTGCAGCCCTTTATGGCCGTTAATTGCCGCTAATTGGAGGGGGATGGGATTATGTTCCCCGCCCCTCTTCGCCCCCCGTCCTGTCCCCCAGCTCCTCCCCGGGCCGGAGGAGCTCCTGGGGGTGCTGGGGCTGATCCCCCCCCACTGCAGCACCCCGAGACCCCTCCCAGCTCGGGCACCTCGATTCGGGGCAAGCCAAGGGTCCCCATTGGGGGCACCCCGAGACCCCACTTGGGGCATCCAAAGAAGCCTCATCAGGCACCCCCGACACGGGGCACCCCAAACTCTCACTCCCCTCCCTGGGATGCCCCAAGAGCCCATCGAGGGCAGCCAACGCCTCTCCTGCTTAGGATACCCCAAAACTGTCCTCAATCAAGGGCACTCAGCGCCCCTCCAGGTCCCTCATGCAGGGCACCCCAAGGACCCCCACACCACTGCAGCCCCACAGCAGAGCCCCCACTCCCCTCATTACAGGGACCCCAGTAATGATGGAAGCCAGTGGCCATCACACTGGTGGAGCTCTGACACCTCTGGCTGTCCCCACTGCCCACGGGTGCCACTGTCTGGGCCCCCACTGCCCATGGGTACTGCTCTCCAGGGGTGCCCCTGTCTGTAGCTCCCCATTTTCCGTGGCCCCCAACTGCCCTCGTGTCACCACAGCCCTGGGTGCTGCTGGCAGATCCCTGCTGTCCCCACATGCCTGAGTGGCCCGACCAGCCCTGCAGGGCCACAGTGAAACCCTGGTGACCGGGTGCCACACGGAGGGTGGGTGCAGCTGGGGACAGAGTGACAGTGGGGTACCCAAGTGACGTGAGGGATGATGAGCATAGATAATGGTTTGTGTTGGAAGGAACCTCAAAGCCCATCCAGTGTCACCCCTGCCACAGGCAGGGACACAGGCCTTGGACACTGCCAGGGATCCAGGGGCAGCCACAGCTGCTCTGAGCACCCTGTGCCAGGGCCTGCCCACTCTCCCAGGGAACAATTCCTTCCCAATATCCCATCCAGCCCTGCCCTCTGGCAGTGGGAAGCCATTCCCTGTGTCCCGTCCCTCCATCCCTTGTCCCCAGTCCCTCTCCAGCTCTCCTGGAGCCCCTTTAGGCCCTGCCAGGGGCTCGGGGAGCTCTCCCTGGAGCCTTCTCCTCTCTGGGTGAGCACCCCCAGCTCTCCCAGCCTGGCTCCAGAGCAGAGGGGCTCCAGCCCTGGGAGCAGCTCTGTGGCCTCCTCTGGCCTGGCTCCAGCAGCTCCACGTCCTCCTGCTGTTGTTCCCCAGGGCTGGGGCAGCTCTGCAGGTGGGGTCTCACCTGAGCGGGGCAGAGGGGCAGAATCCCCCCCTGCCCTGCTGCCCACGCTGGGGCTCAGCCAAGGGCACCGATGGATTTTGGGACTGGGACCTGGCCAGCAGCACCACAGAGCCTGGAGCAGGAGCTTCTGTGGGGACAAGAAGGGCAGACCCAGAGCAGGGTCACCTAGCCTGGACACGGACAGATCCACCTGTGGGAGGTGGGAGATGTCCCCATCGGTTCCTGCTCCTGCCCCCAAGCTGGCACCTGCTCTCCCTCGGCCCAAGGACATGGGAATGGGTACCAAGAGGCTCCAGGCAGGGAGACACCATGGGTAGCACAAGAATTCATATATAGTAAAAAGTCTTTATTAAGAAGGCTTTGAAGTCAAAAAATAAAACTCTTGATACAATTTTCATAACCGTCAAGTCAGCTCAGCAAATATATAATCAGTACTTTAGCCATGTAAGGTTAAAGGTCCGTTATTTTCTTTTTAAAATAAAATATATTTTAGTTTTTAAAATTTATTCAATAAAGTACATATTTTCCTATAAATTCCCTACATATACATAAAGAGGTAAAAAATAAAAAAATAAAACTAAAAAAAAAGAAAGAAAACAAAAAAAAAACAAAACAAAAGAAAAAAATGAAACCCCCAAACCAACCACAAAATAAAATGGAGATAGGAATCTGTCTGGTTTTTGTGACATGGTGTGTTAACTGTGCCCCCCTCCATCCTGTCCTCCTGACCTCACATCACACATTTTTGGGCAGTTTTCACATTGGCAAAATACAAGATAGACCTGCATTACGAAAAAAAAAAAAATATATATATATATTTATAGAACCGCTGAGAATCATCCAAAAAAATAACTACATACAAAAAGAACCACAAAAAAAATTATTATAATAATAATAGAATGATTTTAAAAAAATAAAAGACAACCCTTGCGTGTCCTAAAATAAAAAGTGCAACCGGACCTTTTCTTTCTGGTTATTTCAGTTTGCAAACGGAATACTGGTATTTGGGAAGGACTGGTGGAGAACAGCCGGGCTCCCTCCCCAGCCCCACAGCCAGGTGAAGAGTTAAAGCTATTCTGTAAACATCGGAGTTTCCTCCTCGCAGAATTCACGCCCCTCTTTCCTCATCCTCATCGTCTTCTTTTTCTTCTTCTTCTTCGGCCCCTTCGCCCCCACCCTCCCGACCCCCCGGATTCGGCCTCCCCCCGCCCCCGCCGTGCCCTCTGCGCCTCTCCAGCTCCTCGCCGCCGCCTCTCCCCCCTCCCCACCCCGTGCGCCCATCGGATCTGGTATTAAATAAAAAGCTCGATTTAAACAGTTTGAAGTCCTTAAAACGCCGTGGTGTTGGGGTGGAGGAGGGGGGGGCCGCCGGGTGAGCCTCCGGGCTAGGAGAAGATGTGGATGGCTTGGGTGGCGGGCACGTGGCACGCGGGGCACTGCGGCTGCGCCCGGCCGCAGATGCGCAGGGCACACTCCATGCAGAACAGGTTGTGGCCGCAGGGCACCAGCGCGGCCATCACCTCGCTCTCCAGGCACACCATGCACTCCCGGGAGCTCTTGCGGTGCCCGTCCGAGCTGCTGGAGTCGGTGGGCGAGCCCGAGGCGGCCGAGATGCTGCCGGGCAGTGAGGAGGAGGAGGAGTAGCCGGTGCTGTTGGAGAAGGACGAGAGCGAGCCCTGGGTGGGCAGCCAGGCCAGGGCACCAGCGGGGTCGCTGGGGATGCGCCGCGCCGAGGGGTGCTCCAGCCCTGCCGCCCCGCTCTCAGGCAGGGTGGGCGAGTGGCGCGGCGTGGCCGGGCCGCTGTTGCGTCTCTGCGAGCTGTTGATGGAGGAGCAGCTGCTGAAGGCTTGCAGGGGGTTGCCCGAGCGCTCGAAGGGCGACCAGATGGTGGTGGTGGGTGTGGTGAGGTCGAGGGCCAAGAAGTCGAAGCCAAAGTCGCACTCGTCGGAGCCCAGCGGGGCCGGGGGCTCACTGAAGGTGCTGTAGGGGCTGGTGGGGCTGGCGGCTGCCACGCGCCCGCTGTAGAAGGACTCGGTGGAGCCGCTGCCCAGGGAGCTGAGGCTGTCGTTGCGCAGCGCGGCCGAGGGGCGCTGGGCAGGGTGGGGGGCCTTGGCCCACGGGGCGGCCGCACTGCCCTGCAGGTCGAGGCAGACGTCGGTGCCATTGGAGTGGAAGTCGTTGTCGGTGTTGACGTCGATGAAGGAGCCTGTCCGCATGGTGATGTGCGCCTCGATCTCCTCGCGCGCCCGGTCCACGTTCTCAGGCATCCCCGTCACCTCGAACACGGGCTCCTTGTCCCGGCTGGGCGTCACGATGTAGGTGTGCGTCTGCTGCTGGATGCGCTTGATCGTGGCTCCCTTGGGCCCCACCACCAGCCCCACCACACGGTAGGGGACCCTCACCTGGATGGTGGTCTGGCCCGGCAGGTTGGGCGGCCCCTGCAGGGCCCCCGTCAGCCCGTTGACCTTGTTGCGCGTGGCCCGGATCATGGAGAAGTGCTCGGCGGCCGACAGGATCTCCCGCTTGGCCATCTCCACATCCTCCTTCCTCCCGGTGACGATGAACACGGGCTCCTCACCCCTGACTGGGGTCTTGATGTACGTGTTGGTCTTGGCACGCAGGGCTTTGATTTTGCAGCCTGCAGGGCAAGGAGAAGGGGGGAAAATGACACATCAACGCTGAAATCTCACGGTGAACCTCTGCTCACCCAGGATGGGGACACAACAGACCAGCAGGAACCAGCAGGCCCCTTTGGCTCTGCACCTGCAGCATGGACACCCTTGGAGAGAGGGGTCCCTCCTCCCTCCAAGGCAGATGGAGCTCATGGCTCGGTGCTGGGGGCTGCCCTGGCTTCTCCTGGCACTGCTCTGACCCTCAGGGGTTGAGGATCAGCAGGATGCAGCCAGAGGGCTGGGACAGGCGTAGGCAGAGGTGCCAGGGCAGGCAGCCACAGGGGCACCATTGGGGCCACTGAGCAGGTGAGAAGCTGGATTCACTCCAGAGGTGTTTAAGGAGGTGCAAGGAAAAAACAGACGTCAAGATGGAAAGGAAGGAAAAGGCTGTTTGTATCCTGCAGGTCCCCTGACACCTCTGAGCCAGCAGCTGAACCTGAGGAACAGCCCTGGAATGCACTCCTGGAGTGACAGGGGAGCCAGAGCTCCCCAAGGTGGGGGGCACAGCCACTCTCTCCCTTCCTTGTGCCCAGGGAGGGATCCTCAGTGCCAGGGCTGGGGCAGGGGTGCTCCCAGGGCAGGGGTGCTCCTGGGGCTCCTGCTCTCCCTGTTCTGGAAAGTCCTGCTTCTCCCGCAGGAGGAACGTGATTCAGCAGACAGAGCATGGCCGGATGTGGGATTGCAGGATAGTGCTGCCAGCTCCGCCTGAGCTCTGTACAGCCCCAGGCATGGCCCTGGGCATGGCCCTGCCCCCCAGCTGGGCTCCGGCTGCGGGTCCTGGCAGCATCATCCAGACAAAGGCTCCCGCTCTCCTCTGGGGCTGCAAAAGGCTCCAAGTCTCCCCCAGGGCCACTTTGCCCTGCTCCACTGAGGAGCAGTTTGTGGCTGCCAGCCCAGCCCCTCTCCTTGCACCCCCATCCCTAATTGCATCCACTTTTCATTAAGTCCCCGCAACCGGAGCTCACCGGCCACTGGCACACAGCAATGAGTGACCCCTGCCTGTCCCCTCCCTGAGATTTGCAGGGCATCCAACAGAAAGCTGGGGGCCAGCAGGGATGGAGGGTGCTCCCTCGGAGCCCTGAGCCTGTCCCTGGCAAACGCTGCTGCAGATCCCTGGGGATAAACAGCTCCACTCCTCTGGGCACAGCCAAGCAGCTGCCAGTGCCTGGTTGGCTCCTCTGTGAACGGCTGAGGGCACTCCTTCCCCTCCTCCTCCTCTTCCCAGACGCTCCCTGAGGAAGGGCAGGGCTGCTCTTCCAGCTGTGAGGCTGGGGAAGGAGCGGCCTAGAAGGCTGAAGGGCCTCGGCACATGAAAGATGTGGAGCTGCTGGAGCCAGGCCAGAGGAGGCCACGGAGCTGCTCCCAGGGCTGGAGCCCCTCTGCTCTGGAGCCAGGCTGGGAGAGCTGGGGTGCTCACCTGGAGAGAAGAAGGCTCCAGGGAGAGCTCCGAGCCCCTGGCAGGGCCTAAAGGGGCTCCAGAAGAGCTGCAGAGGGACTGGGGACAAGGGATGGAGGGCCAGGAGCCAGGGAATGGCTTCCCACTGCCAGAGGGCAGGGATGGATGGGATATTGGGAAGGAGTTGTTCCCTGGGAGGGTGGGGAGTACTGGGTTTCTGTAGCCAGCTGTTGGCAGCAGGGAGGTTACAGGGGTGGCTGCTGTGAGCAGCTGCCAGAAGCTTCTCCCATGTCTGGCAGAGCCAATTCGAGCCAGCTCCAGGATGGAGCCAGCACTGGCCAAGGCCCAGCCCAGCAGAGATGGTAGGGACAGCCCGGGATCTGGGATTTAACAAGGAAAAAAGGTCTTGTGCAGCTGTCATCGGGTCTGGAGAAGAAGAGCAGGGTTAGAACACGTGAGAGGAGCAGCTCTGCAGATAGCCAGGGCACGGCAGGAGGAGGGGCAGGAGCTGCCTGGAGCCCGAGCTGAGATTCCCCTGCGGCCTGTGGGGAAAACCATGGTGAAGGCTGTGGAAGTGCAGGGAGGCACCTGCAGCCCCAGGAGGAGCCCAGCTGGAGCAGGGGCATGCCCAAAGAAGGCTGTGACCCTGAGGGAAGCCTGAGCTGGAGCAGGGTCCAGGCAGGGACCTGCAGACCCATGGAGAGAAGAGCCCATGCTGCAGCAGGGAAGGACTTGTGACTCTGAGGGGGAACCAGGCTGGGACGGTGTGTGGAGAACTGGGTGCTGTGGGAGGGACCCCACACTGGGGCAGGGGAAGGGCTCCAGATCTTCTCCCTGAGCAGCAGCAGCAGGAACAACGTGGGATGAACTGACTGTGATCCCCATTCCCATCTCCCTGTGCTGGTGGAGGGAGGAGGGAAGGGTAAGGAGAAGGTGTTTTTAAACTTTATTTTACTTCTCATCATCCTGCTCTGATTTTGTTAATAATAAATTCAATTAATTCCCTAAGCTGAGTCTGGTTTGCCCCTGAAAATATTGGGTGGGGGATCTCTCCCTGCCCTTATCTCAACCCATTAACCCTTTGCTGTATTTTCTCTCCCCTGTCCACTTGTGGAGGGCAGTGATGGAGCAGCTTTGGTGGGTGCCTGGAGCCAGCCAGAGTCACAGTGAAACAGGGTGCCCGGAGCAGCTGTGGCTGCCCCTGGACAGAGGAGGCTGCCCCAGCCAGGTTGGACGGGGCTTGGAGCAGCCTGGGACAGTGAGAGGTATCCCTGCCCATGGCAGGGGTGGGACTGGATGAGCTTTAACATCCCCTCCATCCCAAACCATTCTGGGATTCTGTGACTCAGCCAGGGCTGGAATAGCTCAAGAAGTTGAGCCAGGTCTGTCCCAAGCAGGTAAATCAGTCCAGGCTCTGCAGCAGCAGCCAGAGAGCAGAGGGAGAACAGGAGCCATGCTGTGCCTGCAGCCCCTGGTGTGCTGCAATTCTCATGGCATTACATCTCGTGGATGACCAGAAGTGAAAAACTGTCAAGAGTCAGTGAGCAGCAGGGGCTGCCCTGGCTGCCACAGCCAGGCTCTTCGGCACCACTGAGCCCTGGCAGGTGGATTTATGGCTGGGGCACACGGTAAAGCAGCAGCCCAGGGACTGGGGCAGGGCAGAACCATCAAAGGTGACGTCTACTGAAGCCATTATCACGTGCCAGCTCCTACAGGGCTGTCCTGGGACAAGTACCTGCACCTCCCCTGTTCCCCTCCCAGATTTATCTGGGTACCTGCTGTAAGATCTGCCCCTGCTCCAGCACCTGGCAAACCAGGAGAAGCCCAGGGCAGTGGGAAGAGGCTCTGCTGGTGCCTCCCATGGGCACCAGCCTCATGCCCAAGGTCCCAAACTCATCCTTTGCAGCATCATAGAACCATGGAATATCCCCACTTGGAAGGCACCCTCAGGGATCCTCAGTGCAGCCCCAGGCCCTGCACAGACACCCCAACAATCCCACCCTGGGCATCCCTGAGAGCGGTGTCCAAACGCTCCTGGAGCTCTGGCAGCCTCGGGGCCGGGACCATTCCCTGGGGAGCCTGGGCAGTGCCCAGCAGCCTCGGGGGCAAGAACCTTTCCCTGAGATCCATCCCAACCCTCATCAAGTGGCAATTTCAGGATGCAAAGCCACTGGCAGCTCCAGGAGCTGCACACAGGAGCTGCTCAGGAGCCATGTCCCACGGGGGACATGGCCCAGTGAGGCTCTTCCTCACCCCACTCCCTCACACCAGCAACACCCAAATGATGCCAGGCAGCACCACAGAGAGGAAGAGTTTGTCTGGCTGCTCCCGTGAACTCTTCACAGGGACAAAGCCAGAAACCTTGGATAAAAATCAAAGGGTGCCTGGCTTGGCCAGTTCCACCCTCCACAAACCAGCAGTGCAGGAAAAATGCCCCCAACTCGCGGCTGTTCGATGCTTCCAGAGCCATGGATGGCACCAAACACAGCCGGGGTGAGAGCTGGTTTTCCAAGGGGAGGGGTAGGAGAAGAGGATGGCAGATCTGGGAGGGTGGCGATGCAGGGTCACCCCCCTGCCTGTCCCAGAACCACACCTGGAAACACTGGGAAGGGAGGTAGCAGCCAGGGAAGCCACAGCCTGAGGCCATGTGCTGGCACCAGCACCAGGAACCATGCCTGTGAGAAGCCTCCAGCACCAGGACACACCAGGGCACCAATCTGTCCTGCCCTGTCCCCAGGCCCCAACTCCTCCTGAGACACCCCCAGGCAAAGGTCCCAAAGCCCAGAGCGGGTAGCAGGGGCAGGATGAGCAGCCTCCCCAGGCTGGGATCCAGGGAGGGTTTAACCCTGCCCCGTACAGCGAGCGGTGGCTCTGGGACACCAGGAACTGGTGACAGACACAACCTGACAGCAGGACACCACTGTCCCCCAGCACACCTGCACCCCGAGGTGGCTGAGCCAGGGCTGCCCCTGCCCGTGCTCTGGATGGGGGGATGGCACCTCGTGGCTGAGCCCCCCAGAGCCAGAGGAACTTGGACTGCAAACTGGTGGTTTAACCAGCAACTGCAACTGGGGGAGTCATGGAATGGTTTGGTTTGGAAGGGACCTTAGAGTTGATCTTGTGCCACCCCCTGCCATGGGCAGGGACACCTTCCACTGTCCCAGGCTGCTCCAAGCCCCATCCAGCCTGGCCTTGGACACTGCCAGGGATCCAGGGCCAGCCACAGCTGCTCTGAGCACCCTGTGCCAGGGCCTGCCCACCCTCTCAGGGAACAATTCCTTCCCAATATCCCGTCCATCCCTGCCCTCTGGCAGTGGGAAGCCATTCCCTGTGTCCTGTCCCTCCATCCCTTGTCCCCAGTCCCTCTCCAGCTCTCCTGGAGCCCCTTTAGGCCCTGCCAGGGGCTCGGGGAGCTCTCCCTGGAGCCTTCTCCTCTCCAGGTGAGCACCCCCAGCTCTCCCAGCCTGGCTCCAGAGCAGAGGGGCTCCAGCCCTGGGAGCAGCTCCATGGCCTCCTCTGGCCTGGCTCCAGCAGCTCCACATCTTTCTTATGCTCGGAATGACCCAGACCAGTACGAGACATTTCAGATGAGTCCCTCCAAACCTCCACCACAGCACACTGTGAGACCCATCCCGGATGGCCACATCCCTGTGAAGCTGCTGCAGGATCAGGGTCAGGCCAGAGGGGGCTGTGGAAAGGACCTGGAGCTGCCTGGCAGTGCCAGTGAGCCCCCAGCCCAGGCAGTGCCAGATCTCAGCCCAGCCACACCAGGTGGCACCCACACATTCCCCTGGGCAAGGGCTGCTGTGCAGTACCAAAGGCAACAGAGCAGAACAAAGTGCCCGACTTGGCTGCAAGTCCCCACCAAAGCAGCTTTAATGATCCAAATAAAAACACCCCAAAACCAGGAGCAGGATGGAGGGGACAGACCCAGGGATGCTTTAGCCCCAACAGCCCTTTTGAACACCAGAGCCCGAGAGGGGCTCAGCTGCTGTGTTACAGCTCTTTGGTGGAGCTCTGAGTCCCTGTGGGCACAAACTCATCCTGACATGCCATGGCCACACTCAGCTGCCAGCAAATCCCTGCATTCCAGAGATCTCACCTCTCCCCCCGCCCCCCCCAGATCACAGCCCCCTGTGCCACCACACCCAGCTCTGCCTGCAGGGACAGCCCCGATGGGGGGTGAGCAGGACACTCCTCCCAAACCGTCTGTCCCAACTCCACACCCTCCTCTTTCACCCTCTCCCCATCCCACATGGCTCCCATGACACTCCACTCTGCAAAACTGCCCTGCCTGGACCCATCCCACCTGCCCTGGAATGGGTCACTGGTTGCTTCTGACAAGGAACAGAATCCCAGGGGATTCTCCCCGGGTAATGTGGTGATGGAGGCAGCACCCCAGGAAAGGCAGCTGCTCTCCCTGAACATCCTCATTTGGCATCACCAAAGAAAACCTGGCTCTCTGTGAGAAGCCCCAGACAGGTCAGGGCTGAGACCACTGCAAGAGCCCATGAAAACCAGTACAACACTAGGAGAGAGGGCTGGGAAGAGCCTCTCCATCCTCTGTGCTCCAATAACCACGCTGGAGGGGACGGATCCCACGCAGCTCATCCACACCCTGATCCCAGCACGGCCCAGGCAGCCTCTGCTCCCATATCAGGTGCTTCCTGCACACTCTGAGGACAGAGCCAGCTCATCCCCTTGCCCAGACCACATCTCCGCTCGCCCGAGCAGGTCTGTGCTGGCAGTGCCCAGCTCCGAGCTGGTGAAACCCCAAAAGCACCAGCAGAGCTTTTCTGGAGGAGCCTCTGATAGTACCATGCAGGAGGATGGTGTCTGTCACAGACTTGGGAACCCACTGGTGCCTCACCCCTGGAGTGCTCTACCCATGGCTTTTCCTGTTCTCCAGCTCTGCAGCATCTCCCGGCCTCTGACCTAGAGTTTGGAGCTCCTGGTCCCCTTTGCTACTGGCAAATGGCATAGGATGGGCCCGGACTGGGGCCAGGCATGGAGGAGAAAATGCTGCACCTCCATCACAGCTCCTCTCCCTCGTGCTGAGCGCTCCCTCCCAGCTCTGCACACAGGAACGAACTCATCCCTCATCCCGCTGCAGGAAGCCAGCACAGCACACCTTGGCTTCTTCTCCAGACACTGGGAAGAGCGGGGCAGGGAGGCTGGGCTCTTCTCCTTGGGACACAGTGTGCAGCCAGTGCCAGCCCTCAGACGTACAGGCAGATCCTTCAGCAACCAGACCCATCTGTGTGACCAAGCTCAGGAGTTCCCAGCTCTGCTACAACCCAGCTGGGAGGAGGCAGCTAGGAGGATGTGCCAGGTGCCTCCAAGGACGTGGCACCATGGGCAGGAGACAAGAGAGAGCAGCAACCCAGGGCTCCAAAATGAGAGGATTCCTTGCACCCCTGTGATCCATGGCGAGGTTACAGGTGCCCAGACTGGCCCAGAGAGGCCCACGGTCACCCTGTGCATCCTCCCAGTGCTGGAATGCCAGCCACGCTCTAGCAGCAAGGAGAGGTGCCATGTGCCATCCTTCCCTGGATCTCCCCTTCGAGCATCCCAGCATCTTCTATAAACAGCAACTTTCCTTTTGTAGAGCCCTGACAGTCCCTGAGTGTCACAGATGGGGAGAGGAGCTGTGGCTCCATCCCATGGGAGGCACCTGGTGTGGGAGGGGAGAGCACACGCTGCTGGGACAGCAGGAATCCACACCGGCACAGCACCCACATGCCAGAGTCAGGGCAGCTCCAACACCTGCCCCGTGCTCCTGCTGATTCCCGTTATCCCCACGGCTCTCGCTGCTGGACGGCAAGAGGAGCCCACGCCGCTGCAGTCGGTGCCCACAGCACCTTCTGGAGATGGTCCCTCCCACAGCAGGAGTCATGACTGGGCTTGCAGGCGAAGGCACGGCCAGGGAATCCCGCCTGGCCACGCAGCCGTGTGGGCTGGGGGGAGAGGAGCCACAGATCCCGGCTGGAAGAGGAGCCATGGATTCCAGCTGGAAGAAGAGCCATGGATTCCGGCTGGAAGACGAGCCATGGATCCCAGCTGGAAGAGGAGCCATGGATCCCGTCTGGAAGAGGAGCTGCAGATCCCAGTGGGCAGATGCTGCTCCGTGGTGTCACCGATGCCAATCCGGACATGGGGTCATGACAAACACTCCTCCAGCTCAGGCAATAAAATACCAATTCACTTTAGAGAACAAAGATTTACCTGATGGGCTCCTTTGTGAAAGGGTTAAATTAGGGGACCTGGAGGAGAGAAACTGAAGAAAAGGAGAAGTAGGAGAAGTTGTGTCCAACTGTCTGTGTCCCACCTCATCCTGCACAGGACAGGACATCTGTGTGTTGGTCCTAGCTGCCAGGACCTCCCTGGTCCCCACTTGCCACAGCAGCCGGGTCTGGGCAAAGCAAGATGGGTCCCAAAGTGCCCCAGGAGCTGCTTCTCAGCAGTGGGGAGAGATTCTGAGCCTTGCCCTGACTCCAGCCCCTTCCAGGGCACCCGAGGTGTACATCTTCGTCCTCTCCTATGTTCCAGGTGTGGTGGCACCACAAACTTCTGCTCCCTGGGTCACAGCCAGGCTGGGCAGTGAGGAAAAGACAAGAGCGACAGGGACATGGTCTGGGTGAACCAACATTTGATCACCACGATGGTGATGGTCCAGCCAAACACCCCGAGGCTCAGCTCTACAGCCAGACTCTGCTGCCACGGGGCTGCCAAAACTGAGGGAGACTCGCAGGGGGGGCCTGGGAACCAGAAGGACCCAGGAGGCAGCACAGGATGAGTGAGAAGGGCTCTGGTCAGCGTGAGCCCTGAGGAACAACCTTGGTATTGCCTCTGCTCAGGCTACACCCGAGCATCCTTGGTGTAATCCAGCTGCCAGCTGCACTGGAGAGCAGCTGGAGCACAAAGATGCTGCTGCCAGCCCCGTGCTACCCTACCACCCCATTCCACTGTGTGATTGAGGGTGCTGAGTGCCCCTCCTCATCGAAAATCCAGTGCAAGGCCACCACGCTGCATCCCAGCAGGCCAAGACCAGGAGAGGGGCAGGACACACAAGAGGAAACCCCTGGAGAGGGCTGTTCCTGCCCACGGGCTGCGGCTGCAGCAGGGAGCTGCAGCAGGGAGCTCCAGCTCACTGCCGGCCCCAGGTCACCTCCAACCCCACACGGTGCCCCCCAAACACCCCTCCTCAGGCTGGTGTAGTAATGTCTTTGGCAGTATTTTTTTCAAAAGTTTCACGAGCCTGTGGAGCTCAGCGAGGACCCAAACTCCGCCAAGGTGTTTGGGCAGGTACCTGGCTGTGCACCGAACTCCTAGGGGCGCGGGAGGTGCAGCGCCGGGGTCTCACCACACCGAAACGCCCAGGGAAAGGCACCGACCGGCAGCTCCCGGGCAAACGCAGCCATTCCCCCGGCTTCCTCCCCTGGCAGAACCAGGGGTTCCCAGCAGAGGTTCCCAGCAGAGCCCAGCTCCCGGCATAGGTTCGGTTTCAAGCTGCCGGAGCCCGTGGCTCCACAGAGCCCGGCGGCGAGGCCACCAAATCCAGGTCTCCATCCAGCCCGGGAGGAGGAGGAGGAGGAGAATCCTCGGGAGCAGGGCGCGGTGCCACGCTCCGCTCCTCCGGCTCTGCCCCGCCGCCCGGGCGGCCCGGCGGGGTCCGGCATCCCGGGAGGACCCCCGGCCGGGGCGGTGGGACCGGAGAGGGGTGCACGGAAAGTTGGGAGGCCGGGAAGCGGGGCCGGCTGGGAGGCGGCGCAGGCCAATGGGAAGCGCAGAGCATGATGTCACCGCGCTCATCACAGCATGGCTCTGGCTAACAAAGAGAACAATGAGGCTGCCCAGTTCCCCGCTTCCCCCCTGGAAAAAAAGCCCCCCGACCCCCGGCCCGCAGCCCCCCCGGGCAGGGAGGGGTGGGAGCCGCGGGGCGAGGGCACGGCTGGGGTGCCAGACCCCACAAGGGCAAAACACCCCGGAGGTCACGCTCCCTGCGAGGGGATTCCTGCCAGGATCCCTGCGGGCAGCAGCTCCCTTCCTTTTCCTTTTATTCCTTAAATCCACCGCCCTGGGGTCTTTTCCTTTTGATTTTTTAAGGTGAAAGTTCGGTTTATTTGGTATGTCCTGGAGACAAAGCCCACTCCAGGCACACCCACCCGGCGAGGGCTGGGGCGTCCTTTTGTGACAGCCGGGTGCGAGGGGCTCCTCGGCCGCCTGCGGAGCTCCGGCCACCTACAAACGAGCGCGTTAATGACCATTTACATCGGATTTATCAGTAGGATTTGTAAACGAAGTCTGAGATAAGGGGTACCGTTTACACGCCAGGTCTGAGATACGGAGCTGGAGGGGAGGAGGCAGAGGCACAACTACAATGAAACCAAAGCTCTCGCCTCGCTCCGTGTCCTGGCAGCTCCCGTGGACTCGAGTGGCTCCCGGGAACTTTCCGTGGGCACCCGGCGTGATCCCACCCGGGCCGATGGAGTTTAATTGCTATTTCCAGGCAGTTCGGTGGGATCGGCGCGGAGCGCAGCTCCCGGGACCCGCGGCCGACTTTCGGGGCCGCGGGATCTGCCGCCGTCAAGTTTCCGCCTCCGCACGGAGACAAAGCCCCGAAATTGCCCCGAATCGCGGGGGGCCGGCGCGAGGGAGGGGGGTCCCCGTGTCCCGCCGAGTCCACGCGCCGCGTTACCTTGCCGGCCCACGATCTCGGCGACGTGCTCGGAGCTGGGCACGGGCACGCACTCGGTCATGTTCACGCTCTTCTTCCTGCTCGCCGGCGGCTCGGGCAGCAGCGCGGGCGGCCCCAGCGGCGGGGCCAGGCTGCTGAAGGCGCCCGCGGCCGGGGCGGGGGCCGGCACCGGGGAGCCGCTGCCGCCGCGCTCCCGCTCCCTTAGGCCGCCCGGCCCCGCGCCCCCCGCCGGCTCCTCCGCGCCCTCCAGCCCCAGCAGCGAGAGCTGGTCCAGGGCGAACCTCAGCGCGGCGGCTTCGCCCTGCGCGGGCGGCCCCGGCGGCCCCTCCCGCTCCCGGCCGGGCTCGGGCTCCGGCGACGGGTCCTGCCCGGCGGGCGGCGGCGGGCTGAGCAGGGTGAGGCAGCGCGGCGGGCCGCGGGCCGGCTGCCCAGGCTCGGGCTGGTACATGGAGCCGGGCATGGCGCGGAGCGGGCGCGGAGCGCAGCGGGCCGGGGCCGGGGCGGTGCCGCTGCCCGGGGCCGCCGCCGCCGCCTCCCTGCGCCCCCCGCCCCGCCCGGGGATGGGCCGGGCCGCGCCCGCCGCGCGCATGCGCGCCACGGCACCGCCCACCGGGCCGCCCCGCCCCCGCCCGAGCCACGCCCACCGGGCCACGCCCTTGTGGGCCCCGCCCTCCCCGCGGAGCCGCGGCCCCGGCCCGGCCCAGGCCGGGGGCTCCGAGAATTTGGGGGGGTCTGAGCAGCCCGGGGGGGCCCAGTGTGGGGGAAGGGGGCCCTGAGCATCGCTGGGGCGTTCTGAGCAGCCCAAGGGAGCTGCGAACATCCCGGAGGGTTCCGACCATCCCCGGAAGTATCCGAGCATCCCCGAGAGAGTCCGAGGATCCCCGGAGGGGTCTCCTAAAATTGCAGAGGGTACTGAGCATCCCAGAGGCACTCCGGCATCGCAGATGGTTCTGAGCGTCGAGAGGTTCCGAGCATCCGAAGGGGACCCCGACCACCGTGGGGGGGGGCTATCGAACATCCCGTGGGGTTCGAGCATCGCCGGGGGCCACGAGCATCCCCGGCGCACGGCCCCGCCGCCCTCCTCCCATCCGCAGCTCAGACACGGCTGTTCCCATCGCGGAGCCGGGGCTGAGCTGCCAGAAAAACGCCGCCGAAACCGAGGGAGGCGGGAGGCAACCGGCTCGGAGCGGACGGCCCGGCAGTGCCACCGCCCCTCGGCAGAAAGGACCGAGCAGGTCAGTGGGTACCGCTCGGCACCGCAGGGAGCGGAGCCGCGCAGCGCCGAAGCAGCGGCAGCGCCTCCCGGTACCGGGCAGCCGCTTCCCCCGCCGCTTCCGCGCACTCGGGGACAGAGCTGGGGCACAGCCCCGCTCCGGGACCGCTGCATCCCTCCTTCTCCCCGAGTTACTACATTTAAGAATACATAAAATCTCCGTCTTTCCCCCCACCATTTCCCCTTGGATCTTGAGCTTATGTTTCACAGGGTTATTCCACAGAGTGCCAGAGCACTTTGGGTGGAAGGGACCGTCCAGTTCCACCCCCAGTTTTGCTGTTCACGCTCAGCAGCAGCAGCAGTGTCACCTGGTTTTGCCTGACAGAGCCACAAACACTTCGGCAGCCTGGATGCCCCGAGACCAGGGCTCGCACTCACCTTCCCCACAAGGCCACCACAGCACAGCCCTGCTGCCATGGATGTCCCCCCCATGGCTCACTGCCAAGCAGCTGTCTCCAAACCCTTTGTCCCAGCTGGGCCACGGCTTTACAGGGCCCTTCCACAGCCAGGCCTTGCACTCCTTCCCTAGAAAAACACAGACCAATTCCCAGCTCACCCAGAACCCCTCGTGCCCAGACATTCCCATTCCACAGCACGACACTCAAGTTTAATTTTCTCCATTTACACATAATTGTCTTTCCCAATCACTGTCTTTGGGATTAATTCAACCATTTGGCTTGGGATTGTTTTTAATTGCAAGAACCATCAGTGTCTGGGCTAGAAACCCCCCCTTCAATCCACCCACTCTGTTCCCATTTCAGATCCCAGGGAACGTTAACTCCTGCTGCTCCATGGCCCCAAAACAAGGCACATGGGCTGGCCCTGTGCTTCCAAGCTTTTCCCTTCAGCTGGTGACTCTTCTGAGGACAGAGACTTTACATTCTGATACTTTGAAAAAGAAACCTGAAACTTTTGTGGGATCTTTCCAGCAAGGTAACAGCCACCAGGAACTGCCTCCTTAATTCTTTGCCCTCCTCTCACCTGACAACTAAACTCAACATCTTCCAGCTGCTAAAAAGTTTAATGAAAACAGTTAACAAGCTGCTTCTGCTCCTGATTTGCCTCTTCTTCCTCTCCTCCTGCTTTCTCTCCAGAGGACTCAGCTGTGAACTCCCACCAGCCCTTTCCTTCTGTCTGGCTGCTGCAGAGAAAGCTGGAGCAACTTCTGTTTTCTCCCCGAACAGCTCAATTTCACAGAGATGTGTCCGTATCTGTCCCGATTCCTATGCTTACACAGATCCAACAGCATCAGCACAGCTCCAGGAATCCTCCCACTCCAGACCTGTCTTCTCCATGCCATGAGCTGTTCAGAGAGCTGTCAGGCTCCAGCATTATTGCATGGAATCTTTGAATATCCCAGCTTGGAAGGGACCCACAAGGATCCTCAGTGCAGCCCCTGGCCCTGCACAGACACCCCAACAATCCCACCCTGGGCATCCCTGAGAGCGGTGTCCAAACGCCCCTGGAGCTCTGGCAGCCTCGGGGCCGGGACCATTCCCTGGGGAGCCTGGGCAGTGCCCAGCAGCCTCGGGGGCAAGAACCTTTCCCTGAGCTCCATCCCAAGCCCTGACACAGCTCCAGCCATTTTTGGCATGAGGGTTTGCACCCACTGAGGAGAGAAGCTTCTCTTCCAGGGACAGACACAGGAAATCCAGGTCTGAGCTAGAGACATCCCCCCTTTTGCCCCTTCACTTCCCAGAATATTTAACATGGTAAGTTGAAACAACTTAAAATAGTGGGGTTTCCATAACTTTAGACAGAAGGGTACAACCCCTCTTCTCCAAGCTCCTTCTGTTTTCAGATAATGGAGAAAACTCAGGCATGACGGACACCAGGTCTGGTAACGGCACTAGGCAACCTCGAGCAACACAAGAGGAGTGCACTTGTGCCTGAACAGCTCCTTAGGGATGTCCTTGCTGCAGTTCCAACACTGAACACACTCCTGGCCACCGCAGGCCACAGCTCTGATGTGTCCTGTACATGGGCTTTCAAAATCCCCTCAGGAGCTGCACTCTCAACACTGCCATTTTTGTCTCTCTGTGCTCTCTCAGTTCTTTTGGGAAATTTCTACGTCAAGTCCAACAACACCCAGGGAAACTGCCAGTTGTTATTTTAAGCACTTTGGCAAACCTGGTTTGTAGATGTTGTGCCTCTGATCTGTTCCATTTTCAGCAGAACTAGCGCACACTTTCTTCTGAGTCTTAATTCCAGGCATGACACCAAGTGGCCTTTGGGGTTTTTTTAACCTGAGCAATTAGCAGTTCTTAAAGAGACTTGTGTCTCCCATTAACAGAGGAAATGAGCCTACAAACCAGGGAAGTTGCTCAGCACAATTCCGTTTCTTTACCAAAACATGACCATGGAGAAGAACCAACTTTGCTAAACCCAAGAGGAAAGAGAAGGCACTCGCTTGCTGCTTCCAACTGTTGGTACTACCTGTAATCATTTGTGTCTGACCATTAAAGCCGTGGCTGCCCCTGGATCCCTGGAAGTGTCCAAGGCCAGTCTGGATGGAGCCTGGAGCAGCCTGGGACGGTGGAAGGTGTTCCTGCCCATGGCCGGGGGTGGAATGGGATGGGCTTTAAGGTCCTTTCCAACCCAAACCATTCTGGGATTCTGTAATCTATGGAATAAAGATGTCCCCAAAAAGAACAACACAATCCCATGTACAGACAGGGAATTACAGAACTAAAGCACACCAGGTGTCACAGCCCATTCAGGTGTTTTCTACATGGAGAAACAGCAACAGAAGTTCAGCAGAGCATCAGTGCCACCACAGCTCCGTGAGCCCAACTCCCCTAGGAACAACTCTGCAACTGCTGCTGATTCCAGGTCAAGTGTGCAATGGCAGAAGTGACAAGATCCAAGCTGGAATATTTATTCTGCAAGAGACCATCCTTTGTATATCAGCCCCTAAAGACGGGGTTAGTGAACACAGACAGGGGAACTCTCCTGCTCCCCCACCAAAAAACCCCACAGTTGTCATAGAATCATCCCAGACTGATTTGGATTGGAAGGGATGGTAAAGATCATCCAGTTCCACCCCCTGCCACAGGCAGGGACACCTCCCACTATCCTAGTCTGCTCCAAGTTCCGTCCAGCCTGGCCTTGGACACTGCCAGGGATCCAGGGCAGCCACAGCTGCTCTGGGCACCCTGTGCCAGGGCCTCACACCCTCCCAGGGAACAATTCCTTCCCAAAATCCCATCCAGCCCTGCCCTCTGGCAGTGGGAAGCCATTCCCTGTGTCCTGTCCCTCCATCCCTTGTCCCCAGTCCCTCTGCAGCTCTCCTGGAGCCCCTTTAGGCCATGCAAAGGGCTCGGAGCTCTCCCTGGAGCCTTCTCCTCTCCAGGTGAGCACCCCCAGCTCTCCCAGCCTGGCTCCAGAGCAGAGGGGCTCCAGCCCTGGGAGCAGCTCCGTGGCCTCCTCTGGCCTGGCTCCAGCAGCTCCACGTCCTCCTGCTGTTGTTCCCCAGGGCTGGGGCAGCTCTGCAGGTGGGGTCTCACCTGAGCGGGGCAGAGGGGCAGAATCCCCCCCTGCCCTGCTGCCCACGCTGGGGGCTCAGCCCAGCACGGGGGGGGTTTCTGGGGTCAGTGCCCATGGCTGGGGCAGCTTGAGCCTCTCACCCACCAGCACCCCCAAGCCCTTCTCCCCAGGGCTGCTCTCTGTATTTTAACATTTGACTAAATCACAGCATATTAGCCAAATTCTATAAAATGGGATCCAAATTTAGAGGAAAAAAATACTTTTAAAGAACGATTGTAGCTGTTCTTCTCCTCATTAGGAGGTCAATCTCTACTTTCTGCAGCTCTCCAAGCACATGCAAATACCATGCAAAAAGCACAGGCTTGGAGCACAGCACAGAAGAGGTGCTGCAGCTCAGAGCAGAACCACAAAAAAGCCCTTACTCTGTGTGGGAAGGCTTAAGGGAATATTTCAGCACATCAGGAGCTGAATCACTGCATGTGGGTGGAGCCAGACGGATTGACAAGATCTGGAACTTGAAAGATGACCTCAGCCTGAGATCAATCATCCCACAAAGTCGCTGACTGAGGGAACAGCATATGGGGACAGCTCAAGGTGACGAGGCTCAATGTCACCGTGATGTGCCACAGCTGCAGTAGAGGCACAAGCTCCAACTGAGGTCACCCAAAGCCTGGCCCACTGTGATCCCTCAGCACCACCAGGCCGAGCAGCTTTTTCTCTGTTCCTCTTGACATCCCCACCACGGCACCTTCAGAGATTCCCTCCCTACAGCAGGACATGAAAGAGGCATCTTGGGGGAAGCCATTAGCAAAGGGCTCTTTTTCATGCATTAGATGAATGAAGAATTGAGCTGTCAGGTAATGACTTTGGAGTTGTGGAGAAGCCAATTTGATGGAAAGCTAATAATTAATTGCAGATCAGACAAAAGCATGAAATAATAAAAGCTGGTACACCACACTTTCAGGTTTTACAGCCCGTCAGATCACTAAACCCCACAAAATGTGCCCAGTAGGCTAATCCAGGACATGGAACTGCACTCATCTTGCAAAGAAAAACATGCAGGATCTTTTTAGGATTCACCTTTTCCAAAAGCTCAAGCTTGGGGGTCTATACCCCACCTGGAGCACCGTGTCCAGCTCTGGGGAACAACATCAGGAGGACGTGGAGCTGCTGGAGCCAGGCCAGAGGAGGCCACGGAGCTGCTCCCAGGGCTGGAGCCCCTCTGCTCTGGAGCCAGGCTGGAAGAGCTGGGGGTGCTCACCTGGAAAGGAGAAGGCTCCAGGGAGAGCTCAGAGCCCCTTGCAGGGCCTAAAGGGGCTCCAGGAGAGCTGGAGAGGGACTGGGGACAAGGGATGGAGGGACGGGACACAGGGAATGGCTTCCCACTGCCAGAGGGCAGGGCTGGATGGGATATTGGGAAGGAATTGTTCCCTGGGAGGGTGTGAGGCCCTGGCACAGGGTGCCCAGAGCAGCTGTGGCTGCCCCTGGATCCCTGGCAGTGTCCAAGGCCAGGCTGGACACTGGGGCTTGGAGCAGCCTGGGACAGTGGAAGGTGTCCCTGCCATGGCAGGGGTGGCACTGGATGGGCTTTAAAGTCCCTTCCAACACAAACCATTCTGGGATTCTATTTATCCGAAACCTTGGCATTTGTATAAGCAAATGAAACCAGATTCCTACAGCAAAGCTTTTCTGAATTTTGCCACTGAAGCCAAACCACTTCAGGTCACTCATTGCCCAAATCTGTGCAGTCTCCAACTACTGCCATTTGTGACTCTGTGAGGTAAGAAAAATCCACTCGGAGATGTATTTAATGAATTAACCAAAAGCTTTCACACTGGAGGTCAGTATTATTTCTTACTAGTAGTTAGTGGTGTTAGCAGCAGTTACGGATATTGGTAAGAAATTAGCAATACTAAATGAGACTGCTAAGCAATGCCCTGACAATTCCAAGTGCATTTGGTGGGTCATTCCGGAGTTCAAAACGTTTTTCTCTCCCCACCCTCCCAAATGTTCTGTCACTGTAAATACCATTTAGCACACACTGTTCTGTGCTGTTCTCTCCTACACTCCAGCTACTCACGGGATCAGCCTGGGGAGGAGGGGGAGAAAGGTTTTCCCTCATTAATTCAAGTTGATCCCTGCTAATCTGAGAACAAATCCAAGTTTTTAGCTCACTACAGCCCATAGAGGACATTATTTTCTGTGCTGCAGAATTAGGACACCACCTTCCCGTGTCTGTGTTTCATTAAAGCAGGGAGGTAAAATAGGCAACACTGGGAACCTCAACCGACCCCAAAGTCTGGAGCAGTTCCAGCAGATGCAGAAATTCCTGTTCCAAGTGACAACAGCTAGGAATATGCATTTTATGTGATAGGGAAGAAGTGGTATTATCCAAGTATTTGCATGGGCATCTGGGCTCTTGGAGATTGTTCTCATGGACATAATCTCAATTAACTAGGATTTCCTGACTGGAGAGTTATTACCAAAAAAATTACTTTTTCTTCATTAAACATTCTCCTGCCTTCTCCCCGTTTATAAACACATTATCCCACACTCTTTCCAAGGACCAGGAGTATCAGTCCAGACAGAATGGTCCCTCCTTAAACCAAGACAAAAGCACACGACTCAGGAGTCCTTCCAGGTGCCCTGCTTCATTCATATCCCACAGAGCAGCGATGAGTATTTAGATGGGATACTGGGAAGGAATTGTTCCCTGTGAGGGTGAGGAGGCCCTGGCCCAGGGTGCCCAGAGCAGCTGTGGCTGCCCCTGGATCCCTGGCAGTGTCCAAGGCCAGGCTGGACGGGGCTTGGAGCAACCTGGGCTAGTGGAAGGTGTCCCTGCCCATTGCAGGGGGCGGGATGGGATGAGCTTTAAGGTCCTTTTCAACCCGAACTCCCAGCCATGACATCACAGCCTCCCCAGGCAGGGTTTAACATGCCTGCATTCCCGGAGTCCAGCCATGTCATCCCTGAATGTTTTCCCTTCCTGATGTGCTCAGTTTACAAGCAAGAAAACTCCTCCCTTTCCTTGCTCAACGGCCAGTTCAGCAAGTTCAATTTCAGATGTGAATCAAGCCAACTTTTCCTGGGCAGAACCACCTCCAAGAGCTCTGCTGGCCAAATCCACACTGCACCAATATCCATTCCAATTCATTCTATGGTTTGCACAAAATTTCATCCAGATAGAATTCAGTAAAAATAGCACTCCCCAAACAGCAGGATAATGACATTCCCTTTAAATCTTTAGGTTTTGTAAAACAAAGTGGAGAGGAAAAAACTGTAGCCACCAACACCCTATGCAGAAGAGAATATTAATTAATGAAACACAAGCTTTGCCCCAGTTCCACTCAACTGCTTTTAAGTACATTATTTACTAATCACGTGCTTAACAAGTTATACCTCACACAAGCTGCTTTCTTCACCCTGGGGATAGATTTGATGGTGGCAGACACTTTACGCCCATCAGTCACGTCCAGGGCTCAGATAAGACAAACTAATCCAGTTGTTATTGCAGCAACATGAAAATGACATCATGGTCAGTGAAAATAAATACTTGCTTTCTTTACCTTGGTAAGCAGGTGAAGTTATTTAACTTTCTTTGGCTGTGAGAGGAGTCCTGGGCCCCTTTTTGGCACTTTGCACAAGCAACTCCTCCATATCAATGAAAACATGAATAAACTTTGTGAACTGAAGGGAAGAGAGCTGGACAGGGAAAGCAGTGGGGGGAAAACAAGAGAGTAGGCAGCAATTTAAACCTGATATTCAGTGTGTCAAAATGTGAGTATCAAGATCTCAATCACCGGTGTTTGGTTCTACCTACACTTAGGGTAGGTTTAGATTCAAGTAAAAGTAGATGAAGACATCACCAGATATTAAACAAGTTTTACAAAAAGACGCAGTGTCAGAACAAGATTGCTCTGGTCACAAGGACACCTCTGGTGTGGGATGTGAACTGCTGGAGGTGAGCTTCAAAGGGCCATATGGGAACAGACTCAACTTGAGCCAGGAGAGGTTTACATTGGACATTAGGGATTTTTTTTTTCCCCACAGAAAGGGTTGTCCAGCCCTGGCACAGGCTGCCCTGGGCAGTGGTGGAGTCACCACCCCTGGGAGCATTCACAAGCAGTGTGGATGTGGCACTTGGGGACACGGTTTAGTGGTGAATGTGGTAGTTGGGCTGATGGTTGAACTTTATTATCTTAAATATCTTTTCCCACCTTAACAATTTCTTAACTCTATCCCCAACCTGCCCAAGAGATGGGACACCCTGGCAGCCTCTCCCTTGGTGAGGACACAGGAGAGGATTCTGCAGCAAGAATGAACTGCTTTCCACAAGTTTCCCTCCACATTCCCCAGATGTCAAGATCCAAATCTCAGCATGGAGCCCACAACAGAACCCCCAGAGCATCTCCACTGGGAAAAGTGGAAAGGGCAGAGCACAAAACTCCAGGTAAGGGCTTGAGGCAGACTAGAAGAACCTCTTCTTTGTGAGAAACATTTAATTCAACACCATGACTTACAAGAGGACAGATTTGCAGAGTAATAACTGTAACAGACTGTTCAGAAAGGAAAATAATGGTCGCTGCCTGCAGTGCCAGGTAAAGCTCCCCAAAGCAGCACCTGGCAGAGCAGCAGCAAAGTACAATTCAGTCTCCTTGCAGTACTCAAATGAGCAGTATCAACCAAGTCCGTGTTTTCAAACCTCTAAGAAAAGAGTGAGTACAGGATCAATCACTTTGGCAAGGGATATTTTTCAGGGATCACTAAGCTGCACTACTCCCCAAGGCAATTCCCCAGCCCCTGGCTGTCCCTGCTAATCTTTCTCACACAATAAAGGCTCTGGGAGCTACTTTCTTCCCCAAGTTTTGGGATACCAACAACTTGTACAATTGGTTGGTGGCACAATATTTAATCCACCACTTTGTAGTGTTCTCTCAGCTGAGACGTCCACACACAGATTATGCAATGGTTACCCTAGGACTAAAATAACTTTTGCAACCCAGTCAACACATTCCCCAAGCTATCAACTCTCATGTTCGTCCCCCCTCCTTGTCTCCCTTCCCAGAGAAATCCATTTTTAGCCACAAGTTACCCCAATATGCTCAAAGATGTACTGGAAGAGACTGAGGAATCAATCAAGGTACCCATGGTGAAGCCAAATACTTATAAACACATTAAGGCAGGTTTCACATCAGTCCAATTTTCGACACAAAATGCTGGTCACTTCACTGCACATGCAAATAAGAAAGATTCAATACTTAATAAAAAGCTTTAAATTCCTTTTTTAGATATCAATTATAGAAAAATCAACCTTTTTCCTTTCCTTTTTTTTTTTTTAAAGAGGTCAGAACATCACTGCACACAAAAGCAGGTGTGTAGCCACACCTGTTGGAATGGATCCCCTTCCCTCCACAGAGGAACAGAGGGCAGGTTCTTGGCACCAGAAGAGAAAAAGGAGGAAGTTTTCCCCATTATCAGTCAGAAATGAGTCATCCTTCCATCCCCAGCTGAGAAAGTCCTTCTGACTGGACTTAAACCAAAGTAAAATATACCTCAGGCTGGGTATATTTGCCTCCAAGACTCTGTTCAGAATGTCTGGACACATGCAACTCTATATCCAAACCGTGGTGTGGAATAACCAAAACCCCCAATTCCCAGAGCTGGCAGCCCAAGTCCTCGAGTGCAACTTCCCCTCCTCACCCAAGCTCAGGTGGGAGAGGCACTGGCAGCTCAGCTCTGAGACTACATTTCCAAGACCAATGTGGTCTTGTGAGGAAATGGCAATTCAGTGACTGGAATTCACACATGGAATGAACCACTGACAACATGAAATGACCTCCCTACAGTCAGGTACAAACAGGTAGCCCACAGCAGAGTAGCCAAGGAGTGAAACAGCATCCCCCTCCCTCGGGTTAGAGAGAAAATTGTTTCTGTGGGTCATTAAAAGTACTTTGATAGAAAAGCTTAAAAATGTATCACCCAGCACTGACCCACAAAAAATAACACCAAAAAAAAGAGAAAAAAAAATAGCCAGCAAATTCGTTCCTAGGATTTTCCCTCCCACCATGTGGTATTCCTTTATCCCCTCCCACTTTTGCATTGCCAATCACCCTACCCCTATAGAAAAAGGAAGGGGAGTGGAGTTTAGTCAAGGTCCATCTGCAGAAGTCCCCAGCAATGAATAAACCCTCAGCTTCCGCGTTTCCTGAAGTCCATCCAAAGGCTCTGGGGTACAGTTGGACTGGTGGTGCACTCTTGGCTCTGTGAATGGTTGTGCTGACCCTGCTGAGTGGGTTTGTACTGGGAATTCTCTGATGGGACTCCCTGAAATAGGAAAAAAACCCCAAACTTTTAAGTCAATAAGAATTTTATCTTGTCTTAAAAGAAGAAATCCCCCTGTCATAACACATCCATGTCCTTATCTCCTGGATGTCACCTGCAGCAGTCAGTTTGTTCTGCTCCTGCCTGTTGACAGACCTCTACAGCAGAAAGGAATTCAAGGTATTCACTGTCCAAACAAAGCTACTGCTGGTGATATGGGAAAATGGGAAAAAAGAGCCCAAGCGTAAGATGGGATCTCCCAAAGGCCGAGCAGATCACACATTATAATCAACCTTCAGGCTTCAAGGATTGCTTAACAAAATCAATCTTCCTCCTACCTGAAATCCCCATTCCCTCCAAAGGAGCTCTTCTGCTATTCAACCAAAAAAGTTCCTTTTTTCCCCCCACCACATTCTTGATTCTTGTCTCAGAGCCTCCAGAGGAGGCCACTAAGTTGATCCTAGGGCTGGAGAACCTTTCCTATGGAGACAGGCTGAGACAGCTGGGGCTGAACCCTGAGCCTCCTTTTCTTCAGGCTCAGCCCCGCCCCAGCTCCTTCAGCCACTCCTGGTGCTCCAGACCCTTCCTCAGCCCCGTCCAGCCTGGCCTTGGACACTGCCAGGGATCCAAGGGCAGCCACAGCTGCTCTGGGCACCCTGTGCCAGGGCCTCCCCATCCTCCCAGGGAACAATTCCTTCCCAATATCCCATCCATCCCTGCCCTCTGGCAGTGGGAAGCCATTCCCTGTGTCCTGTCCCTCCATCCCTTGTCCCCAGTCCCTCTCCAGCTCTCCTGGAGCCCCTTTAGGCCCTGCCAGGGACTCGGAGCTCTCCCTGGAGCCTTCTCCTCTCTGGGTGAGCACCCCCAGCTCTCCCAGCCTGGCTCCAGAGCAGAGGGGCTCCAGCCCTGGGAGCAGCTCTGTGGCCTCCTCTGGACTGGCTCTAGCAGCTCCCCATCCTCCTAATGTTGTTCCCCAGAGCTGGGGCAGCTCTGCAGGTGGGGTCTCACACCCACCTCCCCCCGTTCCTGACCCAAGGCCACCACACCTTTCAAAGCACAGGCTAAAAAGCAAAGATTCATCAGTATTTAAGATTCCTCTGGAAAACCTCCTTGTGCCCAATGTTTGAGGTGAGACACAGCACTACCACCTTACCTGGACTATACATTCTCCATCTCCTGGTCATGATCCTGCTCCTCCTCCTCCTCCTCTTCTTCTCCTTCCTCCTCTGCTCCTTCTTTCTCCGAGGGAGGCTCCCCGTCCCTGGCGATCTCCTCCACATGGGCCAGCATGTCAGCCATCAGGGCCTCCTCCAGCCTCTTCCTCACCTGCTGCACCAGCTCCTCCTGCTTCCTGCCCAACACAAGGGACACCCAACATCAGCCCTCAAGGCTGCCTCTGCCAAGGGAAAAGTCTCCAGTCCCTCCAACATGAGGGAAGCATGGACTGGAAAAGCACTCTAAGAACTCCAAAACAACCCAAAAAAAAACCCCTGTATCACTGGAAGTGAAGATGAAAAACACTTCAAAAAATTTGTCTGGTATTTTCTGTAACAAGTCCTGCACCTGTTGATTTCTGGCTGAAGTTTGGCTGATCTAGCAGCTGACTTTTCTTTTTAGCCTAATGCTAATTTTTAACTCCCAGTACTAATATCTAACAAGTCAGGCTACCCTGCACTGACTTTCAAAAATAAGACTGAAGAAAATTAAGTTTCAGGCCACTTCTTTCTGCTCATTTTCCTTTTGAGTCCCAATCCTAAGAAGTCAAAGTCACGGCAAAGAAGTGATCAGCAACAGTGGCTCATGGGGCTCCTATTTCAGCTCAGCCACAGGACATCAAAGTTACAAACAGACTGTTTTTCCTGGTCATTTATGTCTAAATCAAGCACAGAAAAGTCATCCTGCAATTCCAGAAGATTTATCAAGCAGTCAAAGCAAGGACTGCTTTAAACACCTAATGAATGCAAATTGCATGCTGCAGGCCTTTGGTATGTTCAGTTCTCCATCAAAAGCTTAAAAGCTGAGTTTGACCAGTCCTGATTTAACAATATTTCACTACTAAAGCAGAATAAACTGCATCCTTGTTCCCTGCCACCACAGCAGGCAGGGTTTGGATTTGGTCAATCCATAAATTTTATTTAATTCATTTACTGACACAGAGGAAGGTGAAGAGAACCCAATCCCACCGTTCAGGATTTCTCCAATCCCATCTCTGCTCTGAGGTGCCTCAGCCAAGGCTACCCCAACTCAGACACTTTTGTCAATAAAAGGAAACTTTGACATGAAAAACAAATGTGAGCCTTAAACTCCAGAGTAACTGAGCATGGCCAAAATGAAAAATAATGGGCTTTAAGCACATGAAGAGCTTAATGTGACAGCTTTTGTCTACTCTACTGCTAGAGAGCCATTCAAATTAATTCCCAAGCCACAGTACTCCATCAGACATTTAGAAAGACAAGAAAAGCACTGTTTGAGCACAAGGAACCTGGTTCTAGGACAGCAAGTGCTACTTCCAGTTCATACCTGATATCTTCATCTGTCACCATGAAGGCTTTGCAGAGAGGCTGGGAGGTGTTCAGCCAGACTCCAGGGTTCTTCTCCACGGCTGCAGAGAGCTGGCCAGTGATGGGCATGGTGCTGGTGTGCAGGGCACTGGCGATGGCAGAGAGCAGAGTCTCATCCGTGCAGCCGGGGCCAACCCCTGCAAGGGGGAGGGAAATCCATAAGCAGCACTGCCCCAGGCAGGGAGTGGGAAATCAGGACAATGGAAATTAAATTTTAATAGCAAAGCACAGGCTGTCAGTTTGAAAGCTCACACAACATAAATCTCAGACCTAAATGCTTCCAACAGCACCTGTGCAGCTCTCCAAGGGTATTTAAACTTAGAGCAGTTCCTCGTTCTGTTACAACCAAAAAGATAATAAAAACCACCAAACAGGGAACGGAAGATGTTTCCATTCTGCTTGACCAAGGCTCAGAGAGCTTGGGGTGCTCACCTAGAGAGGACAAGACTTCAGGGAGAGCTCAAAGCCCCTTCCAGGGCCTAAAGGGCTCCAAGAGAGCTGGAAAAGGACTTTGGACAAGGGCTTAAAGGGACAGGACACAGGGAATGGCTTCCCACTGCCAGGGGGCAGGGATGGATAGGATATTGGGAAGGAATTGTTCCCTGGGAGGGTGGGGAGGCCCTGGCACAGGGTGCCCAGAGCAGCTGTGGCTGCCCCTGGATCCCTGGCAGTGCCCAAGGCCAGGCTGGAAGGGGCTTGGAGCAGCCTGGGACAGAGGAAGGTGTCCCTGCCCATGGCAGGGGGTGAAATGGGATGAGCTTTAGGGTCCCTTCCAATCCAAACCCAAACAGCATTCTGGGGTGTTCTGCTGTTTCTGGAAGGTGAATCCCCCCAAAAACTGAGAAGCTTTGCTTCAGTGTTTCCTCAGAACAAAGGGCACTGGGACCCCCAGGCAAAGCACTACAGCTACTGCTGCAGCAGGAATGGCCATGGCCCTGCCAGGCTCTGGGAACAGGGAGCTCACCCTCAGCACCTTCACTCACTGATGCCATGTGCCAAAATGCCAGCCCTGAGTGAAGGGCACCCATTGATTACCTTGCAGCCCTTTGGGAAGGTCCATTGTTTTCACCAGCTCCTCTGCAATGTCAAAGGCGTTCAGTCCACTCAGCTTCTTCTCCCAGAAGAGCTGCAGTCAAAGCAGGTGGTTACTGGTGGTTGTTGGCACAACCAGAAATTGAACTGACTCGACAAAATCCCTGCTCCTGTGCAGAGAGGGAACAGCAGTGCTGGGGAGAGTTCAATGTGGATTTACCACAGAAGGGAAGTGCCACGTCCAACAGCAGGAACAATCCTCGTTGCCAATCAGCCCCCCAACTCCTCTGTCCCAGTTTGCTGCCTTGAAAAACTCTCTTTTCTTACAGGGCCTGGTACTTTCCCTGCTCTGAGCTGCAGCAGCAAGGCCAGTCTTGCTGACTTCAGCTACCAATCCCACAGCGTGAGACGGCCTTTTTTACACCCTATTTCTCTCCTACATATCCCACAGAAAGTTAAGGAATGCAAGAACTGTATTCAAGGTAAAGTATTTTCTTCTTCTCCAGCAGTTTGCTCCTTTCCCCCACATCTGGTTCTTTACCAGATTTTGAGTCACAGGCTCTCCCTAAGCTTAAAGGCACCTAAATGTCTGGTTTGGTAGAAAGTCAAATATATCACCTTGATGCACCTCCAAGTCTGCACCTGGTGCAGGAGGGTGGTCAGTGAATAGCTGGAGGATCAACTATCTTGCAAAAAAACGCATTTTTATTGAGGTTTCGAGAAATCAGGAATTCACCTCAAACACTCCACGCACCCAAGAATTCTGTGATTTTTAAGCCAGTGCATGATGGGACTTGACACTGCTTTCAAATTTTGCAGAAACATCTTGAGTCTGCTGAGCAAAAGTCAAAATATTCTGCAGTCCAGTAAAGTACCTTAAACTGGAACACAAATCCAGCTCAGAATTTGGAGAGGGCATTTTATCTTTAGTGTTCTCTTTTACTGCCTTAACTACAAAAACTGCAGGAACAGCAACAACACTGTGAACATACAGGTTCTACTTCCCTAGGAAACCAAGGTAAGACCCTGCCAGCCTGCTTAAAAAACACCCCCCAACCACCAAAAAACCTCACCCAAGTCCATTTCAGATGAGTTCTATCTCACACCTGGAGGTTCTAGTTGAACTAGGTTTATCTAATTCTTAAAACATGCCTTCAAAATGTGGTTTTAGAAGTTTTCAGAAAAGGTTTCCAGTGTTCCAACCGGTACAGCTTATTTTACCAGGGTCTTTCCTTGTCCTGAGCACCCTTTCCTTTAATTTTGGTGTGTTCTCTTGCTTGCAAATACACACTATGACAAGAAAAACACTTTGATTTTGTATTAATAATGACATTCTAAGTGAATTTATGATCTTATACAGGCAGAGTAACACCACACTGGATGGGGTCTGTGCAGGAACACGGATTTAATGGAACATGGAATTCTTACCCAATTGCAACGTTTGACAGTGATTCTAAACCTAAGTGTCCCCTGAAGTGGTTACAAGGTTGGAATAATTTTGTAGATAACATTTAATTTCAGCACTGCGGAAATTCAAGTTTAGCTACACCAGAACTGTGATCCAGCCAAAGGCTGGAGGTTATAAATCCCAGTGCACAGAGCCCATAGCTAGAGACTGGGAATGGGGTTTGCTCTGATTTAAGAGCTGGGAGCACTGCAAGCCACTGCTTCTGAAAGATCAGGTTTTTCTGAATTCTGAAGTGTCAGAGATCAGGAATTGCCAGGGAGTATTTGTTCAGCATCACACAATTAAAGCAGATTATTTTGGGATCCTCCCAGTAGCAAACACAGGAGTTTCTCAGCCTTACCTGCCTGGGCTGGTCCACAGCTTTCTGGGGGTCACTCTTCACCTTGTTGCTGGGGTGGTTTGTGATCTTAGTGACAGGCTGTTTGAAGATGGAGGCTGTCTGTCTCACGGGCAAGGCTGTGTTCAAATCAGGCTTGCCCTGTTTCAAACAAAAAGAAAAGGAAAAGCCCACAAAAATAGTGTCAATTTGCTAGAATGCTACTACAGGCACAAAGATGTGCAGCAAGGCACATTTCCTGGGCTTGAAATCTTGTCTAATCTCAAGTTATACAAGTTAGGCTGCTAAAAATTCATAACTAAATTCAAATCTTGCCTTAGACCTATCAAAGTTTTCCACTCATTCTGCTTAACATAGCAGCCTCCTCCCATTCTAGCTCATACACATCAATTTTACTCCCATTTTTAATGACTTTAGAAGTCAGAAGAAGCCACGTGTAATCACTAGCACAGAGGATTACAACACAATATTTGTAATACATAAAAAAATTACGGACAGGAATTTAGAAGCTGCCTTCTGAATCAGAAACTGCTCCAAACCATTCCTTTTAAATCCAGTTGTGACCAATAAACAAACCCACAGAGCTGGAAGCTGAATCCCTTTCTTTACCTTCTGAACAAAGCTCAGCTTTTAAATGAAGCTCAATCAATTTTGCACTACACAACTGCATTTTCTGTTAGGGGGAGCACGGGAAGACCGGTCCTCATCCCCAAAATCTAACACACAACTCTCGGAATGGCTGTAGGACACACTTTGTTCTCAGGGATGCAAACACCATGTCTGCTTCACAGATTTATTCATGAGATGTAGAAAAGATGTATTCAGGACAAATATAATTCTGAACCATCTGGGTGCTAATCCATTCAGAAGCCAGTGATAACATTTGTACATTTATTGAGAGTTTTGGGCAGAATTTTTAGCCGGAGAGGTGTGTGAGCTGCTGGTCTCTGCCTCAAGGCAGGTCTCAAAATACCACTGCAGCACCCAGGGCTGCAAGAAATGTTCCCAGCACTCTCGTGATGATGATTCCTGACTGGCTGATGTATTTTAAAAATGAGCATTGTGCCTTTTCCACATTCAGTGTTTAGGTGCATAGACAGCAGCTTTTGGGTTCTGGGAAAGATTTTAGCATCCGATGAAGATGCTTAGGAATGACTTGGGACAATCAACCCAGACAGGGAGCCTGTCACTGCCATCCTAACTACACCTCAACAATCTGAATTGCCAGCTAGAGAACCTTTTATTTTGTTCTACAAACAGGCCTCACAGTCCTCTTCCCTCTCCCGCTTTTTGCCCCAAATGCCACCTCCCCTTCCATCAATTCCAAAGCTGAGTCACCAGCACAGCCTGGGAGAGCTCCAGGGAGTCACTGGCAGGAGCTGCAGCATCTCCTCATCCCTGTGGACCCAAATCCCTCCTCTCCTCTCAAACCAAAGGCTGGGGCAGGGCAGAGCTGCTGCACAGCCCCAGGAGATGTGGGGGTCTGGAGGAGATCATGCTGGAGAAGGTGACCTCACACTCCAAGGAGGGGGATCATGGAATTATGGAAGAGTTTAGGTTGGAAAGGATCTTCAAGCCTGTCCAGTCTCACACCCTGCCATGGGCAGAGATGCCTCCCACTGTCCCAGGCTGCTCCAAGCCCCGTCCAACCTGGCCTTGGACACTTCCAGGGAACCAAGGGCAGCCACAGCTGCTCTGGGCACCCTGTGCCAGGGCCTCCCCATCCTCTCAGGGAACAATTCCTTCCCAATATCCCATCTGTCCCTGCTCCCTGGCAGTGGGAAGCCATTCCCTGTGTCCTGTCCCTCCAGCCCTTGTCCCCAGTCCCTCTCCAGCTCTCCTGGAGCCCCTTTAGGCCCTGCAAGGGGCTCTGAGGTCTCCCTGGAACCTTCTCCTCTCCAGGTGAGCACCCCCAGCTCTCCCAGCCTGGCTCCAGAGCAGAAGGGCTCCTCTGGACTCATTCCCACAGGTCAATGCCTTCCTTGTGCTGGGAACCGAGGAAGGTGACAGTCTCTTCCCTGCCCTTCTCCACAGAATACTAAGCAGTACCACAACTCTCCTCCACGGCACCAACTCCCTGGGGTTTGTCCAACCCCCACCAACAGAGCTGTTCTGACACAACTCAAAGTTTACGCTTCAGTTACGAAATGCTTCACTTGCACTCTCTCCCAGACACTGCTCTGGCAGTCCCACAGCAGGGAGGGGAAGTACTGCTGCCTCTCAGCCTTACTTTGGCTTGGTTGGAGCAATCGTAGCGCATCCTCTGCCTGTTCTTGTTCATCTTGTTCATCAGCATTTTCCCTGTGCGGAAGTCGAAGGTGCCCAGGTCCATGGAGCTGCCCAGGTAACGTGCCAGCTGAGGCTTGCTCCGGAACTTCTTCCCACTGGGGCTGGAAAAAACACACCAAAGAGACATGGAGGGAAACTGAAACCCTCTGCACTTCCACAGCAGCGCCTGTGCAACTCAGGAGAGGTAATTTTTATTTCCTTCATGAAAAACGTATGCTGAACTTTTAAGAATGAAGCTCACATTCAACTCTAAAATGCGTGGTTTTGCTTTCATACTAACTCGTTCTTGTGTGGAACAGACAAATTAAGTTAAAATGTTTTTTATGCCAAGAGGAAGACTCAGATCAGGTAAACAAATGTAGCATAATTCACACAATAACCATCATGGGAGATCCCAGCACAGATGCACTTTTCATACAGTTGTCTCTCATAGTAAATGCCCCTTTTCAAGTATAATTTCTTCTCTCAGGACTGTTGCATTTGACCAGCACCACAAATGTTCCTTGTCTCCTCTCCCTGCCCCTTGAACAGCACATTCAGGTTTGATTCTATGTCTTTTGTAGCATCCTGAAGACTTCAGAAAAAGAGAAAACCAGAAGTTAACTGCTGACAAGCTGCAAAACAAAGAATTACAAGGTGATGCAAAGATAAAGGTCAAAACCTGGAAAACTTTAATGGCAAAAGGGAAGAGAGATTCTTCTGTAACACCTGGGTTCTCACGAAGACTCAGCCTGGAGAGTAGGCACAAATTATTCCAACTCTTTATTGGTGTTTTGTTTGGGTTTTTTGTGGGTTTTTTTTTTAAATGATCCAACATCATATGCTATTTTTTTATTCATAAAGCAAAAATAAGCCAGTGTGTTATGGCTGCAGTGTAGGACTGTAGAGACAATAAGCACCAAGTATTCCTCACCTTCTCACTGAGTATCATAACAACACCTCTTTATTCCCTCACTTCTGGTTTGCTCCACCTTGCAACTTGCATATTCAATCCTAGTTCCCATCCAGGAGAAGCTCATTCCCTGTATATCCATCACACTATCACAGGTTAATGGGCTGGAAGGCATTTTAAGACCAAAAATGCCAGTTACCACCTCATCTCACACTGGTGAGATACCGACAACCTCACCAGGGTCTTAACAACAACAGAACAAAACAAAAAAACAAACCAAAACAAAGGAAAAATCTATTTTCGCATCTTGTCTGCTGCTCTGAAGCTTTGTTTGGTGAAAACCAGCACAAGCAGAGAATTTCTGGTATGGAATAGTGACAAAGCAATTAGGCCAAGTCAGACTGTGCATGAAAAAAATAGATTTTAAAAAAATCCCAAACACAGAAAGAATCGGAGTATTAAAAGCTCTCCAAAAATGGAGATCAATTTCATATAAATGATACTAAAACTGAAATTTGGAGAAGTCTCTTGAAGGAGTTAAGGTTGTGGTCATCCCACACAGCATCTGCTTAGGAAGCTCCTGGCTCCAACTGCTCCCAAACTGCTTATCCTGCCTGGATCTCCTCCCTGCCACCACCACTGCTCACACAGCCCAGTGTTCATGCAAATGAACCAGCTGAGGAAAATAATCCATCTTTGGAGGGCAGGGAGAGGAGGAGGAGGAAACACTCCCTCACTGGCTATTCCTCAGCGGGACCAGCTCCCTGTGGGAGCTGCACTCAGGTTAAGAGACAACACAGAGAAGGGCCAAGCAGCCAGGAACAGAGCCTGTGTCCAGCCTCAGATTTGTGAATCACTTTTTCAAACTATAAAGGGAGTTATTTGCTTCAATCCAGAGAGACAAATAACCAACTCCAGCAGCTTTAGGGCAGAGCTGTCGCTGCCAGTGAAGCCAGGAAGAGAAACTCCTGCTGCATGAAGAACATGGCACTGCTTCCTCTTCCAAGATCTGCTGCTCCAATTTAGGGTTTAGTGCCTTAGCAGGTTTAAAAATAATGCATTTAAGTGCAGAGTAACTTCCAGAACAGTCAGTACAGTCAAAGACAGGATTTTAAGTGAACAGAGCCCTCCATCTCTGTGTGTTTAGTATGTGCTGGGGTCATTTTGCAATGAAGAACTAAAAAGCTACTCAGAGTCTCAAAAAACCCACCTGAAGTGACTGAGAGTCCTGTCTCTTCCTGGGGAAGCTTGGCCCAAAGGAAAAGCACTGAAATGTTCAGAAGAAAAACTTTTATTCTGATTAGTTCTTGCAAAAGGCAGGATCATCCCCAGGCTCTCTGGGACAACAGCAGATCAGGGAGCAGAGCTATGACCAAAAGGTGACAGAGAAAGGAAGGGGTGGGGTGCCCTGGAGCTCCTGGGGACCCTCTGGCAGGACCATGCAGGACATTGGGACACCTACACACACCTGGGAGGGTCAGAGGTATGGGGGGGAGCCAGAGGAACCCACACCTTGAGCAGGATTCCCGCTGCACACCAGGACATACAGAAACTCCCCCAACATCACAGAACTCTGAGCCCTGTTAAAGTGCCCTTTAAATGTCACAAAACATAGAATTTACCTCCTTCCACCCTTCCTGCACTCCTGGTTTTGCACAAAGATTTTAAAGAGGCCCAGAAATTAGACATTTTGGTACAAAGCTGCAAACCCCAACCTCTGCTCTGTAACATCCCCCCAGGCAGTGACGCTGTGAGCCCAGATTGATTCCGGGCTCCCGAACTGGGGTCTGTCACAGTTCCCCGGGTGTGAAAGACAAGGACACGGCCAAGTTGCAAAGGAGTTTACAAGTTGCAAAGGATTTTACATGCTCGTCCATCACCAGCTCCGGGGCTTTATCTGCTCGGGCCACCTGGCTCCCGCTAACAAAACAGACCTGGCTGCTGGGACCCGCCCCGAGCCACCCCCAGCTCTCATTCCCAGACTCTTCCGTGCGGATTAAGCCGCGTTCAGGGCAGCCTATTGAAGGGCCAGGCCTGCCAGGTGCCCCTGCTCTCCATGTGCAGCTCACCCTTTGTTTCCTGCCTTATATCCTTAAGGAGAGAGCGGCTGCCCAGGCACTTTCCCCTCCTCCCTCATCACAGTCTCCTCCCCTCCGCTCTCCCATTTAGCCTGCAAAGGATCTGCACAACTTGGAAAGCAAGGGACAAAAGACAAAAAAAAAAAAAAAACACCGAGCAAACCCAGCCACCGCCTGCCTCTGGAAGAATCGGAGGCAGGAACAACCCAGGGAAAACGGGTCACGGAAAGCAGACACTCAGAGCCTCGTTTCCTCACTGGATGGGGCAAAGAAAGAACACAAAATGATTCTCCCCCTTGCTTTCCATCATGCTCCCTCCTCTCACTTCTCTCCCCAGCTCTGCTCCAGGCAAATCCCAGCACCAGGGACTCCTGGAGGGCTGCAGGACCCCCTGACGGTGCTGCCAGGGAGACGGGAACCCCAGGACACCACACAACCCACCACTGGCAGCATCTCTCTCACAGTATCCTCACGTTATCTCTGGATGCAGCATCCACACCCAGCCCTGCCTCGGGGTCCCACACTCCAGCTGGATTATTCTGGGATGGGCTGGCACAGCCATAAAACCACGCCAGACCAGGTGGGCAACACCTCCAGCTGCCACAGCCCACCCCACACCCTCACACATCCACAGCCCCATGCCGGGGCTCCGCACGGAGCAGCCTCGGGGACCCGACCTGTCCCTTCCCACCGGGGCTGTCCCAAGCACGTGGGAGGGATGACGCTCCTCACCCCGCAGGGCAACGTGGTGGTGGGGGTTTCATCTTCGTTCAGCAACTTGGACTCCAACCATACAAAAAAAAAAAACCCAAACAAAGCACTTTGAGAAACACAAAATCTCCCAAATTTCCAGAAGCATCACGCCCCTAAAGAAGAGCCCAAGTGGCAGCTCCGCAACACGGGGACAAACACAAATACAACCAGATGATGCTGTAGGGCTCAACTCAGGCATCATGGAATTGTTACGGATGGAAAAGACCTTTAAGATCATCAAATCCAACCATCACCCCAGCATCACCGCCATGTTCACCACTAAACCATGTCCCCAGGTGCCACATCCACATGTTCTGTGAACATTTTCAAGGGATGATGACTCCATCACTGCCCTGGGCAGACTGTTTTAATCCTTTACAACCCTTTCCATGAAAAAAATTTCCCTAATACCCAACCTACACGCCCCCTGGTGCAACTTGAGGCCGTTTCCTTCTCATGAGAAGAAATCATGAGCTTCCCTGCAGGCAAACCAGAGCAACAGAGGAAAAGCAAAGTACAGATTCAGTAAAAGCATTCTGCTCCACATTTTTGGAAAAGACTGTACTGATCAAAATATCCTTGGGGGAGTGTTAAAAACATTCCCTTCCAACTTCTTACATTTGTGCTGCAAAGGTAAGGAATTCTCAACAAAATAAGTTTCACACAAGAGTGACGTTTCCTTGCACAGTGATGTCAACAACCTGAGGCAGAGACGAGTAGCAATCCCAAATTTCTGACACTTGGTCATCAAACCTTCAGGAGAAAAACACTCTGAAGAAAAAAGCCCCACAAAGCAGCACTAAATTCTCCTTCCTCTGTGTGGAACCCTGAGTTTGAAAAGAGCCAAAACTCTTTCAGACAACCTGACACTTTAACAAAATTCCTGATGATTTTCTTCCTGAAATCCTGCATTCTTCCTGCTCACTCTGAATCCAGTCCACAAGTCCCACCAAATCAGCCAGAAACTCTCCTAAGGATGAGGTTTGAGGACTGGTTTTAAAAACCTGCCCAGGGTACTCACACCTCAAGGAAGGTGTAATTTCCAGCCGGACTGGCTCACACACACATCTCACAGGGGGTTTTCCACAAACCCTCCCTGCATCTGTACATCCCCGGGAGCTGGACAGAACAATCACCCAGGTAAACAACAGGCAGAACTTGCACAGGCATTACTGAACTGCCACACCTGTATCTGCCACTCTGAGGTAATGCAAAATGCAACAGAAACCAAAAATTAGCGCAACAAAGCTCTATTCTACCTTTGATCTCTGTCCAAATTGATACAAAGGGAAAACCCATAATAATTTGGGAATAAAAACATGCTCCTTATCCTCTCTCCCCCTTTTTTTAAAGTTCAGCTCCGACACTACAGCTTTACAAGTTCTGGGAAAAACAGGGATCTTTGAAGCTTTCAGCTGCTGCTGGTGGTCTCATCCTGCCGTCAGCCTCTGAGCTGCAGCAGCAGAACTGGCTTCATGCTTTCGAAGATGGCACTTTATGGTTCACTCACCCTTTTCTCACAACCATAATCTGATTCTAAAATTGAAACCTGAGGCTGAAGCTGTGGCTGCCCCTGAGTCCCTGGAAGTGTCCAAGGCCAGGCTGGACAGGGCTTGGAGCCACCTGGTCCAGTGGAAGGTGTCCCTGCCCGCGGCAGGGGGTGGAATGAGATGCCATCCTGTGAGGATTCTGTGACAGATGCAGAAGTTGACGGTATGGATTTTCCCGACAAGCAGGGCCAGGTGAGGACACAGGCACAACTCCTGCTGCGTTCCCAGCTCCCGCTGGACCCGAGTTTCACACCTCAGCCCGCGGGTGCCTCGTGGGTGCGGGGAGGATCCATATGGCCACCTACCGCCATATGAGCCATGCAGGGCTATAAATAGAAACCCTCCAGCTCCCGGGCCATGTGCTCCCCCACAGCCACACTCCCGGGAAGGCGCATCCCAAGCCCGCCCCGGGGCCACCACCGCGAGCAGCCGACGCTCCCTCCCTAGAATTCCTAAGTACACCCAAAAAGCAGCAGAGCGAGCCCCGAGAAAGGAGAAAAAACACCCCGGCAGCTCATTTGAGAATAAAGAACCCCGGGCGTTCGCAGGGCATGAGCCGCTCTGAGGAGACGCGGGGGCTCCTCACGGCGCTCCCCCATCACTGAGGGGGGGCCGAGCACCCCCGACCCCCCCGCGGCTGCCCCGGCGCAGGTCCCCGCTCCCTTCCTCTCCACCTGTGGCTGCAGCCCCGGCCCGGCCTCCCGCGGCCCCCCCGAGCCCGGGGCGGCCCCGCCAAGCGCTCCCACCTCTTCCGCTCCATGGCGGCTCCTCCCGGCCCGCTCCCGCCCGGCTCCGTCCGCCTCCCGCCGGCTCTTCCCGGCCGCCGAGCTCTCCTCCCGCCGCCGGCTCTTCCGCGCTCCCGCTGCCCCCGGGAGGCGGCGCCGCGGCCCCGGCTCGTCCCGTTCCCGCTCCCGCGGGCGCCGCCGGGCCCTGGCCCCGCTCCCGCCGCCCGGTGCGCGCCGCTCCCTCCGCCCGCCCCCGCCGCTCCGCGCCCGCCCCTTCCACCCACCGAGCCGCCTCCCACCGCCCGCCGCGCCCGGATCCCTCCGCCCGCATATAGTCCCTCCCCCGCGCCACCCCCACGTGGGACCCCCCCTCTCCCAGCCCCGTTCCCCCCGGCGAACCCCCGCGGTCCCGGCCTTACCCCAGCGCCGAGCGCCGCGGGCCCCCCCGGTGTCCCGGCAGCGCCGCTTTGGGCATCTTCCCCCGCGCCCGCCCCGGCCGCACTGGCGGCCCCGCGACCCCCGGCCCCGCCCCGCGCCCCGGGGACGCGGACCTGCCCGGAGGCTCGGGGGAGAACCGGCCCCTCGCCTCGGGGCTACCCTCGGGGGGGTCCGCGGGATTCGTGCCGAGCAACAGCAGCATACCAAAAAAACAACAAAAAAAGGGGGAAATCTGCACATGAGGAGCTGGAGTGAAGACAAAGCAAAGAAAAGTTTTTCAGGAAAGCGTGTAAACCTACACCTACTGCAGCTGCAGTGGCCAAATTCCCCACTGGGATACTGCCGGGAGAGGTGTCTGCCTCCCGCTGCCAAGGAATATCCACCTGGGAACCCCAGCTTTGGGAATGAGGCACCACCCAGTAGCTGAATTCCGGCAGCTCGCGTTCCTCGCCATTCCAGTGTCCACATGCTGGAAAACACCAAGCACCGGAAGGCAGCCTCCTTCCCAAAGCAAGTCAGAGGAATCAATTTTCCTTTAATGAATGATATATTAGATTTTTGTTAAGAATCCTGCTTGGAGCAGCAGTCGGGAAGGGATCAGTGTCGGACTTTACAACAGGGGTCTCCACATAGGAGTGCGTCTGCTCTCTCCAGCCACCTCTCTGGTATGACATCAAACTCGGTTTGCATCAATAGCTAGTGATTCCTCCAGTCCTCAGCTGGCAGTAACTTAGAATCCTGGAATATCCTGAGCTGGAAGGGACCCCCAGGAATCATCGAGTCCAGCCCCTGGCCCTGCACAGACACCCCAACAGTGCCACCCTGGGCATCCCTGAGAGCGGTGTCCAAACGCTCCCGGAGCTCTGGCAGCCTCGGGGCCGGGACCATTCCCTGGGGAGCCTGGGCAGTGCCCAGCAGCCTCGGGGGCAAGAACCTGTCCCTGAGCTCCATCCCAAGCCCTGACACAGCTCCAGCCGTTCCCTGGGCTCCTGTCCCTGTCCCAGAGCAGAGCTCAGCCCCTGCCCCTCCGCCTCCCCTCGGGAGGAGCTGCAGCCCCCGAGGAGCCTCCCCTCAGTCTCCTCTGCTGCAGCTGAAGGAGCCAAGTGCCCTCAGCCGCTCCTCAGACTCTTCCCCAGCTCCGTGTCCCTCCTTTGAACACTCTCCAACAGCTTTGGACCCTTCTGATCTTGTGGTGCCCAAAGTGCCCCCAGCACGGGAGGTGAGGCTGCCCCAGTGCAGAGCAGAGCGGGACAATCCCTCCCTGGCCTGGTGCCCCCCAGGACACGGTGGCCCTTTGGGCTGCCAGGACACACCAGGGACTCAGATCCAACTCGTCACCGACCAGGATCCCCAGGCCCCTTCCCACAGCGCTGCTCTCCAGCCTCGTTCTCAGTCTGTCCCTGCATCCAGGGCTGCTCCATCCCAGGGCAGGAATCCAGCACTTGCCATCGTTAAACACCACATGGTTGGTTATTACTTATTACCTTTTTTTTTTCCTAAATCAGGGCTACTCACTTGTTTCAAACTCCCTCGTTTGGAAAGCAGCAGGAGCTTGAGGGAGGATGTGAGACATGTGGAGGAGAGGGAAGCCCACACCCCCACAATGGGGTGCAAATTGTCCAGACTTGGCTGTAGAAACCAGAAACAATTTCCAAGAGCCCGGTGTGTCTGTAGGTGCTGGGTTACATTTGCTTTGTTCAGAGAGATTTAAGATCCATGAGGGTGGAGGTGTTGTCTTTAATTTGATTAATGCTGAGCTTTGCCCTGAAGGCATTCCGGCTCCCCAGGGATCGGTCTGGGGTTCGGTAGTTCATGTCACCGCTGGGCTCACAGGTAGGAAATGTCTCGCTCTGCTATTGCTGTTATTTCCTGCAATCTTGCACGTAAGAGATGAAAAACTTCCAATACTTCCAATACTTCCAATATTGATCAAACCCACACTATTTTCCATAAATGCACTTCCCTGGGTTTTTTGTTTTTTGGTTTTTTTTAATAAAACACCCCCAACCTCACAATCCAGCTCAACTGATGCTGTTGTAACCAAAAACTTTTACTGACATGGGGCTTTGGAGTGCAAAAGGGAAACTGAAGCACGGTGGTTTTTTTTAAGAATGAACTGGCAGAACTGGGAGCAAGTGGAGCTGTGGATTTGGATGTGGAAGGGGATCCCTGAAATGTCCTCTGGACCTCAAGCTGAGGGTATCAGGAGGTAGAAAATCAGTTTTCACTGGCAGCTGGCACCAGTTTGTGGAAGGGAAACATTTACTCTCTCCTAGGACTATGTGAAATGTTTGGGTAGAAATGAACTCTTGAGCCCAAGGGAAAATACTCCAGTGTTCCTCTGGGAACACCGCCAAGGTGAGGTATTTGCAGGTATAGCCACCAGCTGAAGGTGGATTCAGCTGCCAGAGACTCCGTGTTGCCCCAGGATGAGCAGATAATCCAAAAAATCACCAAAATCAGTTGTTGTCAGGCATGGAAGGAAGCAGCAGGATATCCTGACAGAAAAACTCTTGATTTCACCCTGCAGGTATCCCTGGTTTGAAGCTTCCTACTCTGCACTCCCAGAGCCAACAAAGGAGCTTATTCCAGAGCAGGACTGGCCACAGAATTCCCAACCCAGGAGCCCCAGCAGAGGCTCTTCCAGGAGAAGAGACCAACAAAAGGGCTGTTGTAGGCTCACAGCGCTGAGGTGGCTGCAGTAAAAACCCCTGTCCCATCTCCACCTACACATTCCATGAGGGAAGTCAAGTGGGGGTACCTAAAAGAGCAAACACTTAGAAGAGGTAGGCAGGAATGCAAAGCCTCCCTTTTCTTAGAGGCTGTTTCAAAGCTACATCATCAACCCAGAACTTGTTTGATGTCTGCAAATCCAAAGGAACCTCTGTGCCGTCTCCAGGTTTGGAAGGGGAAGCTTTTCCCCCTCTGTCAGGTCACTGTTTTTTAATTTGTTCCTCTAACAAATTGCATTCATAGCTCATTATGAAAATAAATAACTGTTAGAAGAGAGGCAATGCTAGGATATTAAAAGTTAGGAAGATCACCCATGCCACTTGAACAGTAATTATTTGAATTTTAACAGAGAGTTGCCCAAGAATGCAGAAGGTATTTTCAAGAGTGTTTCTTGCTCTAGTAGCAGGAGAAATATAGCAATTAAATTAGTTATACACTAATCCTAGGGTTAATTAACAATAAATCCATCATTGGAAATGCTGCACGAGGGACAAGCAGCTGAACAATCCCCAAACAAATCCAAGGTCTGTACACTCCTTGCAGTGCTGCCTGTGCACACAGCTGGGATTTTAAATACGTTTTTCTCCTTTCAGTATCTCCCAATCTCACCTGCTGGGCACACCTCTGTCACAGGGGCTGTGTAAAGGTGACTGCCACCACCGACTGACAGCTCAGGGACTCCAGGGTCCTCAGAGGGATGGACACCACAGACCCCAAACTTCAGGCTTCCCAAAGAACTCCAAGCCATGGGAACTGGTCACTCACCCATGGGAACAAGGCAAAACTAGGGAATTTCTGAAGCAGGTTACTCCCATTCTGTCCAGGTGTGTCACAAAGGTAAAGTAAGAGCAGGGACTGAGCTGTTCAGACCTGAGCTTACAATGCTGCTGCTGTGCAAGGACAGGCTGACAGAATATCCACTTTCCAGGCATAATTTGGCTGGAAATAGATCAGTATCAACACCCCAGTGTATGGCAGAGGGCAGCTGTTGACAAACCTACGTTTTCAGTATCCTGAGGTCAAGGGGAGGCTTTGGCCTCCTGCGAGTCAGTCAGGAGCACTGCTGGAGCAGGGAGTGCGACAGCCTGAGGAACAGCACTTTATCCCATTACTCCATAAGCTTCTGCACCATCAGGCTCCCAGGAAAGCTGCCCCAAGGCTGCCAGAGCTCCAGGAGTGTTTGGACAATGCTCTCAGGGATGCCCAGGGTAGGACTGTTGGAGGGTCTGGGCAGGGCCAGGAACTGGACTTGAGGATCCCTGTGGGTCCCTTCCCACTCAGGATATTCCAGGATTATGTGATTGCATCTTACTGGACACACAAGAGCAGCAAAGGCAGTTTTTGCATGTGAAAATGATATTCTTTGCCCCCAATTTATTAACAGTGATGTTGTTGAAGCAACACCAAGAAATTTTACTGTTAATTAAGTAGTCTAAGTGTCCTGCATAGTGCCACTGTTTGGGCAGGTTTTCCAAGTTTTCCATAGAAACATCCCTGAGGGTGACACAGCCCTGAGAGGAACACACAGGCAGCACAGCTACAACTGGGATTTTCCCCTAAAGAGATTCAAACCTTGCACTACAGCCAAATATTTTAGTAAGATAAAATTGGGCACTAAGCAGAGACAAAATAGTGACCCTGTTCTCACACAGAGGAATTTTATTTGTAAATTCTGGTCTTTGTGAAAAGGGATGCACTTTTCTTCCAAGTGTGAGTCATCTGTGACTGAGTGGCAGAGACCAGAGCAAAATAATCCTCGTTCTTCCTTTTTCTAACAGCTAAAACCTCTCATTTAAAGGGTTGTGTTTGGGGGTTGTTTCATCACTGATTTATGTCCACAAATAAATAGATCTATGAATTGAGGATACAGGTTCTTTTTCTACTGAAATCCCACATTAAGAACTGAGCAGCTCTCTGAACCCTTGGGTTTCACCCTGGTACAAAGAAAGACATCCAGGATTTGGCGTCTGCCTTCCTCAAGTCCCTAGATTAAGCCAGAAAAGCTTAAAAACCAGACCATTTAAGGGGTCCATGAATTGATGTTAAAAATTCCAAATCCTTTCTTCAAACTAAACTTCAGGAATCTGTTACCATGAAACTCTGCAGTGATGGCTATGAAAAGTTAACTGCATTCATGAGGCCACAGTGATCTAGGAATGATGAGCCTAAAATCAACACATCACTAAGAGTAGCACAAGAACTAATTGATATAAATAAATCATCAAACCCAGCATCCTAGCAGCCAGTGGTTGATTCCCAGTGGAACCTGCACAGGAAGAGGCAAACACGTGGCAGACCTGCCTTAGGACACGCAGTCCAACAAGCTGAAGACATAACACAGTGCCCAGAGCAGCTGTGGCTGCCCCTGGATCCCTGGAAGTGTCCAAGGCCAGGCTGGAGGCGGCCTGGAGCAACCTGGGCTAGTGGAAGGGGTCCCAACCCAAACCAGTCTGTGATTCCATGATTCTATAGCCCAAAACCAAACCAGGAGTCTGGTCTTAAGAATGTGGACTAAGAAGGTAACGCACACACACACACACACACACAAAACCCCAGCCCCCAAAAAATCATTCACTTGGTTTATTTTGTACACCAGGTTTATAAATTACTCCCATCAAGGCAAGATGTGCTGGGAAAAGTGCTCAGAGGAAGTGGTCGGTGAAGATGAATTTGTTCATGGGAGACAGAGACACACACACCACAACGTGCAGAATCTGTATTGGGCATTTCAGGGTCACCCCCAAGCAGGGTCTCAGCGGACGGATGGCTCCAAACACTCCCTCCAGCAATAACATTCCTACAACAAACACAGAGCAGTCGTTAAGTAGAGCTTCCTGCACAGTGCCACAGCAGCCAACATGAGATTTCAAAAGCCTCCAGTATCCAGGCAAGAAGTTTCTGGTACAGGAGCTGATCCAGGTGCACGTGTGCAGGCCTGGAATCGCTTTGGAAGGGAGCACAGGCCACCACAAACACATCCCCTCTCTCTGCTCCTCTTTCCACAGGGCTGACACAAAGTTCTTACTCCAAAATGGAAAACACAGACTGTTGGCTCAGGAATAGAGCTGTGTTCCTACTACTGACAATTTTTAAGTAAGGAAAGCCCTTAAAAGGTAATTTAATTGCCTCTACGTAACTTGAGAGCTTTTCCACTTGATAACTTTTCTCCATCCAGGTTGGACGGGGCTTGGAGCACCCTGGGACAGTGGAAGGTGTCCCTGCCCATAGCAAGGGTGGCACTGGATGGGCTTTAAGGACCATTCCCACCCAAACCATTCTGTGATTTTATGGTTCTATGACTTGTCTGTAAACATCATGATGACCCAAAATGCTTCCAGTTCAGCTGACTTCCATGACAAGTTTCATTCCTGTTTTGGTTACAGAAGGATCTGTGCAATACCAAGTCTGCAAACAGTAAATCGTTTAAACTGCAACAACTATTGCTGAAAAAAGACTTAAAAAATACTGTCTGTGCTTTCCAAACTGACTGACTTCCCTAAAAATACTGTGTAGCTGGAACACAAATAGCTCACTTTCATTAATCAACATTTAGATGTAACTGTTATTCTGACCAGAAGAAACAAACACTGAGGTGGACAGAGTTTCCTCTGGACTCAGAGTTTTCCCATCAGCATCCTTTAATGACAGGGAAAAATCTTCCTGACTCCCTTCTATCTACATCAAGGAATAAAGAAATCCAAAGCCTGCCTACTAGAAAAAACATGCAGTTAGAGTCCCAACAGAAGGATGGTCTAATTGCTGCTCCAGCTTTAGGAATGGTCAGACTTCCAGAACATTCAGAACAGCACTTCTGATACGCATTTAAAGAAGGAAAAAAACCAAAACCTTGAGAAAGCAAATCTTCCAAGGAAATTGTGGAATTCAATAACCAGCTCTGAAAACTCTATTTACTTTTAATACCAGTTACAAGGAGCAGAAAGGAGTCTGAATTTGCCTACTCACAAAACTAGTCCTGAGCTTGTAGCCCTTCTGCTCAGGAACAGAAGTAAACAGGTATGTCAAATGTTCCAAATTAGCTTGATTTGACCTCTTAAGAACCACATCACGTTGTGGAAAACCCACCGCTTGCAAAATGACCACTTGAAAAACATATTCTAATGCATATTTCATCCTTCTGGTGCTCTGTGAAGATCCATTAAAAAAAAAAAAAGAAAAAAAGGTCTGAATAATCAAATTGAGAAGTTTTGAACAAAAAATACGATTGTGTCCCAGGCACAGAGGAAACATCCACTGTCACAGCAACACGGGGTTATTGTGTTCAAGTGTTCCAGGCCAGGTTGGACAGGGCTTGGAGCAACCTGGCATAGTGGAAGGTGTCCCTGACCACCAGGAGCAGGGGGTGAACAGGATGAGCTTTAAGGTCCTTCCAACCCAAACCTGTCTGGGATTCTGTGATTTTATGATTCTATTACTTCAGCCAAGAGATGCACAAACAAAACTCACCATTAGAGGGAAGCTCAGTCTTCAGTTTTGTACTTGCCGCCGATGTAGGGAACGTACTGCAAGACCAGCTTCCAGTCTGTGGCCCAGATCACACCAACACCAGCCACACCACCCCATGTCAGGAGGGTGGGGGTCCTAAAGAAGAGACACACACCCAGGTAAACAACAAATTACCACTGTGAAAGGCTTGGCAGATGCTCATGGCTGAGGTACCTGAGAAAGTCACTTCAATCAGAAAAAGATCTTAGAATTCCGGAATATCCTGAGTTGGAAGGAACCCACAGGGATCCTCAGTGCAGCCCCTGGCCCTGCACAGACACCCCAACAATGCCAGCCTGTGCATCCCTGAGAGCAGTGTCCAAACGCTCCTGGAGCTCTGGCAGCCTCGGGGCCGGGACCATTCCCTGGGGAGCCTGGGCAGTGCCCAGCAGCCTCGGGGGAAAGAACCTTTCCCTGAGCTCCAGCCGTTCCCTGGGCTCCTGTCCCTGTCCCAGAGCAGAGCTCAGCCCCTGCCCCTCCGCCTCCCCTCGGGAGGAGCTGCAGCCCCCGAGGAGCCTCCCCTCAGCCTCCTCTGCTGCAGCTGAATGAGCCAAGTGCCCTCAGCCGCTCCTCAGAGCCTTCCCCAGCTCCGTGTCGCTCCTTTGGACACTCTCCAACAGCTTTGGATCCTTCTGATCTTGTGGTGACCGAACTGGACACAGAAATACTGAAACAATCTCACAGACACGGAACAGCACCAGTCCTCAGGGCAGCCAAGATATTTCACAGGAAAAGAGTCATAGTCTTTTACTTAAAAAGACTGCTACTCAACGAAGAGACGACACACTGACATACAGTGCTGCAGCCACATCCCCTCGGTTCTGCCCCGTCGAATAATTCGTTTTGCCTCCCACAGTCCTGCAAAGGGCACCCACGGGCACTGCTATATTTATAGATGTGAACACAGTCAGCGCCGGGTGGGCTAGCAGCCCTTTCCCCGGCTCCTCAGCCCTTCAGTCCCGGCCCGAGCGCTGCTCCGCAGCCCAGGACCGGCCCCAGGGACCCTCACAGGGCGCAGAGCGCGGGGGAAACGGGGAGGCCCCGGGTAGGGCTTCGTGAAGCCCTTCAGGCTCCCACAGTGCGCGCTGAGTGCGCGGCCGTGCCCGGAGGACGCGGTGAGGGGAGCGCAGGCCGCGGGACCCCCGGGACCGCGGAGCCCCGGGCCGGACGGACAGAGCCGGACAGAGCCGGGCGGAGCGAGCAGAGCCCGGGCGGAGCGGAGAGACAGCCCCGCGTCGAAACCGGCAGACCCCGAGCGGAGCGGGCAAAACCGGGGTCGGAGCGGACAGACAACCCCGGGTCGGAGCCGACAGACAGCCCCGGGTCGGAGCCGACAGACAGCTCCGGGTCGGAGCCGACAGACAGCCCCGGGTCGGAACGGGCAGTCCCAGGGAGCCCCAGGACCGAGTGGGCGGCCCGGTCCGTCCTCACCAGTTCTGCAGCAGTTGGACGTAGCGCGGCCCCAGCAGCTGGTTCAACATGGCGACGGCGCCGCCTCAAAGTGACCCCGAGCGCCGGCGCGGCCGTGGTGGCGGCGCCGCTCCGAGCACGCGCGGGGCGGGGCGGGGCGGGGCTGGAAGCGGAGCGGGGCGGGGCTGGAAGCGGAGCGGGCCCCGCGCGGTGCTGAGGAGTCGCGGCTACGCGGGCCGTGAGGGGACATGGAGCGTACGGAGACACGAGCTGAGGAGACACCTGCCCTGATGACACACGGGCCTTGATGGGACGAGTCCTGAGAGGACGGGCTTGTCTGTATGCTGGAGCGGGGACACGAGCCCTGAGGGGACACGGGCCGAGGGGACGGGTTGTCCCCACACCGGAGAGGGGACACGAGCCCCGGAGGGACAGTCTGTCCCCACGCTGGGGAGGGACAAGAGCCCTGACACGAGCCCTGAGAGGACATGAGCCCTGAGGGGACACGGGCCGAGGGCATGGGCTGTCCCCACACCAGAGAGAGGACACCAGCTGCCCTGAGGGAACAGGCTGCCTCTGCACTGGCGAGGGGACATGAGGCCTGTCTTCGAACCAGAGAGGGAACACGATCCCTGACATGAGCCCTGAGGGGACAGGATGTCCGCATCTGGGGAGGGGACACCGGCCCTGAGGGGTGGCATTGTTCCCGCATTGAGCTGGGACTGCTTCTCAGCCTCATGTGCTGGAGGGAACCGGCTCCTTCCCAAAGTGGTTTCCCCAGAGCCCATTAGTGCCTCCACAAACCCTCCTGTTACGGCCACTCACTCTCCCCCAGCAGGAGAGGGAGTTTCCAGCCAGGTTTTTCAGGAGAGGGTCATAAAATCACCATCAATTCCATAGTGTTCTCCAGGCTCTGCTCAAAGCCTGCTCAGCAGAACACTGGAGCAGATATCCCAGAGCAGCTGTGGCTGCCCCATCCCTGGAATTGTCCAAGGCCGGGTTGGACAGGGCTTGGAGCAACATAGGATAGTGGAAGGGGTCCCTGCCCATGGGATGAACTTTAAGGTCCCTTCCAACCCAAACCATTCCATGATACAGTAATTCTCTGTCCAGCATAACATGACATTTGCCCACAGGATCTGGTAGTCTCATCCCAGCTCATCTCCAGCTGATAGTGACTCATCTCCAGGGAGGGAGTGCTGGCGGGAACCTCCAGCTCTGCCTCACTTGGTGGCCACTGCTCAGATCTTGGGAAGCTGTATGCTCTCAGCAACTGCTGTGTGCTGCTCCTTGTTCCTGTCCTCACTGGCTCTCCCAGCCCAAGCCTACTCTGGACACCGGCACTCGCCTGCTTTACGCTCCACTTCGTGCATCTGTTGGGCATCCATCTTCCAGGCTGCTCCCAAGCACACTTCTCCTTTGTCTGGATCTGAGTTGAAAACCACTGGCACAGGCTGCCCATGGCAGTGGTGGAGTCACCATCCCTAGAAGTGTTCAAAAAGTGTGTGGATGTGGCTCTTGAGGACATTTTTAGTGGTGAACATGGTGGTGCTGCTGGGTTAATGGTTGGATTGAGTGATCTTCAAAGTCTTTTCCAATCTTAATGATTCTGTGATTTTATGATGGAGTCTAAGGAAGGACTGTCATTCCATGCAGCCAGAGCAGCTTGGGAAGGGCAGAGCTGGCTCACTGCTGAGACAAGACACCCAAGACTAGGGGAGGTTTAACCAAGCACTGCCAGAGCCACTTCTCAGTTAGTCTGGACTGTCTGTCCTGCTCTGTGCGGACAAGCCCCAAGCCAGAGCAGCACAGTAGAAACACAGGTAGCAAGCCTGGGGAAGGAAGACTGCTTCCAGGCAGATGCCTCATCTCTGCAAGTGTCCAAGGCTAGGTTGGGTGGAAGGTGTCCCTACTTGTGGCAGGGAGTGGAATGAGATGGGCTTTATGGTCCTTTCCAACCCAAATCAATCTGTAGTTCTGTGAAAGTCCTGGGATCATTGGAGCCCGAAGGACAGGAGAATGGAGCCAGGTGGGGGTCAGGCTCTGCTCCCAGGGAACAAGGGACAGGACGAGAGGAAACGGCCCCAGGTTGTGCCAGGGAAGGTTTAGGTTGGATATTAGGAAAAATTTCTTCACAAAAAGGGTTGTCAGGTATTGGAACAGGCTGCCTGGGGCAGAGGAGTGCAGTCACCATCCCTGGAAGCATTCAACCAATGGATGTGGTGCTTGGGGCATGGGTTAGTGGTGAGTTGACAGTTGGACTTGATGATCTTAAAGATCTTTTTTAACCTTAACAACTCTGATTTGACAAACTTCTCCCATCACCAGTCTGTGCTGGGATCCTGGGGCATTTAACTGGATTTCCCACTTGTGGCTGCTCCCCAAGGACAGAGGCAAGGAAACAACAGTGATACAGGGGGGCGGGATTCATACCCAGAGCAAGTGTCTGAAAACCTGTCCGGTGTTTTCTTTTTTTGTTTCTTAGTACAAGGCAAGGCCTTTATTCCAACTTTTTATTCCTAGGGATACAACATCTGAAGGACACACATGGGGAAAAAAAAGTAATATTGTTATAAAATGTCACATTTATTGCTACATTACTGTTATATACAGGACAGTTCTCAAAATCTACTTTAAAAAAGTTAGGATTATTTAAAAATTCCAAATAATCCAGCCAGCTGTTTTGACACTTGTATAAAATTATTTAAAAAAATGAAAACAATTCATATCTTGAGGCACTCAGAAACACAATTTCATCCCCCAATTGTGATTCATTTCAAAGAGCAACGCATTTCCCACCCCCAAATACTTTATTTTTTTAATTTTTTTTTGCTGGGTTAGGCATATATATATATATATTTACTATATATATAGTTCAAAACTATAATGTGTATCTGATTTAAGAACAAGGATTTCAGCCACTTAAGTACATCTGGATTTACAGGTAGGCAGCATAAACATCAAAAGCAAGGACCATTTTTTATTTTAAAGGCCAAAAACAAAAAACAACCCAAAACTTTCTACAGGGTTAAAAATAAACAACTTCCGCAGGCATCTCCCATCTGCTCTCCCACCCCCCATTCCTACAAAAATATAGAGAAAGAACATCCCAGGAATGCTTCGTTTCCCCAGAGAGCTGGAGCCCTCGGCACCCAACGGGTCATTCCCACGCGTGGGGTTGGGATCCTCCCTGTCCTGCCTCACCAGGTGCCTCTTTCCCCTCTCCTGGCACATGAACCACGGCTGGTGCGTGGCTTGCCATGGCTCTTTCCCTCCCGAGTGGCTCCATGTTACAAGGTTTGCTCAAAAGCTGGTGGGTTCAAGTGATTTGGGAAGACGTGGGCCTGGGAAGGGGGACCCGCGGTGTCCCCAGCTCACTGCTGCCAGGAGCTCCATGGCTCAGCCCAGGGATGCAGGGCACGGGGATGCTCTTTGGCAAAAGGCCTTGGTACCAGGACACCCCCTTTGGAAGCAGAAACCCCTTTGCTCTCCCGAGCTGGTGCTGCAGCCATACTGAGCCAAGATGTCCCGGGGTGAGGGTTAAAGCCTCACCCTCCACCATGGGGCAGCTTGGCTGGGCCAGGGTGGGAAGGGAGAGGCCTGAGGAGCAGGACGAGTACAAAACCAGGGGAACAGAGATACCAGTGTGGAGACCCATGGCAGGACTGCCTTTGGCAGAAGGTCACGTGGAGCCTGCACCACCCTCCTAACCAGAGTCCAACTCCCCTTGCAGGCCAAGGCACAGCAGTGCTGGCTCCCCAGAAGGGCTGAATTGTCCTGGAAATCAAAGTATGGAGCACCAAGTTCCCCGACACCTGCCCCAAGGGCAGGAAGAGGCAGCTGTGCTGTGGGACACCAGTAGCACCCACTCCCAAATCCTCCCACCTGCACCCCTGCCAATGGGCAGCTGCTGGCTCGGGCTGCCCCTCTGCAAAGGGAAACAGCTCAGAGATGCTGGCTGGAGAGATTGGGGAGTGTGGGAGGACGGGAAACACCCCTTCAGGCTTGGGGCGGCTGAAGGAAGAGCAGCCCAGCCAAGCCTGAGGCTCAGGTGTTAGAACAGAGCAGTCCAGGCAGCCACAAGGTGGGACAGAGCTTCTCCCTTGAGGGGGCTGGGGGGACGAAGGATGCTGGCAGTGTCCCACCAGCATCGAGCAGAAGGCACAGGAGGGTGAAGGGTGCGTGAAGGAGCCCCAGGACCAGGCCTTGCCCCCTCCAGTTCAGTGCTCAGTATGAGCTGGGTGTTCCTACAGTCTCATCAGCCCCCTCCCAGCTCCAGGGCACAGGTCTTGAAACGCTTTTGGAGCTGCCGGGAATAAAGCTGGACCCTGAGGGCAGCAGGCAGCAGGGACTCAGCAATCAGGAACAAGAGCAGAGAGAACAGGCTGGGCTGGGATATGCAGAACCCCGGGAGAGGGATAAGATTTGCATAGGATTTAACAGGGCAAAGACCTTGTGCAAGCTCAGGATATAGAAAACAGGCCCTGCTATTGCTGGTGTCAGGCAGGAATGGGGAAGTCCAGTGGCCCGGGCTTGCTCTGGGTTAGCCAGCACTGCAGGCAGGGGCTGAAGGCTTGTTCTGGCCCAGGGTCCCCAGTACAGCACAGCAGGGCCTGCAAGAGGAACTCAGGTTCCACTGGCCCCAAAGTCGGGTCGCAGCAAAGCTCAGGGGGTGCAGGGGATTGGGGGTTTCCAAAGCTTCCTGTTTCTCAAGCCCTCACAACTGGAATCACCCAGCAAGGGCCCGAAGGCTCTGCTGGCTTCAGCGGGGACACTGGTGAGACACAAAGGACCTTGGAGAGCAGTTTCTGCACTGAGTCTGGAATTGCAACCTCCTGGGGAAACCCCAGCTAGGTTCCATCCTTCCTGCCAACACACCTCTGTGGGACAGCTGTGAAAGCGGGGGAGCAGAGAGCCCCAAGAGATGCAGGCTGGGGCTGAGCTCCAGGCAGGCTGTGAGTAGGTCTGACGGAGGTCATGGGCAAACAGCTGGAATTCTGCTCCATGGGGCTGTGAGCAGGAGCAGCCAGGCTGCCACCACTGCCTGAGCACCAGCCCATGGGAGGCTGCAGCTGCTTTGCTCTGGGGCAAAAGCAGGTGAAAAGGGAGAAAGAACAAAAATCTGCAATTTGACTGTTCATAGACTGGATTCCAGACACTCCCCAGTACTGTGGCATGTGCAGCTTGTGTGCAGGGAGGCAGGGGGCTGGCTGAGGCAGGCAGGAGGAGGCCCTTGGGCTGGGGACCCCAGACACAAGAAATGTTCCATAGCAGTGTCCCAGTTCTGCTGCTTCACTGGGATGCAGCCTGGGAAAAGAGGAACTAGACGCTGCACAGAAGGGCAGGCAGCCCCCCTGTCTGATGAAGGAAGCTTTGGGGGGGCTCAGTGGCCCCCAAAGAGGAGGGCACGTGTCCCCAGGAGCAGCCATGCAAGCAAAGGCTGAGAGAGGAAGGAGAAAACAGAATAAATGGCACCCTACAGCATGTCACCCACCTGTGACACCTCTCCTGGCAGCACCACTGGTGTGGGGGACACGCAAACAGGCAGGTTTGGGGATCTGTAAAATCCCAAGTGGAATGGAGCAGAGCTGTGCGCTGGGCAGGGCGCAGACCTGGCCCTCGCTAACCACAACACCTAAAGACGAGTTTCATGGCTACAGGGTGACATTTCAGGGCTGGGCTGGTGGTTTTTGGGGACAGCACCTGGCAGTGGTCGTTTTCAGAAAAGCCACTTCCCCTGGCAGGTTACAGGCACCATGTTCACACTGAGCCAAACACACTGGCAAGACAAAGGAATTTTTCCTTGCTGCTCTTTCCAGTTGTTCCCTGAGCACCTGGAAAGTGGAGATGTCACTGAGGCCACACTGGGCTGGCACACAAAGCTGCCACCCTGTGGCATCGAGGCAGCTCCAGCGACAGCACTGCCACCCCCTACATTGCGCTTTTGAGATGATCGCTCCAAACCCTGGCTCTGAGGGCTTATGCTCAAGGATCTTCACCCAAGCCTTGCCACAGAAGGAAGTTGGCCGGGTTCACTGTCAAAATAACGTTAAACCACCTAAATGCAGCTGAAAAGCCCCATTTTTGTTGCAATGCCTCGGGATTAAGGGATGGTGAGAAAGGCTCTGGCTCGTCAGGATTCCCCCCTGGCCTTCAGGACTTGGGAGGGGATGAAGAAGTTCAGCAAAATTGTGAACAACTCATAAATCTCAGATTTCCCATTTTTTTTGAATCTATGGGTTTTTCTTGACTAGTCCCTTTAAGTCCAGTTGTCCATGACTGCCACCTCCAATTCTTGGGGCAAAATCAAAGGGTTGGGGAAGCACTTTTAAGTATTTTTTTTAGGGTTTCAAGCTTTCCAGGGCTGGGACACTGTTCCATCCCTCCCGGTCCTGGGGCATTGTTCCATCCCTCCCTGGTCCTGGGACACTGCTCCCTCCCTCCTGGCCCTGGGACACTGCTCCCTCCCTCCTGGCCCTGGGACAGGGGCAATAAGCCAGCCAAAACCCCTGAGCAGTGGGTACTGTGTAGCCCCAGCACGGTCTCACCAATGGAGCAGGAACTCTCATGGATGAAACAAGAAGCAGCTACTGAGCCCTCAAATTTGCACTCCAGAGCACGAATAGGAGTCAAGGCTGTCACACATAGAGGAGAACCTCATCCATCTCCCTGCGTACTGCTTCAGCAGCCAGAAGAACCCAAGGGAGGGAAGTGTCGTAACCTGACGAGCTGATTAGGCTAAAATGTGTCTGTTGACACAGGCAAGAAGAACCTGGGCTACTGGAACCACTGAGCTTTGCTGGCCTTCCCAGGGACAGAGCTGGGGCTGCTGAGGTCTCACCTTGCAGAAGGAATGGTGGCAGCAGCAAGCCAGGGAAAGCCAGGAGCACCCAAAAGCTTCAGAGCAGTGGTTGGATGTTGGGGAGCCCCAGGGCAGGGCCAGGGGCAGCAGGGACAGTCCCATCCTGCCCTGGCACTTGGAGTAGCTCTGCTTGGAGCTGCTCTAGGGGCTGAGCCACAGTGCCCAGGTGTGGGTGGGAGGTAAGCACTGCCCTGAGCACTTCCAGCAGGGTTTGCCAAAGCACAGCCATGAGCATGGAGGAGCACCAGGTTATGCCAAAGCCTGGGGTTGCTGGGAAGTGCCATAGGACCTAATCCTGTTTGCCAGTCCCTCCCCTTCCCGTGCCAAAGCAACACAGCTTCCCCAGGAGCCCAGGCTGGAGCAGCACAGGGGAGAGATGGACCCTGCAGGGGAGGGGAGAGGGGGGTCTCCACATCCCCCCAGACCAGCACCTGTGTCCCATCCTGCCTGACAGGGCTCTGCAGAGCTGGGAAGAACCAGGCACAAAACGTTTCAGAAGGGGAAAGAGAGGGAAGAAACAAGAGTAGATTCCTTCTGCATGTTTTTCCATGGCCATCTCCAGACTGGCTGCTGCAGCTCAGCGCTGCCCAGCACCTCCTCCTTTGCTCCACACCTCTGGGGCACCCAGAGGGGATGCCAGGGATCCTCCTCCTGCTGAGCACACCAGAGCAGTCTGGAGTGACTGGGAATCCCTCGGAGTGAAGGGATGGCTGGCCCAGCTTGGCTGCTGGAGCACATGGTGCAGGACAGGCGCTCCTGCTGCCCTCCTTCCCAGTGCTGAGAGAGGAGCCCACGTGCAGGTGATGGTGGCCACTCACATCCCATGGCACCATGTTGAGCTCAGTTTGCCTCCAAGGATGCTCGGGAGATGTGACAGCAGGGTGTGAAGCCACCCTTCTCCCTGAGCCAGCATTTTGCATTTCTGATGGTGGTGGCTCCACTGCAAGGAGAAGGGATCCTGCTGCTGGTCATGGCTTCGCTGAGGGCTGGAGTGAACCAGGTCGCTGCTCCTTTCTGGCCTCCAGCATCCTCAGGTCTGCTGCTGCCCAGCTTCCTGACCCTGTATCCCGCTGCTGCTGCCGTGCTCTGGCTGCCTCCGCCTCCTGCCGGTGCTCCAGCTTTGTTCAGTTGGTCTTTGTTCAGCGCTGCTCCTGAAGTGCCTCCAACAGCTGTGGCATGTGGGAAGAGGCTTCCCTCGTGCATCCATTGCTGCTCTGCTCACCTGGAAGCGCCTCAGTCCCTTGGTTCTCCTCCACCCAGGGCCTGCTCTCTCCCAGCAGCTCGTCCTCCCCATGGCCACGTCCTCTCCCACACGGAACCGCGGGGCCTCGGGATCTCCAGGAATAAAGCGAACCTCGCCGAGCACCTTGGCCACTGCCTGCGGGGAGTGGGAGCACTGCTGCCACTTGCTTTGCTGTTTAACTTCCTTTTCCCAAATCAGAAGTGGCCGAAGCAAAGAGATGGTGAATTCAGCACATGAGTTTGTTTGTTTTTTGTTATGGAAGGTACAAGCCAGGCAAGGAAGAACATTCCCTCACTGTGGCTACATTCGCTTTTAGTGGCTTTCCGAGCCGAATCTGAGAATTCCTCTCTTTATATCCAGTCTCTCTTAATACAATTTTAATATTCTGGTTGATCCTAAAGATGCAACGTTAACTATAGAAACAGCAGCAGAAAAGCGGAGGGTAAAAGACATGTTTTTATACAAAAAAAAATTTTTTGTTGCTTACAAAACATATGCAAAAGAAGCTAAAAAAAACCAAAAGGCATTGCTATTTGTTCTACATAAAAAATCTCATAACTAATGTTCTTTTTTTTTAAAAAAGAAATATCAAGCTTAGGCACAATTTTGCTGCTGGCTGCTTGTGAACAAGCCAAGAGAACACGCCACCCCCTCCTAACTGAGTGATATGTATTGACTGTTCTGCACTTTATACTTAAGGCAATTTTTTTGTTTCCGTTTTGTTTCTGACAAAGTGTTTTTTCCACCCCTTACGTCACGCCAGGATCCGTCTGCATGTGTCAGTATGAGCAGTACTACAGTTTATGGTTCAACAAGGTTGCAGGTCACACCGAGGGTTTTCTTCCTACAGATCTCCGTATCCAGAGGAACAAAAAGATCTACAAATAAAATAATTAAAAAGAAAGAAGTCTGAAGTGATGGAAATCAAAATGAGAAGAAAACTGTGCTCCTAGCACAGGGGGCCCCAAGGCTCCTGCTGCAGCTTGTCCCCGCAGGGCTGGACAGGGCTGCAGCTGAGCTTTGCCTTTGTTTTGGTCAGGCCATCCCCAGGAACCCACTGGGGCAGGGGACACCAAGGGACTGTGTCCTCTCCGTGCACTCCATGGGATCAGCTCCTAACTTGCCACTCCTGGATCTGCTCAATCCCCACACCATCTCTGCACTGCTCACATAAACAGGCTCAGATGCTCCTGGGTTCCCTAGAAACGGGAACAGCCCATCGGAGCCTGTGCCTGCCACAGCCTCACTGGGGAATTTTCACCTTCTCTGACTCTCTTGGCATTTCTGGGACCTGCCCATTCCGTCTCATAGAGCTGCAAGGAAAAGGAGCTTCTGGTTTCCAGTAGCCAACTGGGGCAGGACTGGGAGGTGCAGAGCAGAGCTGAGCCCACTCAGAGAGCTCCAAAATCCCCCCATCCCAGCTGTGGGGCTGCACCCTCCTGTGGGCCAGAGGCTTTGGGTGTCCATGGGGCACATGACACACATAGAGAATCATGGAATAGGTTGGAGGAGACCTTAAAGTTCATCTCGTCCCATCCCCTGCCATGGGCAGGGACACCTTCACTATCCCGGGGTGCTCCAAGCCCCTCCAGCCTGGCCTTGGACACTTCAGGGATGGGGCAGCCACAGCTGCTCTGGGCACCCTGTGCCAGGCCTTGCACACTTTCGAGTCATTGATTTCAGGTAAATGAAGCAGGGCTGGTGCTGAAGGAGCGGGGCTGAGCAGCCGGAGCAGAGCAGGGCTTGTGGGCACAGGGCTGTGGATGTGGGATCCCAGGTGGGGAACGGTACCTTTACATGTGTCCAACAGGGTTGTGACTGTCTCCCAGACCAGGATGTGAAGCTGAAAGTGTCATCTGGGGGTCTCCTACCACTCCAGACACTTTCTCCTCTTCCCGACGCTTCAAGCAGGCCGCTTTCGGGTTCAGATTGCGCTCTGTGCCCAAAACAGGAGGGGAGGGGAGCAACCTCAGTGTGGGCAGCAGCACCCCAGAGGGACAGCGGGGACAGAGTCCTGGGCAGGCCCATGGACTGTGTGAGGAGATGAGCTCCGTGCACCGCTCGCTGCTCCCCACAGCGAATCTGGCCAGGCCCTTGCTCTCAGAACCCAGGCCCAGCTGCACCCCCAAGCCACTTTAAACATGGCATCATGGAATGGTTTGGGTTGGAAGGGATGTTAAAGCCCATCCAGTTCCAACCCCCTGCCATGGGCAGGGACACCTTCCACTAATCCCAGAGTGCCCCAAGCCCTGTCCAACCTGGCCTTGGACACTGCCAAGGATCCAGGGGCAGCCACAGCTGCTCTGGGCACCCTGTGCCAGGGCATCTCCATGTGCTTGTTACAGGAACCCCCAAGTGCCTCAGCCAGCACTCAGAGTTGAGGACTGAATTTTCCAAAGCTGCTTAATGGGATCCAGGTGCCAAATTCCCATTAAGCATGAGCAGAGAGGGAGAGAGGAGCCTCAAATCCACCCTGGCCGGGGCTGGGAAGAGATCAGCACCCAGACGTGCTGCTGGCACTGCAAACACACACCTCAGACCGAAAGCAGGAGTCAGGACAGAGAAGCACAAGCATGCAGAGACAGGGGGAGAGACAGGCCCCGAGATGGACCTGCCAGTGGTACCATACCTCGTACTTGCTGCTCCAGGCCCAGAATGACCTGCACCGCTTGCTGTAGGATGATCAGTTTGGTCTGTGCTTTGTCCGTTTTTAAGTGCATCTGGCACATGCGTCCCAGTTCTTTAAAGGCCTCGTTAATGTCCCGCACACGCACCCTTTCCCTGGCGTTATTGGCCATTCTCCTCTCCCGGTCCCTCAGATCTTTGTCCTCCAGTGACAAGGCCTCGTCTGTACTGCTGGGTTCATAGCACCACAGGGGTTAGTCAGGGGGTGGCACCGAGAGGGGCTCTATGTTGCCGTGCTGGGAGTGCTCCGGGTGTCCACTGGAAAAGGCCCAAACGGCCTCACTTTGCAAAGCCAATTCCTGCTTCCCAGAGCAGCCTGGGCCGTGTCACCTCTGCGAGCCAGGGGAAGGTGCTGCCAGCACAGGGCCAGGTGCCCAGGGGGCTGGAGGGGCACTGGGGGCAAGGGCAGGCAGTGATGCAGCATCACCACCGACACCTTCTACCCTCTGCAAAATTTTGCCTGTTTGTTTTCAACTGAAAACTCACAGTTTGGGTGAGGGTCTCCACCAAAAACATCAGGTTTGTCCCCCAAGGAAAGATTTTGGCAGGAAGCAAATCTCTCTTTGTAAGATTTCCTTCCCAGATTCCATCTGCAGCTCCCAGTGCAGGTGTTTGGAGCAGTGGTGCTGCAGCAGCAGGAGCAGCCTGCCCTGGCACACTCTTAGGGGCTGGGGCAGCATCAGGAGCAGGAGCCAGGGATGCTCTGAGGATCACACTCGGATGCAGACACTGACTCCCAATCTTTCCACGCAGCCAAAAGCCCGCCAGAAGGGGTGATTTTCTTTTCCAGGCACAGCCAGAAGCTCTGGGAGAGCCCTCACTGCTGACAGCTCCCCAGGGATGCCTGACACAGGCAGGGATGGAGGGAAGCAAAGTTGTGCTGGCAGCATCTTGAACCGTGGCCTTGCCCATTGCCTCGAAACCCCCAATTTAAGCCCAAACGACCTTGTCCCCCAGAGCAAAACTTCTTGCAGGAAGACACCTATCTGAGGAGGGTCCTTGGGTGAGACCTGACACTGGGACAGCCTGTGGGGATAAGCCTTTAGCAAAGAGGAGCCGCAGAGTCAGAGCCTTCCTGGAGAACCTCCAGACAGTGTATGGCTGTGTGAAGGGGGAGCAAGGGCTCCCAGGCAGGCATTTGCCTGTGTGGGACAGAGGGCTGCCCCCCGTCCCTGCTGCACCCTCTCCTCACTGCCTTGTCCCTGCCTGTGTCCCCTCCTCGCTGCCCCAGCTGGCACTGCCACCTTCTCTCCTCATGCTCAGGACGGGCGGGGGGTTGGGGCCATCCTGGCACCTGTGCCCATCACAGCAGGATCCCAGGTCCTTCCTCCAGAACCAGCTGGTGGCGGTGGGTCCTTGCTGGTGGCCACAGTCCTAGCTGGTGGCTCCCCCAGCAGGGACAAGGCTTGGATGTCACAGCTGGGCGGGACAGAGCCGTCTCCCCACCACCAGCATGTACTGCTGGCAGCTGGCACTGTGTGAGGAGGGGCTGCTTCGGCTGCCTTGTGCCCCTGGGGTCACCAACCAGCCTAAAACTCCTCAGTCTCCTCCCTTCCCTTCCTGTAGCTGCTGTGGCAGCGGGAGGATCCTGCCAGCCCCGGCTGGGCACACAGGGACCTGACAGCCCTGCTCCCATGGCAGCGCTGCCAGAGGGGTGCAAGGGTGGGATTCTCTCCTGGAAAGCAGCACAAACCCACAGAGGGGACACTGCCTGTCTGCACTAACTGCTGAGGGAGCCTGCAGGGCTCAGCCACCTCCCTGGCTGCCTCCAGGAAGGGTTTAAAAAGGGACAAGCGTGGGAGACCAAAGTGAACACGGTGCCAACTCTGCCTAAGCCCTGCCCCACCCTTGGTCCTGCCTGGGATCCATGAGCAGCAAGTACAAGGTAGAGTGGGACCACTGAGAGGTCACGGCTGGGGACTGTCTGTAGGAGATCGGAAAGAACAGAACCAAAAAATAAAAACTTGAAAAAAAAATCAAAAGAAAGGGGAAATTAAAAAAGAAGACAGGAAAAAATATACATGTTATGAAAGGCAAAAAATTACAAACTGAAGAGAGGCACAAAGGACTCCAACATCAAGGCACAGCAAGGCCAGCAGAGAGGAGCACAACCAGGCACAGCCCCCGACGCGTGTTACGACAGCTCTGCAGAGAGAAAGGGGTTATCCTGCCCGGCACACCCGCTGCGGGCCAGAGTGGGAGTGGGAGTGGGAGTGGGAGTGGGAGTGGGAGCGGGAGCAGGAGTGGGAGCAGAAGCATGCACTGCGGGGTGCGGGACAAAGCAGCCACATCCTCAGAGCGGGACAGCCACCCCTCGCTTCCCCTCCCTGGGATGGGTGCACACAGCATGGGTGCACACACACCAGGGCTGCACACACAGCACGGGTGCACACGCAGCATGGGTGCACACACACCAGGGGTGCACACACCAGTGGTGCACATACACCAGGGGTGCACACACCAGTGGTGCACATACACCAGGAGTGCACATACCAGTGGTGCACACACACCATGGGTTCACACACAGCACGGGTGCACACACACCAGGGGTGCACACACCAGGGGTGCACACACACCAGGGTTGCACACACCACGGGTGCTCACACACCATGGGTGCACACACAGGACAGGTGCACACACACCAGGGGTGCACACATCAGGGGTGCACACACCAGGGGTGCACATACACCAGGGGTGCACACACACCAGGGGTGCACACACAGCACGGGTGCTCACACACCAGGGGTGCACACACCAGGGGTGCACACACTAGGGGTGCATACACACCACGGGTGCACACGCATGTGGAAGGAAGCGAGGGTGCCCTGAGGGTGTCCCGGTGAGGGGCAGAGCCTGCAGGTGCCCGCTGGCAGCTCCAGGCTCGGAATGCACGGTGCTCCCAGCTTGTGTAGGACAGCAGCGAGTGCAGGCAGCGAGGGCTGCTCAGCCCAGGGCATCCCACTGCCCTTGCACAGCTCCCGTGGTCCCAGGGCTCTGCCAGGTGCCACATGGCAGGGACAGGAGCTCAGAGCCCTGTCAGGCACACAGAGGGGACAAGAACGCGCTCTGTGCTCAGAGCAGCCCTTGGAGATGGCAGAGCTGGACCCCTCTGGGAGATTTCCTGGTGGGGTTTCTGTCACTTTGCTGGCCAAGCACGGAGCGTTCCTGGCTGTGGGGAAGCAGGACGGCACAGGCGTCCCTGCGGGACCAGCATGCAGCACACGCGGTGGCAGTGGGGGCAAAGGAAAGAACAGCAGGGATGGATGCAAAAAAAGGCAAAAAAAAAAAAAAAAAAAAAGGACATCGACAGCCTTGGGTTGGTCCCCAAGGCCACAAGGGAGAGAGACAGTGCGAGGCACCACAGCACGTCACAGGAGACAGACAGACAGACAGCCCCGTGCCGATCAGATACGTAAAATATCACCACTCCGGGACCCTCACTGACCTCTAACTTGTTGCTCCAGGTTCAGTATGACTGATACGGCCTGGTGTAGGATTAGCAGTTTGGTCTGCGGTTTTTCGCTGTTTAGGTGCAGTTGGCACATGCGTCCGAGCTCTTTAAAGGCCTCGTTGATGTCACGAACCCGCAGGCGCTCACGGGCATTATTGGCGACCCTCCTTTCTCTCTCTCTCTCGGCTTTTTGCTCTGGGGGAAGAAGATCGTCCTCCTCATCCTCATCTTGACTAATGGTTTAAAATAAGAACGAGACAGGGATATTCCTCGCGTGCACTCTCAGCACCGGTCAACTCACAGACAAGAAACACACGGTGAGGCACCAAGACGCCGAGTCCCCCACGTGCCCTGCCAGGACCTGCTGGCCTGTGCCACATGCAGGGACACGCAGGGGCTTCAGAGAAAAGCAGTTAAGGTTCTTCTTCTGCCTCTTTTTTGTTGTGTTTTGTTTTTAAACAGCAAAGAAAGAAACCACAATGTGATTAAGGCCTGAGCTTGTTACCGGGAGAGTGCAGGGTGGCCCAGACAAGGTGAAGGCCAACACTGGAATCCCCAGCTGGAGTTTGGGAAGATACAGCCCTCTGCCTCCAGGACAGGAGTGGGGCTGGTGCTGCCTCTCTGGGCACCATCACCCTGGTGAGGTCTCCGAGCTGGTGGCGAGGCTGCAGAGCAGCCAGCATGCTGAAGGACTCTACCTGAGCCACTGCCACTCCTCTGGCTGGATGTGACAGAGGATGCAGGAGCTCAAAGCAGAGATGCCCCAAGGCAGGGAAGGGGTCAGACTGTCCCTACCTGGGGCTGAGCACTCGCTCCTTCCCTGCACGGCCAGAGTGCCCACACAGGCGGGTGCAGGACAAGGTGCCTCCCTCTGCTTTAGGAGCATGAGGACGCCCTGAGGCCACGGGGACAGGAGCCAGCAGGAGGGCATCAGGGACCCTTCCCCCTGGGGCAGTAGCTGGAGCCCAGGCTGTGTGAGACCACACCAGGCTCCAGCGGGGGCAGGGGCTGGGTGGTCTGTGCCACAGGATGACCCCAGGCCAAACCAGGCCAAGCCTGGTGCCCGGTGGGTCCTGGCAGCCGGACTCCGGCCCTAACACCCCTGGCCTGGGGACAGAGAAAGTGAAGGGAGAGACCTGTTCAAAGAGCACCTTGTTCTATTCCGGGAGGGTTTCAGCTCCTTCTTCTCCTCTTCTGAGTTATCTGCCACCGACGTGTTTTCCTCATCCTCCTTCTCTTCCCTCTTTATCTCGCTCGTTCCTGAGGAGACGCTGCTCCGCCCCAGCCCCCCGGACAAGCCTGCAGAGAAAGCAGAGCCACATGCAGAGATCAGGGGCCTGACCCACACAGCAGGCTGGGGGGTCCCCAGGCCCTGCTCCTGCATTGCTGCTCCACACTCAGGGAAGATAGAGGGGTGCTGGCTCTGCCCTGCTGATGCTCCCTGTTCTCCCCCTTACTTTCCAGACCCTCCAAAATGGGAACCCAACCTACACAGCAGAGCACTGCAAACTCTGCACCCACACCTGGCAGGGGGACAGGAAAAAACAAGTCAGACATGTAGGGTTAGATGGGATACTGGGAAGGAATTGCTCCCTGGGAGGCTGTGAGGCTGTGGCACAGGGTGCCCAGAGCAGCTATGGCTGCCCCTGGATGTGTCCAAGGCCAGGTTGGAGGGGGCTTGGAGCAGCCTGGGACAGTGGAAGGTGTCCCTACACATGGCAGGGGGTGGAATGGGATGGGCTTTAATGTCCCTTCCAAGCCAGACCATTCTGGGACTCTGTGAAACCTCTGGAAAAGGCTCCAAGTAGAAACTGCCCTGTGAATGCTGCAAGGAAGCACCAGCCTTGCAGAGACATCCATCCCCTCCCGGGCTGCTGCTGCACAGGGCTGGACCCAAACCCCACAGGTGATTCCCACATCCCCCCGCAGGTGACCCTTAGCACAGGTGAACCCCCAGCACAGGTAACCCCTGGCTCAGGTGAGCCTCATCCTGCACCCGTGCAGAGCTGCCTTACCACTGTAGGTGTCCTGCTGCCTGCTGAGGTCCGGGAGGGAGCTGGGCTGTGATGGAAGTGTCACGTGGTTGTGGAGCAAGCTGGGATTGCTGGACAACCCATCTTCGGGGTGGCCTCCTCCCACCTGCAGCACAACGAGCACAGCGAGCCTTAGGGGGGGATTGTTTCACGGCCAGCAGGCAACGGGGACAGCGACCCCAGCACAGTGACCCCAGCACAGTCACCCAGGGACACCCTGGGGCTCCACGGACCGGGCTGAGGCACAGCCGTGTGCTCCCCTCACGCTCCCACACCTGGAGCTTGGGAATGTGGGAGGGAAGAGCCAGCCTGCTCCAGACACTGCAGCTCCCCGCTCTGAACAGGAGCTGGAGCCGGCCCAGAGCCCCTGTCAGTGCTGTCCCCGCCTGGGGAAAAGCCCCTCTGTGCCCGGTGCAAGGCCAGCACACCGGGGAGGATGCGTGTCCTGTCTCCACTGAGCACCGCTCTTTCTACCACGTCCCCTGTGCCACCAGAGCAAGGGACATCCCAGCAACGTGAACTTTGCTCCAAAGGGGCTGGAAGCAAAGGGTGAGGGCCCCTTCTGAGCCCACGGCCCTGAGGCTTTGCCACACAGGCTGGGGACTGACAGGACAGAGCCAGCCCTGCTGGCTCCCCAGCTGACACACGTCTTGTTCCCAGATCAGAAGCAGAATCCAGGGAGCCTGGAAGCGGATCACAACTGGCTCTCTGGAGATGGGAGATGTGTCACTGTTTGCTGCGGCAGGCAAGCAGCTCTGCCAAAAATGTGCTGCTGTGCTCACCAGCCTCTAGACAAGGCGGGACCCAGGTGACCCAGCACGGGACCCCAGCATCTATGTGCTCAGGGCACCCTGGATCCGTCACATTCCCTGGAGCTGGAATGAGCCCTCACACACCAGCACACACCATGTGCACAGAGGGACGTGGTGCCTGCCCAAATCATTCAGAGCAGGGAATTCCTGGTGGCACCTGGCACTCTTGTATCCACTGGATCCCTCTTCTCCTCCCTGCATATCCCAGGGATGCCTTGAAGTTGTTTTGAGGGATTTCCAGTCATGTTGCAGGAAAAGAAGAGCAGCTCTCTCACCACCTCTGCCTGCCCTGAGAAGGGGCACAAGGGAAGTGCACACAGAGCTTGTGCCAAGGGTGGACTCTGTCCCCAGAGCAGCTGTGGCTGCCCCTGGATCCCTGGAAGTGCCCAAGGCCAGGCTGGATGGGGCTTGGAGCAGCCTGGGACAGTGGGAGTTGTCCCTGCCCATGGCAGGGGTGGAACTAGATGAGCTTTAAGGTCCCTTCCAACCCAAACCACTCTGGGATTCCATGACTCAACTCTCCCTGCAGGAACATGGGGAGTGACTTCTGTGCATGTCACCCATACAATGCTGCCAACACCTGACCCAAGCTGGACCACACTGAGCTATTCCTGCACCAAAGGCAACGTCCCACTGAATGCCAGGGTACCCCACACGTGATGTGTCCCCAGTGTGTCCCTGCCAGCTGCCACAGTGCTCCCACACTCACCAGACTCGGGTGCCTGTTCCCCAGGGCCATGACTGAGGCGGGGAAGGCCTGGCCCAGGCTGCCCACGGTGGCACTGTGGGGTGGTGCTGAGCCCAGCAGCCCGTGCATGTCCCCGTGGTTGCTGGGCATGGCAGAGGTCTGGCCCACGGCGTGGTTCCTCAGCACGTGGATGGCTTCGTCCAACCTGTCTTCCATTTTGTTTTGCTGGAAGGGCAGGACAGGGACAGGTCTGTGTTAACTGCCCCATCCCTGGAAGCGTCCAGGGTTGGAGGGGGCTTGGAGCAGCCTGGTCTAGTAGAAGGTGTCCCTGCCCATGGCAGGGGGTGGAACTGGATGAGCTTTAAGATCCCTTCCAACCCAAACCATTCCATGATTCCAATCTAATATCATGACTGCAATCCCATAAAGCCAGCAGCCTCCCACTGCTCTGCACTGCAGAGTGGCTGGTGCCAATCCTGGACTCAGGTGCCACAGGGCAGGGATGGGGAGAAACAACCCCCCCAGTCAGTGCCATTCCCTAAAGGCACGAGGGGTCACACGAGTGGAACTGCTCAGGGCAGGGAGGCAGAAACCTGCCAGGAATCTCTTCGGCTGGGCCAGACCCCGGGATGGGCCTGGGCTGGGGACTCCAGGTCAGGGAGGCAGCACCGGGCTCTGCTCAGCTGCTGCCACTCCAATATCCACCCCGACCAACCAGCTGATCCCAGGCGTTCAGGGCAGAGGACGTCACCCAAAAACCCTTCACCACCAGGCCCCGAGGGATGACAGAGAAAAGGAAAAGCTGGAATTTTTGGTGCCACTCACCAAAGTGTGGAGGCTCCCTTCGTAGCTGGGAGATAAGGCACCCGCTCCACTCGCCCGCGGCCACTGCGACGAGCCTGGGGAAAAACGCAGGCTTGGGGACCGGCCATGGCCACGGCGGCCACTAGATGGGGCTGGCAGCTGGGGCACCGCAGCACCGCACTGGCCACCGTGCCACGCACGGTGCTGCACGGGCACTGCTCGGGCCACACCAGCGCCACACGGTGCTGCACGGGCCACTGTGGCACCACATGGCACTGCATGGGCTGCCATGGCACTGCACGGGCCACTGTGGCACCACATGGCACTGCATGGGTCGCCATGGCACTGCATGGGCCACCATGGCATTGCACGGGCCACTGTGGCACCACATGGCACTGCATGGGCCACCATGGCACTGCATGGGTCACCACAGGCCGCTGTGGCACCACATGGCACTGCACGGGCCACCACGGCACAGCTCAGGCCACTGCGGCACTGCATGGCACTACATGGATCACCATGGCACCACATGGGCCACGGCAGCACCTCATGGGCCACCATGGCACTGCACAGCACTGCATGGGCCACTGTGGCACCATGGGCTCTGCATGGGCCACTAGAGCCCCACACCAGCCCCCATGGCAGTGCAGAGGCCACCATGGCAGTGCTTGACACCTCATGGGCCACCACAGCACCGCGTGGGCCACCAGAGAGCTGTGTGGCACCACATGGACACTGTGGCACTGCGGGCTCTGCTCTGGCTCAGCCCTTCAGACCTCGGGAGATGCCCAAATGTCCCCGGTCTCAGTGACTTGCTGTGACCTCGGGGCCAGGTTATGCTGCACCCCAGGCACAGGGAGCCTGGGTACCAGCTCTGCTGGGAGCAGCGGGACCTGTCCTGCCTGAGGGGACCAGGAATGGGCTTTCAGCAGGTGCTGAACATGGGCTTGCACCACTCGGCTGTTTCCCAGTTCCCGCTGCATTTCTCCCATGGGAGGCAAATCCAGCCACAGCCTCTCTGAGATGGGATGCTCAGGAATAGGGTCAGGAAGGGCAGGAGAAGGTCCTGGGGTTGCTGCCAGCCCTGGGCTGAGGGTTTGGGGCTGACTTGGGGAATTCTCTGCCTAGGAGCTCCCCAAAGCAAACCCGACCACCCCTTACCCCTTACATTGTCACTCACCTGTGAGGCCCTGCGGGGACCCGACCGGGGTGGAGGGGTTGGAGGAGAAGTTATTGCTAGAGTGGTCGGGGGAGTAAATCTGCAGGGACAGAAGGGGGATGGTCAGCAGTGCCACCCTGAGCTAGCTGTCCCCTCCCAGTGGCACCCACCACCCACTGGGACCCTGCTGGCACCTCCCTCCCCAGACCCACAGCCAGCACAAAGGCTGAGCCCAGTTCCCCCCAGTTCCCCCATTAACCCCGGGGTCTCTCTCTGTCCCCACTGTCACCACCCCTGAGTGCAGCCTCTGCCCTTCAGGTCCCCTCTCAGGAGAAAGCAGGAGCTGTCAGGAATTGCTGCAGGGTGCACTGCCAGCACCCCTGTGCCACTGTGCAAAGATCACTGAACAGGACAGAGGCAACTCTCTGGTAACCCAGTGAGACCAGTGCCCTCCAGTCTGAACCAGCACACGCAGGGCAAGGACTACTGGGACCTGCAAATCCTGCCACAAGGTCTCTGTACGGTGGTCTTGGCAGAGGAGCACCAGGTTGCGAGGGCACAGAGTTGGAAATGGGGTTGCAGGGCCACCACAGCCCGCACTGCCTCAGTTTCCCCATCCACCAAAAGGCACCAGGCCTGAGAGGGCAGCACACAGAGAGGGGAAAACCCTCCCTCAGAGGCTGCCCTGGATTTGGGGTGCATTCACAGCATGTGTCCATATTCCCTGCTGGGTAGAGGGTCCCTGCAGCAGCAGGACCGGGAGTGGGTCAGGACCACCCCAAGCTCTTACCGAGGCCAGAGCCTTCCCAAGCGCGTCTCCAGAGCTCCCGGCTGTGGTTGCTCTGTTACCTGCCAAGAGAGGACACAGATGTCACTGCCAAGGCCCCAGACCCCAGCAGGACACAATACCCTACAAGACCTTCTTTGGGGTCACCTGCTCTGGGGTGGAAGTTTTCTGCTTTTACTGCTTTGCTTGAAAATTCAGTGTTTGTCCAGCTCGGAGCAGCTGGAGCATGGGCCACCTTCTCCTGGCAGCCTTCAAGGGGCTGCAGGGACATCTCTCCAAGCTCTGGGCTGGAGGTGTAGTGCCACAAACAGCAATCAGACATCTCTGCTGCAGCACAGACATCGCCATGGGGCATCTCAAACCCCCATAAACAACAACAGATGATCCTGGAGGTCTCTTCCAACCTTAATGATACTTTCATTCTATGAATCCCAAACTTGCTTTTCCATGGGAAAACAAGGGTTTTTCTACAAGTCTGTGTCAGGATCCTAATTTCCTGGGGAGCACGAGCTATTTCAGTAACAGGTTTTGTAACAGGTTCAGCAGGGTCATAGATTAAAGCACTCAGGGGTTAATGTGGTATCAAACACAGCACGAACATTCCCCTTTCGGATCTAGGGGAGCAGCTTCACACAGGTGCAAATCCTTCCCGCAACTCATCTAAGCCACAGCACCTCCAGGGCCAGAGCTCCTGGGCTCCTCCCAGACCCACCCCACGAGGTGTAAACCCCTAGACCAGCACCCGGCTCCAGCAGCAAGAACCTTGCTGTGCCTCTTCCCCAGGCAGGGACTGCAGGCACAGGTGACACACGAGGGACCAAAGGTGTCTGGGTGCACTGGATGCCTCAGGCACCAGGTCTGCACAAGCCTTGGTTCTCCAGGTGAGCTGTGCCCGGCCGTGGAGCAGCCATACCCATCATGTTGTCGGTGCCGCTGATCGGGGGCGTGTGACTGGACACTCCATACGCCGTGGAGGCTGAGGAGAAGCCGGACACGGAGGGGAGTCCGCCATTCACCTCTCCTGAATGCAGCTGGTAGTTCTGGCAGGGAGGGGGAGAGCGGTGAGAGGGGCCCTGGGAAAGCTGTGGAGCTTTGGCAGCAGGGGCAGGACCCAGGTGCCAGGGGAGGAGGTGACAGGGAGGTGGCAGAGCCGTGGGGACGCGTTACCATGCGTTCGTGCTGATGTAAACTGTTGAAGCCACTGGACTGCGGGAGCGGGGACGAGGAGCTGCCCAGCATGGCACCGTAACTCGACTGGCTCATGGCACCCGGGGAACTCCACAGGTCAGGCGAGTTATGGAGTCCATCTGCAAGGAACTCAGAGCTCAGCAGGGCAGGGACACTGGCAGGCAGTCCCCAACCCCCGAGGGGATGCAAATCAGCCCTGGCTGAGGGGCTGGGACTGTCCCCAGCATGTCCTGCCTGTGCTGAGCATCACCCGCTCACGAATTCAGGACAAAGTCTCTGGGACAGGGACAGGAGCCCAGGGAACGGCTGGAGTTGTGTCAGGGCTTGGGATGGAGCTCAGGGAAAGGTTCTTGCCCCTGAGGCTGCTGGGCACTGCCCAGGCTCCCCAGGGAATGGTCCCGGCCCCGAGGCTGCCAAAGCTCCAGGAGCGTTTGGACACTGCTCTCAGGGATGCCCAGGGTGGGATTGTTGGGGTGTCTGTGCAGGGCCAGGGCTTGGATCAATGATCCTTCTGGGTCCCTTCCCACTCAGGATATTCCAGGATTCCATGATTTTGGGGCTGCATTGTCTCTCACACACTCTTGCCCTGAGCTCCCTCCATATTGCAATCCCTCCCACGGCCCATAATGGGCAAGGCTGCCCCTGCTCTGCTTGGCTTGTGGGATCACAGGGCTGGGAATAACTCACCTGTCATATAAAAGGCTCCAGGATACACAGTGCTGGGAGGTTTCGAGGGAGTATATCCAGCTGGATCCCTGCTATAGTCATCACCTGAGTTGGATGGATACACCTGTGCGGCAGGAAAGGGGTTGAAGAGAAGGGCTTGGTCACTCCACAGCTCCACATCCTCACCATGGCTGCCCCCAACCCTGCACAGCTTAAACTTCAAACCTCAAACTTCAGCAGTGTTTGACCACCTCTCCCATGGCAACAGAGCAGCAAGTGCTTCACACAACTGACCTTTCAAGGCCCTGGAGGGACAGGACACAGGGAATGGCTTCCTCTGCCAGAGGGTAGGGCTGGATGGGATATTGGGAAGGAATTGTTCCCTGGGAGGGTGGGCAGGCCCTGGCACAGGGTGCCCAGAGCAGCTGTGGCTGCCCCTGGATCCCTGGAAGACCAGGTTGGACACTGGGGCTCGGAGCAGCCTGGGACAGTGGAAGGTGTCCCTGCCACGGCAGGGATGGCACTGGATGGGCTTTAAGGTCCCTTCCAACCCAAACCATCTGATGAGCCCAGGAGCTTAGCTGTTATTCATCCCACAGCAGATCTGGGGGGAACTGGAGCAGCTCAGCCAAAGTCCTCAAAGGGCACAGCCCTACATGGAGCAGGGCACAGGGCAGAGGGGACAAGGGAGAGAGCACAGAGGACAGGGCAGAGGGGACAGGGCACAGGGCTCCTGTCTGTTCCTGTCACCCTCTGTGGTCCCCAGAACTTGCCCAGCTCCAGCAGAAGTTTCGACTCCGCTCCAGTTCCGTTTTCCATGGTTATAACTTGTTCTGGGTAACCACAAAAGCCACCACTGCTGCAGTGACCCCATGCCAGGGGGACGGGCTGGGCGGGGGCAGCGGGCATCCGTGTGGCCTCGGGACCCCTCTGTGCCAACCCTGCCCTGTGCCAGGCTCCCGAGCACAGCCCCTGCTCAAAGCCCACAGGGAAACCAGGCTGAAGGGAAACTGAGGCATGGGGGGATGAGCAGCCCCTCACAGCCATTGTCACAGGGGAGGGGACAACTCTCAGACAGCCCTTGGACAGCTCCTGGGACAGATTTCTGCAGCACTGCTCAGCTCTGTGATTTAACAGAACATTAAGCAGAAGAAAAAGCTATTCCCTCCCTTCTAAATTAACCAAACCCATCCTAGAAAGCCCTGACCGAAAATCAGCTTCTGCCAGGACAAAAACAGACTTTTCTTTTTTTAAAGCAGAAATTCAACACGCAAAGAAACTGAAATGGCATTCAGAGAAACTGAAATAGCACTCAGAATGATGTGAGAACTTTTGTCACAGCTTATTTTCATCCCCTTTGATTCATTCTGAAACCGATAATCATTTTTTTTAAATCCAGCTGAAAGCAGAGGTGGGGCAGGGCCTGGGCTCTGCCTGGCACACGCAGTTCTCTTTGGGAAGGAAACTTGCCTGAGTTTCTTTTTCCCCACAGCCAGCTGCTCCCTTCCAGCTATGGTCCTCATCAGCAAAAAGGGGCAAAATTGATGGTGGGGAATAAAAGTCAGAATCAGAGAATCCTTAAGGTTGGAAGAGACCTTTAAGATCAAGTCCAACCATCAAAGCAGCACCACCATGGTCACCACTAACTCCTGTCCTCAAGTGCCACATCCACACGTTTTTCAAACAATTCCAGGATGGTGACTCCACCACTGCCCTGGGCAGCCTGTGACAGGCTTCTTCTTGTTTAAAAAATGCCCTCCCGAAATCCAACAAGGGACAATGGAGCTGGGAAGGGTCTGGAGCCCCAGGCGCAGCTGAGGGAGCTGGGAAAGGGGCTCAGCCTGGAGAAAAGGAGGCTCAGGGGGGACCCTGTGGCTCTGCACAAGTCCCTGACAGGAGGGGGCAGCCAGGGGTGGTCAGGCTCTGTTCCCAGGGAACAGGGACAGGAGGAGAGGGAACGGCCTCAGGCTGGGCCAGGGCAGGTTAAGATTGGAGTTAGGGAAAATTTCTTCACTGAAAGTGTGGTCAGGCACTGGCACAGGCTGCCAGGGCAGTGGTGGAGTCACCACCCCTAGAAGTGTTCAAACAATGTGTGAATGTGGCACTTGGGGACGTGGGTCAGTGGTGGCCTTGGCAGTGCTGGGGAACAGTTGGACTCTGTGACCTTTAGAGGGCTTTTCCAACCTTAATGACTCTGTGATTCTACAGGGAGCTTGTAAAATAAAGAAAAAAAGAAAGAGAGAAGGGGAAGGGCAAATCCTGACACACTGGCAGCTGCCCTTTGTCCCTCGCTCAAAAAAGAGAATTCCAGGCCCTGGTCCCCAGGCTGCTGCCGGGTGCTGTGGGCAGAGGGAGCCACGAGTGGGCTGGGGGGTTGGGGGAGGCAGCGGAGAATGGGAATCCAGCAAATTGACTCTTCCTATAATTTGATTAAATAGCGGGAGCTGGGACAGGGAATGGAGTGCAGCACGTCTGAGAGCCCCGCGCCATCTGGCAGGGGCTGGCTCAGGGCCAGGCGCCCGGCAGCTGCACCAACAGCCAAGCCAGGAACCCACCGAGAAAACAAGGGGGGTAAAATCGCAGGGATGGAGGGACCAGGGGTGTGAAGCAGGGCGGGGGGGAAGCAGAGCAGGGGGGAGTTCACCTTGCCGTGTATCCACCCTGTTCCACCAGCTCCGCAACATCTCCTGTTGGATCCTGGGGGCCAAGTGTCACCACAGTCCTGGCCCTGACCCCTGCTAATTTTTCCTTTTGCTGCCCAGCAGAGGGAAGGCTGTGAAAAGCCAGCTCCATCCTTCTCTGCACGGAGCCGTGTGCGGGGCTGGGCCGAGCCGGGCGCTGGCAACGAGGGCCAGGCCCCGCTCCCCAGCCCGGCCCCAGCCCTCACGCCGGCGGCCTCGGGGACCTCCAGGTGAGGTCATTTCCTCCGGTTAAAATCTGCCAGCGCGGCAAAAGCCGCTCGAAAAGCCCCAGCGCTGGGATTCGCAGGGCTTTGTGGTCTTGGGTTGTTTTCCCCTCCCTGTTTTTCTTGCTTATATGCAGGAGCAGGGGTGGGACTTTGGGCAGACTGAGGCTAAACAGAGCAGTGACCAGACTGGGAATGCACAGCCTGAAACAGCTCCCAGGCACTGAACTCACTGTGGCAACAAAACCCTGCAGGAACCGACTTGCACAAAATCCCTGCCCGGGTTCCTCTGGCACCGACGCTGATGTGGGGCCACGTCCAGCCCTGGATCCTGTGCCCAGACACAGCAGCCCGTGGCCAGGAGCTCCAGAGCTGCAGTAAGCTCCCAGGGGCTCCATGCCCTGAGGGCAGCCCCAACCCAGTACCTACTGCATAAAATTATGGAATGGTTTGGGTTGGGAGGGACCTCGAAGCTCATCCAGTGCCACCCCCTGCCATGGTAGGGACACCTTCCACTGTCCCAGGCTGCTCCAAGCCCCAATGTCCAGCCTGGCCTTGGACACTGCCAGGGATCCAAGGGCAGCCACAGCTGCTCTGGGCACCCTGTGCCAGGGCCTGCCCACCCTCCCAGGAAACAATTCCTTCCCAATATCCCATCTATCCCTGCCCTCTGGCTCCTGGAGCCCCTTCAGGCCCTGCAAGGGGCTCGGAGCTCTCCCTGGAGCCTTCTCCTCTCCAGGTGAGCACGCCCAGCTCTCCCAGCCTAGCTCCAGAGCAGAGGGGCTCCAGCCCTTGAAGCATCTCCGTGGCCTCCTCAGGACAAAAGCCCTGAGCCCAAAGGCCCTAGGTTCCCAGCGCAGGCACCTCTGTGCCCATCCCTGCCTGGCATCGCTCCTCACAGCCCCTGAACCCCCTCACGCTGCCGGTGCCTCTTGGTGCCTTTGGCATCACTCCCTGCTCACTCACCCACCCTCAGCTCCTGCAGCCGCTGACCTCGGCGAGTTTTCAAAGCAGCTCAGGAATTACAGATTAAAGCACTTCATTTTAATAAGATGCTGATTAACCTATTTATTTTGCACGGGGTCCAGCGATAACATGGGGCGGGCTCCTGCATGGGCGAGTCAGACAAGAAAGAGCCTTTGATCCACTGCCTTTGAGGCCACTCCTTCTGCTTCACACTTCTGCTGCCGCCTCGGCACGGATCTGTCTCCCCAGGTGTGGAAGTTCAAAAACAAACCAGAAGCTGGAGCTCCCAGCCCAGGGAGGGTGAGGGAAAGAGGCAGAACCAGCCCGTGCTCTGAAAACTGGAGCTTTGGCATCAAGGGGCAGCCGAGGCAACAGCCAGGGCAGAGAGGGAGATTTAGGTTGGATGCTGGGGAAAAAGTCCTCCCTGGGAGGGTGGGCAGCCCTGGCACAGAGAAGCTGTGGCTGCCCCTGGATCCCTGGCAGTGCCCCTGGATCCCTGGCAGTGTCCAAGGCCAGGCTGGACATTGGGGCTTGGAGCAGCCTGGGACAGTGGAAGGTGTCCCTGCCCATGGCAGGGGTGGCACTGGATGGGCTTTGAGGTCCCTTCCAACCCAAACCATTCCATGATCCTATGAAAGGCTGTGCAGGTGTCACTCAGACACGGGGAAGGGGCTGAGCTGTGGCAAATGCCAAGCAGCTCCTCCTGTGGGAATCAGGGCTCTCCAGGGCTCTGCCAGCAGGACGGGCCAAGCCCCAGCACTTTGAAATCTGAGGCCAATAAAGGCCATTTGTCAGGGCCGATGTTTTCCCCACATGTTAACTGGGGTTTAATGCTCCAAATTTCACACAGAAACTCGAGGCAGCGACACAGATTGTGACTCGAGCAGGTTTTCCCTGTAAAAACACTGACTCTTGGTGCAACTGGAGCTGGTTTCTGCCTCATGAGGATCCACACGGACCCTCCAACACCCCCAGGTCTGTGAGCCCAACCCAGCAAGCCCTCGGTGCCCTCCTCTCCCTCCGTCCTCCAAACCCAGCACCTCGGGGTCCAATTCCAAAGGCAGAGCCTGTGCTGGAGGTTACAGCTCTGCTCCAGTGCTCAGGGAATGCCACAGCACGGGATTTCCCCCATGGATGGGGTGTTCCCTGGGAATGGGGGAGCGGCACAGCAGCTTTGGCAGGGAGTGAGGGCGCATCTCCAGCACAGCCCCAGTCTGGGGACAGAGCCTGGGGACAGAGCTCAGTGGGACAGCACCGTCCCCTTCCAAGCACGCAAACATTCCAGCCAGGAATGCAGCCCCGGTTGCCAGACAGCCCCCATGTTCCTGCAGGAAAACTCCAGCCCGCCCCAATTAGCTTTCCTGGAGATCCCATTACTTCCAGCCATAAAGACATTGTTCAGCCCATTCCCCGGAACAGCCGCGGGAGCGGGGATAGCGTATTCCTGCAGGCTGCTCAGCTTTCCTGCAAAGCAGCGCACACCTGGAGCGGGCTCAGCTGCCTGCCCCCGGCGCAACTGCGCTGCTCGCCCGCCTGCAGCGACACCCGAGCCCCGGCGTCGCCTTTCACTCGCCACATGACGTCAAAGCCAGCCAGGCTGCGGGGCAGGAGGCCACGGCCCCGGCCTCCTTCCCCACCGAGCTCTCCGGACGCTTCCCCATTCTCCCACACGGGAAACCCTTCACCGTCCCAGCCCTCGATGTTTGGGGTTGCAGCGCTGTGGCACAGGGAGCGGGGATGGCTCCCAGGGAATGGGGAAATGGGGAACGCGCTGCTGCCACTTACCGAGGAAGGGAGTCCAGGAGGCACCTTCCGAACCTTTTTGGGCTGTCCATCTGCGTTAGAGAAGAGAGGATCTAAGTTTTCAGGGGGCTTAGAGGGAGGGGAAACGAGCTGCAGCAAAAGTCTCCGGGGTTGGAAACTGCAGGTACAGACAGGGCTGAGATCCCAATTGTCCCGTGGCCGAGAAAGCATCAACAGTGAAAACATCCAAGGATCCAAACCTCATCTGCACCCTTTGGGGGCAGGTTTCACAGCCACACAGAGATCCCAGGACAGCAACGGCTTGTTGGGAGAGACTGAGCCCATAAATGTAATAACATTTAATGTTATAACCCCTCATTGGGGTTTTCTCGGAAACACTTTAACCTGAAGTGTGTTTGCAGAGAGAGGATGCAGAAAGGGAACACATGCAGGGCTGGGCTGTATTTTCATTTGCTCCCTACACAGGGATATACTTGGGAAAGCTTCACTGCTGCAGGAGGCAGGGATGTGCTTCCCAGGGACAGACCCCAGCCCATCCCTCCCGATCCAGCTCTGGAGGGGGACACAGTGTCCTGGGGGAAGGGGACAATTCAGGGAGGTGGTGGGGAAACATCCAGGAGTGGCTCAAGGGGCAGCACTGGCTAAATTATTTTAGAATTCAAATTTTCCTAATTATTATTTTTATAACTATTTTAATGATTTTTTTCATAATTATTTTTTATTATTTTTCATAATTAAGGAAAGCCCTGTCTGGGGGGTGCAGGGTGCTAACACAGCAACCTGCCAAGCCAGGGATTCAGCTGGGATGTACCTCCAGAGCAGGAATTCATCCCACAGAATGCTAAAGAATCATTTTCCAGGCTGAAGTGGCAGCACCACAGTGGGTGCCTTTTTCTGAAAAGCACTGAAAAATGCACCCATCACTGGGTCACTTCTGGTTTCACTTGTTGGGGAAAGCCCGAAATAGCAGCAGGAAAGTGGCTTTGGAGGCTGCAGGGGGAACTGTGACGAGAAACACAAGTTCTGGGGAAATGGAGCTTGTCTTCCCTCTGAAGCTAAACTCACACCTGACCCCAGCCTGTGGTAAAAGTTACTCCCAGGTCGATCCAGACATGGGCAAGTCCTGCTTGGGAACCCCGGAGTGGGCAGGGAGAGCTCCTGGAGCAAACATTCCCCGAGTCCCAGGGCACAGTACCCGGAGCTCCCGCTGCCTCCTACACCCTGCTCCTGCCAGTCCTGTCCGCTGCAGCTCCAGGACGGCCACCAGCCACAGAAACAGGCTCCGAGGCAGCCCAAGGTTTTCCAGGAAGGACGAGCAATGTGCAGTGTGGCTGGAGGTGTTTTTAGAAGAACCTCAAGCTTTGCTGCTTTCAGCTAATCTGGCATTTTCCAGAAAAAGGGAAATTGCACCTGAGTCTGAGCACCCCTTTCTTGAAGTTACATATCTCTATATAGATAAGAGATATTTATATGCATTCCCTCCCCAACAAAGAGCAAATGCCAAATTCATGCCAGGTACACCCATGGCACCATCCTCATTCCCAACACCAAGGCCCTCATTCCCAGCATCAGTTTCTCATTCCCAAAGGCAGATCTGACGAGAGCACCTGCCCAGGTGACAACCCTGCGGCGTGGTGGCACCCAGGGGACACGCAGTCACTCACCTATGCTGCTTTCAGCACCTCTCCTGCGAGGATTGTTGGGGTAAGAAAAATACTGAGACCCCCCTTTGCCCCCAGTGGGGGAAAGCGTGCTCGGGCTGGCGATTCCCATCTCGCTGGGCAGGAAACCGGGCTGCAAACAAGGAGAGAGAAAAGCCCTTCCATGGAATTATGCTGGAAAATGACTCACTGGGAGAGAACAGAGCTGCTTTGAGCCACCTTCACACCAATTCAGCTGAGGGGAAAAATAAACACGAGCCAAGGGGCCAGGAGGGAAAGAAAATCCGTAAATATCGGGGTGGAGGTGGAGGAATAGGTGTGGGGGAACAAAAGGGGCTTTCAACTTGTGCTTTCCTGCTGGACCCCAGCGAGGAACCTCTGCAAACCAGGGATGCAAACCAGCAGGTGCCATGGCGGGGACAGCGTGGTCACCTTGATGTCCAGGAGGGCAGGGTGAGCCCCATGTCACCAGCCCATGTCGTGGCCAGTGCCCTGGAACGGCGCTGCCGCTGCTCAGGGTGGTTTTCTCCTGAATTTTATCAGGGAAAAGCCAAATCCCTCTTTCTAAAGCCAGGAAACTCCTCCCTGGTGTTTATCCCGGCTGACCTTGGGCACGCTGGGAAGCAGCGGAGCCGGGGGAGCTGGAGCCCGGGGTGCTCCCTCCTGGGACAGAGCCTCTCCTCCAGCACTGCCCCTCTCAGCTCAGAGGAAGTTCAGCGTATTTACATGAAATTGCACAGGGCTGGCAAAGGGCCCTGAAGGCCCAAAAGCTCAGCTTTGACCCATCTTCCGAGGGCAACACATGAAAATAAAGGAGGATTTCAGGCTTTTGAGAAACTGGAAAGAAAAACCTTTGCTTTCAAACTCCATCTCCTCCAGAAAGGGGTCAGGGAGGGAAAGAGGAGCTCGTGTGCTCATAGCTGGTGACATTCCTGCAATCTGTTCCACTGCTCAGGTTTCCTTCGCTTCGGACCCGCTCCGTGCGTGGCCAAGGAAAGCACCCGGAGGGATCCTGGGAGCTGCTGCCCTGCTTCTCCTGCAAGCAGGGGAGGCACTGGGATTTTGAGGCAGTTTCCCAGAGAAAGGGGTTTTCTTCCCGTTTCCTCTCCCTGGGGATGCCCCAGGAGATGGTTCAGGGTTAAACAAGGGGGAAGCCGCAGCTCTGACCCAGAGCAGGGCATTTTTGGGGAAGAACCTGATCCCCATCCAGGACACCTCCACCAGACAATTTTTCATCTTTTCAAAAACAAACAAAAAAAAGGTCAACCCCCCTTGCTCCCCCAAACTGGAGCCAGAAGCAACAACTGCTCTGGTGGCCACAGCGGCTCCGCTGGCCTCCCCCCACCCCCACAAGGAGGGTTTTGTCTCCTCTCCACATCAAGTGGGATTTGCCACCCGATCCCGAGCCCTGTGCCCGCCTCTCCTGGGGCCTCTCCCGGCCATTTGCCCCCCCATTTCTGTTACCTTATATTCCCCCTCCTCCACGAAAGCCCAACAAAACCATCACATCCAAAAGCAACACTTGGCACCAGGCCCGGTTTTCTTTGAGCAGCTTCAGTGGTAAATGAAATCCACTCTGGCACAGCCAGCACAGCTGCTCCAGCAAAGGAAACATCCTCACTTCAGAGAGGAGGAAATTATGACAAATTTGTGTAAAATTAAAACATGTAATATGTGTATATGTACATGGATAAAATAAAAGCTGTCCGGCCAAAAGCTCCTCCCTTGGCTCCAATGCTGGTACTATTTCCCCTGGGCCACGCCGGGCACTGAGGGGGCACTTGGAGCCACACATCAAAGGGAGGTGCTCACTCCTTCCCGAAAAACTATTTCTGGATGCTGGTGGCAGCAGGGAAGGTTATCTAGGGCTGCTCCACTGCGTTCCGGGCACGGATTGACGCCTGTGGTATTCCCCACAGGAAGCAAAGTTGTTCCCCCCATCACAGCCCCGGGGTTCACGTGGGGTGACCCAATGGGGCTGCGCTGTCTCTGCAAGAGGTGGCTCTGCTGTGCTGGGTCCCATCCTGGATTGTGGAGATCATGGAATCCCAGAGCAGTTTGGGTTGGGAGGGACCTTGAAGCCCATCCAGTTCCACCCCCTGCCATGGGCAGGGACACCTTCCACTGTCCCAGGCTGCTCCAAGCCCCAATGTCCAGCCTGGCCTTGGACACTGCCAGGGATCCAGGGGCAGCCACAGCTGCTCTGGGCACCCTGTGCCAGGGCCTGCCCACCCTCACAGGGAACAATTCCTTCCCAATATCCCACCCAGCCTTGCCCTCTGGCAGTGGGAAGCCATTCCCTGTGTCCTGTCCCTCCATCCCTTGTCCCCAGTCCCTCTGCAGCTCTCCTGGAGCCCCTTTAGGCCCTGCCAGGGGCTCGGAGCTCTCCCTGGAGCCTTCTCCTCTCCAGGTGAGCACCCCCAGCTCTCCCAGCCTGGCTCCAGAGCAGAGGGGCTCCAGCCCTGGGAGCAGCTCTGTGGCCTCCTCTGGCCTGCCTCCAGCAGCTCCACGTCCCAATGCTGGGCCCCAGAGCTGCACAGAGAGCTCCTGCTGCAGGTCCCGCATCAACAGCCCCATCATGAAACCAAAGCTGCACCCGACAGTCCCTGAGAGGAACCACCCCTGAGCCTCCCTGCCCAGAGCTGGGACACAGGACACTGCCCAGGGGACTGGGAGATGCTGCTGGAGATGGGAGAGGGAAAGCCCAGGGCAGGCAGGGGAGGGGGAAGGAGCCTCCTGGAACGCTCCCCTGCCCACGGCCAGCCTGGCACCGGGAAGGTGTTGCTTGGATCCGACTCCCTGGAACTCCCCAGCGAGGCAGCGTGGCTGGGTCACGGCTGATCAAACACAAACCAGGAGTAACAATAACAAAACCAGAGAGCCTGGAGAAGTTTGGGAAAGAAGCGAGAGGCTGCTACAACCAACATTTTCTAACCTCTGACAGCTCTTCGGAGCCAGCAATACACACCAGCATGAACCCCCAACACTCCACAGAGGTTTTGGAGCAGAGCAGAGGCTTCCCAGGACCCCGTACACAGAGATGGGATGTAAATCCAGCCTGGTTTTCAGGACCAGACTCTCACTTTTGGGAGCCAGTAAATGAAGCAGAAAATCTCACTGCATTTTATCATTACCTGGTTTAGTCCTGGCATCCCTGTGTCTCTTCCAAACGTGGAGTATGAGGCTCTTTCACTGCTCTTCCCTGCAGAAGGAGAAGACAAAAAACAAAGTTTGGGGTAAGAGGGAAGTGGATGGGGGTTTTTTGGCCCCAGGCACCTGGATCCTGCCAAGGGACAAATCCTGTTCCTGTGAGGCAGCACCTCTGCCCTCCATGAACGGACAGCCCTGAAAAGCTCCTGCTGAAACAGGAGCTGCTGGGAGAGCTGGTCCATAAACACCAAAAGCGCGGAGCTGCAGCGGTGCAGGGAAGTGCTTGTGGCCATGGAAACTGGCAGGGTCAGCCCAAGCCAAAACCTCCCTGCAGACACCGGAGGCCCGGCCAGCTGGACTTGGCAGAGGCAGGGCCGGAGCAGACCAAAGGCCAGGACAAGTCACCAGACTCTGGGAGCGCTTTCCAGACAACAGGAAATGCAATCCCAGCGCACGAGAGCTGAGCTCTGCTCCACACCGGGCACTGGGCACCTTCTTCCCCTCTCCTGGGAGAGATTCGACTTTCCAAAACCTTCAGGTTCTTCACAGCCGGGGCATCGCTGCCAGCTGGGATCGGTGTGGGAACAGCCCCGTGCCAGCGGTGCCCACGTGCCCCTGGGAACTTTAGAGAATCCCAGACTGGTTTGGGTTGGAAGGGACCTTAAAGCCCATCCAGTGCCACCCCTGCCATGGGCAGGGACACCTCCCACTGTCCCAGGATGCTCCAAGCCGTGTCCAACCTGGCCTTGGACACTGCCAGGGATCCAGGGGCAGCCACAGCTGCTCTGGGCACCCTGTGCCAGGGCCTCCCCACCTTCCCAGGGAACAATTCCTTCCCAATATCCCATCTGTCCCTGCCCCCTGGCAGTGGAAGCCATTCCCCCTTGTCCTGGCACTCAGCATCAACGAGGGCTTCTCTCACACCCACCTCACCCTGCACACACACAGCTGAAAATAAAGTTTTGAAGGGCCAAAAAAAAGGATCCCAGCCTCCTGGTGGGATGTTCCCTCTCCAAAACATCCTGGCACTCTCCTTCCTCATGGTCACTGCCCTGAGCACAGCGTGGCCCCAGCCAGCAGCACCCAGGGGTGCCGGGACAGCAAAGGACACAAGGCTGGGAGGAAGGGAATGGTTCTGTGCTGTGCCCAGAGCAGCTGGAGGCACAACAGTGTCCTTTGGGATTCTCTCCATGGCCCTAAAGCAAAACCAGACACTCTTCTAGCAGGGAACAGGCACTCCAGCAGCCCCCACCCCCAAACCCTTCCCGAAAAGGGGATCACAGATCACATCCTGCCTCCGGTCTGGCTTAGTGAGCAAAATTGGGAGGGGCAGGATTTTGCCAATCTACTTAGCCTAAAGCCAGCCCTGAGGCCACTAAGATGCAGGTTAATGCACTGGGGCGACGCTGGGGCTGGCAGGACCCTCCCCACACCACTAAGAGGTTTTGGGGAGCAGATGAAGAGGGGAGGGGAAACAAAATGCCTCAAACCAGCCCCCCTGAAGCACAGGGTCAAGGGATCAGAGAATGCCTGAGTGGTTTGGGTTGGAAGGGGCATTAAAGCCCATCCAGTGCCACCCCTGCCATGGGCAGGGACACCTTCCACTGTCCGAGGCTGCTCCAAGCCCCATCCAGCCTGGCCTTGGACACTTCCAGGGATCCAGGGGCAGCCACAGCTGCTCTGGGCACCCTGTGCCAGATGGAGAGAGAGAGGAGGCTGCTCATTTTGCAACCTTACCATGGAGGCCTTGAACTCAACCCAAAAATTTTAGAGTGGATTCCCCCACTACAACCCCCAAGCCCCAGAGCCCCGTTCCTGATGGGAAGGTCCTGGCACGGCGCAGCTTTCCCCTCCCTCACCCCCAGCGACAGCCGGACGCTCTGAGTGCTGCTGCCATTTCCTTTCAGAGGCTTAAACGTTAAGTAAACAAAGGTCAAAATGTCAGGGGATGGATCTCCTAAATGACCTAATTTCTAAAAGAGCTTAAGAGCTCGATCTGCTGCAGCACTGGCCACGGGCACAAAGGACTCAGCAGGTTGTGGCATCAGGCAGGTCCTGATTACTCCTAAAGCAGAGGAGAGGCAGGGTAATGCTGCTGGACAGCAGCAGCCAGGTCTCCTGTCTGATAACACACTGCTGCTTCCATGTGGGACTGGTGCAGGGAATCAAGAAATCACAGGAGGGTTTGAGCTGGAAGGGACCCTAAAGCTCATCCTGCCATGGGCAGGGACACCTTCCACTATCCCAGGGTGCTCCAAGCCCCGTCCAGCAGCCTCTGCCATCACCTGAGAACTTGGGCTGAACGAGGGGGCTCCCAGATGTGTGTGGGAGGGTGAGGGGACACTGGGCAATTGCAGTTGTGTGATGTTTAACAGGGCAAGTGCTGGATCCTGCCCTGGGATGGAGCAGCCCTGGATGCAGGGACAGAGTGGGAACGAGAGGCTGGAGAGCAGCGCTGTGGGAAGGGGCCTGGGGGTCCTGGTCGGTGACGAGTTGGATCTGAGTCCCTGGTGTGTCCTGGCAGCCCAAAGGGCCACCGTGTCCTGGGGGGCACCAGGCCAGGGAGGGATTGTCCCGCTCTGCTCTGCACTGGGGCAGCCTCACCTCCCGTGCTGGGGGCACTTTGGGCACCACAAGATCAGAAGGATCCAAAGCTGTTGGAGAGTGTTCAAAGGAGGGACACGGAGCTGGGGAAGAGTCTGAGGAGCGGCTGAGGGCACTTGGCTCCTTCAGCTGCAGCAGAGGAGACTGAGGGGAGGCTCCTCGGGGGCTGCAGCTCCTCCCGAGGGGAGGCGGAGGGGCAGGGGCTGAGCTCTGCTCTGGGACAGGGACAGGAGCCCAGGGAACGGCTGGAGCTGTGTCAGGCCTTGGGATGGAGCTCAGGGAAAGGTTCTTGCCCCGAGGCTGCTGGGCACTGCCCAGGCTCCCCAGGGAATGGTCCCGGCCCCGAGGCTGCCAGAGCTCCAGGAGCGTTTGGACACCGCTCTCAGGGATGCCCAGGGTGGGATTGTTGGGGTCTCCTGGTCAATGCCAGGAGTGGGACTGGATGATCTCTGTGGGTCCCTTCCAGCTCAGGATATTCCAGGATTCTCTGAACCCAGTGCCAGCTCTGCTCCAAACCCACAACTTCCCTGGATGTCTCTCATTCCTCACTCAGCATCTGCTGCACCCTTGGGTCTGCAGGTGCCCCATGGGATGGGGGACACTAGGAAAGAGAGGGCAGCCCTGACCAGCCCCAGCTCCTGCACCCTCCATCATCACGTAACAACGGAAAAAAAGCAGTAAAAACTCAGCAGAAGAAATTTTACATGTAATTGTCTATGAAAACAAGGCAGAAGAAAGAACGGCGAACTTTTCTGGGTTGGAATGCACCTAAGCCTGCTGAGATTCAGAGGGTGCACAAGGAAAGGCTGAACCTGCCAGCAGAAGGAGCTGTTTCTGTGGGCAGGGAGATGGCACAGGTGGCAAATCCAGACCCACCCCGTCACCCCCTGGCAGCCACGGCCCAGGGCACCAACCAGGAAAGGCGGCAAAGCCCCAGGAATGGGGCAAGGACCAGGGTGGGAAAAAACCACCAGGAATCTCCCCAAGCTCCATCCTCCTCCCAAGAGAATTACTGAAATCCTGCAGATGGGCATGAAGGGCTCTTCTGGGAGGAGGAGGAGGAGGAGAAGATAGTGGGAATAAATCCCTTGGAGAGGAAGGGGGTTTCCTTTGGAAAGGAGGTGAAGCACAGCAGAGGCACCTCGAGTCAGTGCCCCCAGACACTGGCTGAGAGCATTCACCATTTCCAGCTCTTTCTGGCATCCCCCTCCTGCCCTTTCCCCTGCCAGCTCCTGCTCCTGCCCCTCACCTGCCCGTGCTGCCTCCAGCCCTGCCTAAGGAGCCCTTTCCAGCCTCTCTCCTCTCCCAGCATGTTCCCTCTTGCAGGATCTGGCTGTGTGGGGCTCTGGGAAGCCTCCCCCAGGCCCTGCCTTCACCCAGGGCTTTTCCAGAGAAACCCCCCACGCCGTGTGTGCGACTCCTCCCAAAGGCACAGCTGCCCTGAGCTCGGGGGGACACGGTGGAAAAATAAAAACTGCTCTTCCCAGAGGTTCCCAGCAGCTCTGGCGGTGTCAGGGATTGGCTTTAGCACCCTGGATCACAGCAGCATCTCACCTCCACCGCAGCAAACTGCTTTTAAATAAACTCATGGCTTTGCCATTTCTCTCAGACCACAGAATCATGGAACAGCCCGAGCTGGAAGGGATCCACGGGGATCATCGAAGTCCAACTCCTGGCCCTGCACTTGACAGCCCGAGAAAAAGTATTTAAATGCTGCCTGCAAGTTTTTCCAGCACCCACTGGCAAAACCAGTGCCCCCACATCACCCCAAGCCCCAGCACAGCCACCACCCACTGTGCACCTCCCCCAGCCCCACACTGCTAATTCCACTAGAATTTCATTAGAATTCCGGCCTGGGGGAAAAGGGGAGGCAAAACACAGCCAGGGATTAAAAATGGGGAGGAAAAAAAGAAGTTAAAAAACTAGGAGCAGCAACAAGCCCCTGATTAAACCCATTGTCCAGGAAGACCCCAATCTACAGGCGCTGACAATACCCACCCGATTAGGAACGCTGCTCTGAAAGGCAGCTAATTACTGAAATAATTACTAGAAAGAAATCTGTTATGGCTTATCAGTTTCCTCGCTGTTTAACCACCCCCCTCCCCGCCTGTCCCTGCTGAAAATGAATGGTAAATTGTGAAATTGGTGACTTCAAACAGACAGAAAAGCCCTCCTCACCCTCCTGACCCTCTGGGATGAGCTGGTTTGTCCCCATGCTGTGTCCTGGCACTACCCCAGGACAGCCAGGGATGCTCCCGTCACCTCTCCCCACCCCAGGCTGGGAAGCTCAGAACTCCCCAGGACATTCCCTGTCCCCCAGGAGCAGCACCAAAGGCTCAAAGCTGGAAAACTCGGAGGAGGGAGCGATGGAAGGCTCAGACATTGGTTCTGCACCTGCTCACCTGGTTCAAAGACCGCCCCCCCCGGCAGCCTGGGATGCTTCTCATTCAGAGCACTGAAGGTGTTTCCATCCAGGGATTTACAATCATGGAATCCTGGAATATCCTGAGTGGGAAGGAACCCACAGGGATCCTCAAGTCCAGTTCCTGGCCCTGCACAGACACCCCAACAGTCCCACCCTGTGCATCCCTGAGAGCAGTGTCCAAACGCTCCTGGAGCTCTGGCAGCCTCGGGGCCGGGACCATTCCCTGGGGAGCCTGGGCAGTGCCCAGCAGCCTCGGGGCAAGAACCTTTCCCTGAGCTCCATCCCAAGCCCTGACACAGCTCCAGCCGTTCCCTGGGCTCCTGTCCCTGTCCCAGAGCAGAGCTCAGCCCCTGCCCCTCCGCCTCCCCTCGGGAGGAGCTGCAGCCCCCGAGGAGCCTCCCCTCAGTCTCCTCTGCTGCAGCTGAAGGAGCCAAGTGCTCCTCAGACCCTTCCCCAGCTCCGTGTCCCTCCTTTGGACACTTTCTAATTTATTTTCTTATTCTTTTGACGAATTTAGGTTATTCCACCCAGTGCAACACAGCCCAGAACTCCCTGCCCAGTCAGTCTTGCAGAGAGCTCTGGCTTCCCCCATCACCATGTGGAGCTGAAGCTGTGGCAGAGGGAAGCGACTGAAGATTCCCCTAAGGCTGTCCCCTTAATGAGAGCAGGAGGGGCATCCCCCACAGCCCTGGGGGAGCCCTGGGTGGGGGGAGCACCCCCAGGTGCTGTGCCAGTGCAGCCCCTCTAGGCTCTGTGCTGAAGGTGCCTCCCACAGCCAAGCTCTGCTCATCCAAAGAACATCCATGAGCCCAAACTCAACCGCTGAACACAAATCAGTGCTTTTCCCTTCAAACTGCTTTTGGATGAGGTGTGCACCCTGTGAGCCACAAGGTCACCACCCCGAGACTGGGCTGGACTGGGGTGAGGAGCAGTGATCGTCCCTCCCCCTGCTCTGGAGCCACTGCAGGGAACAGCAGGGACTAAACAGAACTTGGCACTCCCCCAGCTCCACCCCAGGGGCTGAGCAGCGCCTTCCTCATTGCCCCTGGGATGGGGACCCTGGGCAGGGCAGGGCAGGAGGGCTCGGGCTGGGGTGACACCAAAGGGCCCAACCAGGACAGGAACAAGAGGCAGGGATGCAGCCTGGCAGGGATGTGCTGGCAGTGTCCTGCTCCCCCCGAACTCAGACCTGCTTTCCTTCTCTCCTGGGCCAGGCAAATCCCTCCAGCCCTGCCTCTTCCACGGAGTTTGCTGCTCATGGAGCTTGTGACAGCAGCTCCCAGCACAGGGACACAGCAGGCAGAGATCTGGATGGACACATTCCACTGCTCCCTAATCCAAAGGGCCACTCCACCCTGCAGCTTCCCGGTGTCTCTCCTTGCTCCCTCCTCCTGCCAGATCACTCTGAGTGGTGACAGGGCTTGTGCAGGAAGGGGAGCACCGGCTGCACCCAGGATCCCCCTTGGGATCTCCAGGGCCCCAAAATGCCACCAGTCTGCAGGGACAGGGGAAGTCTCCGCCCTGGAAGGGATGTGACCACTGCTTCAAAGCTCAGCCTGGCAGGAGCTCCTCAGCCCACCAAAGACTGGTCAGAGCAGAGCCTCTTCCATGTGTAAAACTGAGGCAAAAAATCACCATTTGCTCCATTTCTCCACCAAGTGCTGCCAGCCTGCGGTGTCCCTCTGTCGTGGGAAGGTGCCCACTGTCCCTAAAGCCCCTCCTCAGAGGGGCTGCAGCCTGGCCCTGGGACATACACGGACTCCAGGAATACAGAATCCAGAGGATGGGGATCCCAGGAGGAGCCATCACCACCCTGACTGCTCAGAGCCTCAGCGCAGGAAGCCAACGCTGACTTTGGGGGCCCCTTGCAGCTCAGCCTCCCCCTCTCCTGGCCCAACCCACCACTGCCACCACAGAGCATCCATGCTGCTCCCAAAATGGTTGTTCCCGCAGTTCCTCATCCTCTTTGAAGAAATAGAGGTCGAGTGGGAAAGAGATGAAAATTCTGATCTTGGAGAAGGGCTTAGATGTCTGTCTTGGTTTGAATGTCTCAGACACACCTTTTATCCATCAGCTACCACAACATGTTCATCCTCATCTGCTCCCTCCTCCTCCTCAAATTTTAAAATTCCCTGGTTCCACTCAACCACCCCATTAACATCAACTTCCTGCCCTGAGGGGCACCCTGCTGGCAACCAGGGCCTGGTAGTCAAGGGGACACATTTCCAAAACTCTCCTTTCCCTCCCATTTTTCCTCTGCTTTTACAGAAGCATGATTTTATTTTCATGCCCTTTCCCTTTGCATTTTGCCACTCTCAAAGTTTTCAGAAGCAGCTTGAAAAAGAGGAAGAGAAAATCCCACCCCTGCTCTTCCCCATGTCCTCCTTTCCCAGCATATGAGCAAAGAGGCAGTGATAGATGGGATATTGGGAAGAAATCCTTGACTGAGAGGGTGGGCAGGCCCTGGCACAGGGTGCCCAGAGCAGCTGTGGCTGCCCCCGGATCCCTGGCAGTGTCCAAGGCCAGGTTGGACGGGGCTTGAAGCAGCCTGGGACAGTGGAAGGTGTCCCTGCCCATGGCAGGGGTGACACTGGATGGGCTTTGAGGCCCCTTCCCACCCAAACCACTCCATGTTTCTTTGATTCTACAATGAAAACTGATTTATGTATTTTGGAACCTGCTCCCAGAATTGATGCTTTCTACTTAAACCGTGTTCAATTTTAGGAACAAAAGAGACTTGGAAATGTGAGGAACCCTTTTCCCCCCCTGGCTGTTCCCCATTTCAGTTGCGGAGCTCCTGGTGCTGCTCCTGCCGCCCCTGGGGAGATGCAGCTTCTTGAGCCTGGGGCCAGAGTGTGGCCACTGTCCTGCTGGCCACGAGGCCATCACTCACCCTCAGCTCCAGAGCCACTGGGAATTGCCCACAGAGGCTCCACGTGCCCTGGGACTGGCCAGGCTTGCAGGGGGAGCCGTGGTGGCTGCCAGGGACCGGGAGCCCCGGCTTTGAGAGGGAGCCAAAGGCGTCTTCCCTGCACACATCAAAGGGGAAACCTCCGTGCTCCTCCCCGGGCAGCTCCTTCTCAGCTGGAAACTCTCAAGGCTGCCTTGGCCCCAGGTGTGGGATGGGATGGGCTGGGCTGGGTCCCCCCATGCACATCCCCTCCAAACCCCGCTGGGCTGCAGCAAGGCTCCCCTGTCCCACCTAAAACCTTCTCCGTGCTCCACTGACATCCTCCTGGGGCAGAGAAGGAGAAGGAAGATCCTCCCCTGCAGAGGGACAGGGGAAGCCGTTTGGAAAGGCTCCTCCCCTGCACAGGATCCCCAGGGGACACCCAAGCATTGTCCCCAACAGCACAAGGGGTGAAAGCGGGGCCCAGAGCTCACAGTGAGCCCCGAGCCCTGAGCCAGGCCAGGAGGGGCCAATGCGTGGCTGCTCCTGTCCCAGCACGACCCTGCTCTGCTCTTCCCCTTTGCCACCAGGTCCACAGGGGGGATTTTGTGTTGGGGGGATTTTCTGTTTCAAATACGATTCCCTCTTCCTACCTCTCCCTTCCGACCACGAGCGAGCCCTGCCCCGGCCCCGCTCCTCCCGCATGTGCTGGAGCGCTTTAACCACCCCTGCGTGGGCAAAGGTGGGGAGAACTAACGCCAATTCCTGACCTAATGCCATTAGAGCTCTCTAAGCCCTCCAGGAGGGATATTTTCTGCTCTTAATCTCTCCTCCCACCCCCGGGCTGGCAGAGGTGACTGTGTGAATGGTCACACGCATCCGGTCATGCAGGATCACCATCCCCAGGCAGTCCCTGTGAGCTCCTCATGCTGCCTGCCTGGAGCTGGGGATGGAGGAGCCAGGCAAGGCTGCTGGAGCCCGGCAGGATATGGGAAGAGGCCCCTCCAAACCCCACTGCAGCAAAGGGAGCACCCCCAGTGCTCTGGGAAGTGACATGGCCAGAAGCCCCTCGCAAGTCACGGTCACCCAGTGGGGCTGGCTGGAAGTGACCACAGTGGGGTCAGCTGGTGCCACCTCCCCACTCAAGCATCCCAAGTCCTTTATAAACTCTTAACAATGAGCATTTTTCCCACCGCTGATTCCCAGCTCCCAGGAGCCCATCCTGGTGGGCATCGATCCCTGCTACTGCCTCGAGGTGCCACCATAAAGCAGGGGAATAACCACACACACAAAACACCTGGCACAGCTGGCACAGTTGGCACTGATGGAACCCTCTGGACACCACCCCCCTGGACCACAGCCTGGAGAACACCTGGAGCAGCTCCAGCACAGGGAGCAGCACCACTGTCCCAACGCTCCCCCCAGCACGGGCCAGCCAGTGCCACGAGTGCCCTGCCCTGGGGAGCTGCCAGGCAGCTGCAGGCACTCACCCACGAGTCCAGCTCCCAGGAACGGTGACGAGGACATGCTGTTGTGGGATGGCAGGTCCCGGTGCTCGCCATAGTGGGGGCCTTCGCCATAGCTCTGCTGGGACAACAGGGGACAGTCACAGGGAGCGTGGGGACGCTGAGCCCAGTCCCGAAACACGAGGCTGCCAGGGCCCAGCCTCTCTCCTCTCCCAGGAAGGGGCAAAGCCAAAGGCTCCTTGTAAAAAGGGCACAGGAAGGATTTTATCCTCATGCCGAGGGAGAGCTGGGCAGTGCAGAGGCCGTGGTGTCGGGAGGGGACACGGCAGGAGGGGACATGGCGGGAGGGGACACAGCACCATGTCCTGGCAGCTCTCGGGCAGTTTGGCACCCACCAGGCAAGAGCCAGGCAGCCCCTCCCTGAACCAGGGGGTGAAGGGGCGAAGAAAAGGCTGGATAAATATAAATGTATATTTTCAGATGCATTTATATAAATATATAAATTCTAAATATATAAATTCTAAATATACAAATGAGAGTTGACACCACAGCCCCAGCTCCGCCACTGACTAGAGGGGAGGGAAAGGTGCCGTTGCAAAAGTGAATCACACAAACCCATTAAAACAAAAACAACCCCATTTCCATGAAGTTTGTGGCCTTTCTCTCCTCCCATACTCAGGCCCCAGTCATGAGGTGCTGCAGCCTCGACTCCTTCCCTGCAAAACCCTTCCCAAGTTCTCCATCCCCACCAAGGGTGCCGTGGCCAGACAAGGTGGTGGATTGCAGGGGTTCCCTCCTCAGATTCCCAAAGTCTTGAGGGGCAGGTGCCCAGGCAGCTTCGCCATCAGATGAGATCCCTCAACCCACTCAGATCCCTCAACCCACCCACCCGTGTCTCCTCTGGGGTCTTGTCCCACCCCCTGAGTCCCCTCTTCCCACGCCAACACTGGGTGCAGGGAGGGAGATGCCTGAGCAGCCACAGAAGCCCATCCTAGGGCAGGTCTGGGAGAGGTTTTTGGAGGAGAAACCTCAAGGGATCTCAAGGCAGCAAAGCCTGGGGAGATAGGGATAGAGGAAACCCTACAGACTTCCCAGAACCCACATCCAAAATGGGGCAAGAAAAGCTGTTGCAGGGTTAGGCCCAACGCTCTGAAAGGCCTGGGAAAGCCCCCGTTTGTTTTGGTTGGAGCTTGGTGTTTGTGCTTTGTCCTTACCCTTCCTTGGTCAAACGTGGAGCTGTTTTGATCTCCCGTTCCCCAGGAACCTGATCCCGGCCTTTCATCCAAGCCTACCGAAAAACAGGAAGAACAAAGGTTACTCTTTGCTTTATCAGCAAAGCCTCAAAGGTGTTCTCGTAAAATTAACTCTTCCTTCTACAAACAAAACAATATTTTCATTAATAAACCACTTCCACTTGGCATGACCGAGCCTCCCCTCTGCCTCCTCACCTTCCCACTCCCGCTGGGAGTAATTCCACAAACTTCAAAGCAAATCCCACCACAGCCTGGAAATGGTTCAAAACATGGGACAGTGGGAAGAGGAGAAACAAGTATTTTAGCTCCTTTACTCCAGAGAGCACCCACAAACCTCCTTCACCCACGGTGAAAGGGACTCAACTATAAACCAAAACCACATCGCACCCACTTGGATGCTCCAGCAGGACTTGAATTTTGCCCATGGTGCTGCAAGATCACAACCAAACTCTGCTCAACATTGCACCTGAGCACAGAGAAAGAGTGCCCAGAGGCAAAATCCTCAGGTGGGAAGTGCTGGGGGTCCCACGTTCCAGAGCCACCGGTGCTCCTGCAGCCCCCCGAGGTCCCCCTGAGAAAGTGGGGCCAGCAGAGCACGCTCCCAGCCTTCTCAGCTTTAGCCCTCCCAAGAATATCCTCAGCAAAAAGGGCTCCAACCCAAACGGGCAGAGGAGCGGGCGGAAGGATTTGCGATGTTTCTGCACAGGCTGCGGTGGGAAATTGGCTCCTTTCATCCCCTGCCAAGGCCACGCGGGCGGCACCTCCTGGGCTGCACGAGGCACCCGGGGGAGCCAGAGAATCCTGGAATGGCTTGGGCTGGAAGGGACCCTAAAGCTCATCCAGTCCCACCCTTGCCATGGGCAGGGACACCTCCCACTGTCCCAGGCTGCTCCAAGCCCCAATGTCCAACCTGGCCTTGGGCACTGCCAGGGATCCAGGGGCAGCCACAGCTGCTCTGGGCACCCTGTGCCAGGGCCTCCCCACCCTCACAGGGAACAATTCCTTCCCAATATCCCATCCAGCCCTGCCCTCTGGCAGTGGAAGCCATTCCCTGTGTCCTGTCCCTCCATCCCTTGTCCCCAGTCCCTCTGCAGCTCTCCTGGAGCCCCTTCAGTGGGATGGGAATGTCCACCATGACACAAAACCCTGGGATGTTGCATCAGCACAGCTCCCACAGTTCCAGCTGATACCACAACCACACGGAAGGAACCTTCCCTGGAAAAGAGCCTCGACCTGACTCAGCTGCAGGATCTCTGACTGTGCTGCTCCATCTCCTGCTCCAGGGGCTGGTGAGCAGCAGTTGGTGCTCAAAGGGGGTAAATCCAGGGATTTGAGAGGGGCTGGACAGGGTGGGGGCATCCATCATCTCTGGAGGTGCTGCACAAACCCTGTGAGCTCTGCTGGGCTGGACAGGGAGAAATCCCAGATCTGCAGAAGGCCAAGAGTGAGGATGGCACCAGCCATGGACACTTCCCAGTCCATGGACACCCCCCAGCCCCACACCAGGGGTCACGGCCACGATGGCCAGGGAGTGACACCAGAACCTCCCTGTGGCAGCACCAGGGCCCCGTGGCTCTCTGGGGACCCATCCCGTGCTGGTTCTTCCAGCGGGGATGGCACTTCCAGGTGCCCCAGGATGCCCTTTTGGGAGCAGGGAGCTGAGTGGCAGCAAGGACATGGGGGCAGGGGCCAGGGCTCACTCCCATTTCGCTTGGCAAAGCTGATTATTATGGCAAACATGCCTTGGATTTGTCTCCTCCGCTCCCCTCACTGTTCATTTAACCAGAAACTTCTTTCAAATTACATCCTTCTATTTCTGTGCCTTTGTGTTAATCATTTCCCCAGAGAACTGGTGTTTAATTGCTGTCTAATTTGCATAATTATGCATATTAATCTCCACACCTAATGAATATTCATAATTCTCATTTAGATTTTGTTTTCTAATCAAAAATTTCCAATGTGATTACTGTGCAGAGCAGGGATAAGCCTCTAATAATACCTTGGATACTAGGGAGAATTACTGCCAATTCTCCCACCTCCTACTTCCTAGAATAAACTTTTGCTTTGCTAATGTGTTTTTCCAAAGCAATTCATCTGCAATCCCTGCGAACCCCGGCGAGGCAGGAGGCAGAAACGCTCCTTTCAGTCATTCTGCTGTCATGGGTGGTTTTAAAGCTCCCCAAGGGTGGGGAGAAGACATGAGCAGGATCAGCAGCCTTGGACATTCTTGGACAAGGGGTCCTTTCAGGCTGGAAGGACAAGGACTGCAGCACCACAGTCCCCACGAGGAGCCCCAGGAGCCTCACAGGCAGAGGGGAAGCCAAGGCATGGGGGTCCCAACCCTCACACCCACCCTGCCCCATGCAGGATGGCCTTTGGGGGCCTGGGTCACCCTGGGTCACCCTGACCTCTGACAGAGCCAGGCCAGGATATGCCCGGAGAGGAAGCTCAGTGGGCTCTGCCTGGGGTGCCTGGAAGCCCAGGGCAATTTTCCTCAGGTTGTTGAGTCTCCCGCCCTTGAACGTCCCTGCAGATATTCTCTTGAGTTATGCCAGAACAGTCTGATCACAATCCTGTGCTCTGTGCTCTGGGATGCCCCTGCTTGAGCAGGGAGGTGGGGCCAGATGAGCCACTGCGGTCCTTCCAACCTGACCCACCCTGTGATTCTGTGCCAAAATTCCTGACAAATAAAAGTAAATCCCTGCCCGGTCTCCCTGAGGAGGAAGGGAGAGGAGACAGCGAGTGGCAGGGGCTGCAAAGGCTGAGGCTGAGGGTCACACACCCCCTGGACAAGAATAAACCCCTGGCATGAGCTGCTGCATCCTGTGGTGCCACCAGCATGGCAGAGACCTTGGAGCAGGGCCAAACCCCTGAGAGCTCCAACAGCGGCTGCCGACGATAAGCCACTTGCCCAGAGCATGTCCAGGTCCCAGACCCCCTCCTTGGCCCCTCTGGGACCCCAAATGGGGTCACAGCAAACCAACCCTTTCTTTGTCAGGAAGGAATTGTTCCCTGGGAGGGTGGGGAGGCCCTGGCACAGGGTGCCCAGAGCAGCTGTGGCTGCCCCTGGATCCCTGGCAGTGCCCAAGGCCAGGCTGGACGGGGCTTGGAGCAGCCTGGGACAGTGGAAGGTGTCCCTGCCCAGGGCAGGAATGGAATGGGATGTTCTTAAAGGTTCCTTCCAGCCCAAACCAGTCTGGGATTCTGGGATTCTGTAACCCCTGGGGAAACCCAAAAGGTCTCCTGTACCTCCAGGTAGTTCCTGTGGCTGCCAAGGTGAAGTGAGGTTCCATTCTCCCAACAAAGCAGCAAAGAGCATCCCAAGGCTCTGGAAGCACCTCTGAAGGTGCCCATGCCAGCTCTGTCCATTGTCTCCTGGAAAATAAAGTCTTGCACCTTCCCCAAGCTGCAGCCACTGGCTTGAAAGGCGCCAGCAAAAAATCTCTCTATTTTCATCCTGCAGGTGTTTTAGGAACTCAGGGATTTCTGGGATGAAGCCAGGAAAAAGCAGACTGCCCTCTTTCAACGTCTGGCATCTGTCCTACATTCCCTCCCAGCCCTCTCTTCCCTCACTTTGTATTCCTAAGGATCTACAATTTGTCAGCCAATGCCCTCGGCCAACCCTGCAAAACCCCAACGTTTGGCCATGGGCAGGTGTGTCAGGAGAAGCTCCCGTCAGCGGGACCTGCTCCACTCAAGGCACAAAGCCCCGGCCATGGCGTCACCCCACACACAGTCACACACCCTGGCTCTGTGAGCACGGAGAGCCAGGCTGGACACGAGTGGAGGGAAAGAAAGGGGAAGGGGAGGAACAGAGGGAAGCTGGAGTGGGAAGGACACGGCTCAGCAGCCCCAGGGCTCATCCAAGGGCACCCCAGCGGCTGTGGAGATGACCCAAGTGCCCAGGGAAGGGTCAGAGGCACCTTGGGGAACCTGGGAATATGTTTCCTGCCTCTGGGCATTGCCCGGGAGCTGCCCCAGGTGAGATGGAGATCCCAGGGGAATCTTCACATCCCAACTGCACCATCCTTGCGCACGGATCTGCTGCCCTAAAACACCCACAATGCTGGCAAACATATCATAAATCCAAGTCATCAAAGAGAGATTGTGTCCAAAGGACCATGGAGCTGCTCCCAGGGCTGGAGCCCCTCTGCTCTGGAGCCAGGCTGGGAGAGCTGGGGGTGCTCACCTGGAGAGGCGAAGGCTCCAGGGAGAGCTCCGAGCCCCTGGCAGGGCCTAAAGGGCCTCCAGGAGAGCTGCAGAGGGACTGGGGACAAGGGATGGAGGGACAGGACACAGGGAATGGCTTCCCACTGCCAGAGGGCAGGGCTGGATGGGATATTGGGAAGGAATTGTTCCCTGGGAGGGTGGGGAGGCCCTGGCACAGGGTGCCCAGAGCAGCTGTGGCTGCCCCTGGATCCCTGGCAGTGCCCAAGGCCAGACTGGAACCTGGGACAGTAGAAGGTGTCCCTGCCCATGGCAGGGGTGGAACTGGATGGGCTTTAAGGTCTCTCCCAACCCAAACCTTTCTGGGATTTTGTGATTCTGTGACTGAGAACTCCCATGGTACTGGGCTGAATTCTGTCTGCACGAGGGGCTCCATCCTGGCAGCGCTCGGCTCTGCCACCCTTCCAGTGCTCCCACTGTGAGCTGTGTGAGTTTTGGAGACGCCCATGCACCCATGCTGCTGGCAGGAGCCAACCTGATTTTAAAATAACCCCATTTCCCAACTACCCAAGTTAAGGCACACTTTCCAATTGAGAAAAGACAAAAATAGGAACTACCTCCTCTCGCCATTAATACAGTTATTAAACCGCGTACAGATTAATTGTGCATTTTAATAACCCTGAGCATGAATATTCATAACACATTTCTTGCTCATGTTCTAATTAAAACATACTAATAGAATAAGATGTAGCTGTCAGACAGTCATTTTTTTTCCCTCACGGTTTTCCTGCCACAGCCAAGAGGAGCTGATAGACAAGAGCTGTCCTAAGCTTCAGCAGGGATAAAAATAATTTAACCACATTTCAGCTCAGAAAAACAATCCTTGGTGAAGTACTGAACCCGAGTAAGGGCTCTGGACAAGTGTCCAGTGACACAGAGCAATGAGAGCTGATCCCATCTAGGAGGAACGGAACCACTTTGGACACACAGCTCCAACAAAAAACATGGGCAGAGAGTGATAGGAAAAGAAAAGGGAATTGCGTTACCTAAAGTAAGACAGATTTAATTCAGATATTGGGAAGGAATTGCTCCCTGTGAGGGTGGGGAGGCCCTGGCACAGGGTGCCCAGAGCAGCTGTGGCTGCCCCTGGATCCCTGGCAGTGCCCAAGGCCAGGCTGGACATTGGGGCTTGGAGCAGCCTGGGACAGTGGAAGGTGTCCCTGCCCAGGGCAGGGGTGGCACTGGACGGGCTTTGAGGTCCCTTCCAGCCCAAACCATTCCAGGATTCCGTGTAAAGGCACTAAAAGGGGGCAGGGGTTTGTGATCCATCCCACACCCCACGTCCCTCCTGCTCAGTTCTGAGCCTGTGGCTGCAGCTGCCTTCCATGGGAGCTGGAAATGCCACACCAAGAGAGGCTGCCCTGGTTTCAACAGGCAGAGCCCCCAAACCCAGCTGGGCACAGGTGCTGGTCCTGGAGCCCTGAGCTCTGAACAGCCTGAGCACAGTACTGGGATAAGGTGTGGGAGGGAATGTGGCCCTGGAGTCAGCTCTGACCACAGCCAAGGACCCCCCAGCACACGGCCTTTGTGCCAACAGGACAAGCTCGGGAGCTGGGCTCGACGGTCCCTGTGTGTCCCTTCCACCCCAGGATATTCCAGGAGCTGTGAAAAGTCTTTCAGAACAAGCTCAGTCCTTGACAGCTGCTTTGCTCAAAGCAAAGCTCAAGGGGTGTGCAGCCATTTCTCCGGACCCAGAGGACACGCAGGGATGGAGAATGGGACGTTTTGCTCCTGAGCCCTCTCAGACACCATTTGTAAAGCAAATACAGAGATTTTGCTCTTAAATCCTGTACCAAGGGGTACCCTGAGGAGAGCGTGCACAGCTGGAAAGCTGCAGCCCCAAATCATGGAATAGTTTGGGTTGGGAGGGACTTTAAAGTCCACCCAGTTCCACCCCTGCCACGGGCAGGGACACCTTCCACTGTCCCAGGCTGCTCCAAGCCCCATCCAGCCTGGCCTTGGGCACTTCCAGGGATCCAGGGGCAGCCACAGCTTCTCTGGGCACCCTGTGCCAGGGCCTCCTCACCCTCACAGGGAGGAATTTCTGGAATTTCTTCCTATGACTCGAAATGTCCCAAAGGCTCCTCGTTTTCACTGTCAGGAGCAGGAGGCAGCAAGGGACCCTCCCAGCAGCCCCGGGGGTGACACTGGGGGACACTGCTGGGGTTTCTGTGCTGCTGGAGCTGTGACTGAGCCAGGCTGAGCCTTTCCCTCCCCCTGGCCTCCACAATCTGCCCTCCCTAATCTGATTCCCAGCAAAACGACTGGGCCAGGCTTTATTTTTTTTTTTTTTAATTTTAAATTCTATTAAAAATATTTAGGCCAAATCCCTCCTGTGGCTGGAGGAGGTCTGGAAGCAGCTGTAGCTGCCACGAAGGTGCATCTTCCATGCTCAAGACAGACCACATGGTGCCCGTGGTGGGGACTGGAGGGCCAGGAGGGAAATTCCAGCTCTGCAGCCACAGCAGTGCCCGAGGGTTGGAGCAGCAGAAGGATGTGGTGGCAGCTGGAAGTAAAAACCCCACAGCCAGCAGCTTTTCAAGCTCATGGAATATTTAGATCCATGGAATGGTTTGGGTTGGAAGGAGCCTTAAAGATCATCGAGTTGCAAACCCCGTGCCATGGTTATTTAACCCAGAGGAGCCCTGCTCTCCACCTGCCTCCCTCGGGGGTGGGACACTCGAGCTACCACAGGCAGGGCCACTGGTGGCACCGTAATTTGATTGGAAGCAGAGGTGACAGAAGGCTGCTTGATAAACACTTCCAAATTAAGCGGCTTTGTGTGCTAATCGCTCTGGCGATCAGCCCCACAGCAAAATCTCTGCTAAAAGGGATTGGAAATCAATAAAATTAGTCGACCAGTAATTAGCTTTAGTCCCAGGCAAACCAGCAAAGTTGTTTTTCCTGAGAGAGTTGGCTCCGCTCGGTGAGGAACAACCCAGCCGGGCACCCCCCAGGAAAGGCCCTGAGATGCTGGCACAGCCCCCTCGAGGGAAAAGGGGGTGCTGGAAGCAGCTCCCAGAATTCCTGTTTATTTACCAGCCCCATCCACCCCCAAATAGGAAAAAACACCTGTGAGTGGAAGGCAGCCGGGAGCTGTTTACAGGACGTCAATTGTGGACGGGACCATACAATTCCTTCACTTCCTTTTCCCGGCGCACGACAAAACAATTAAAATAAAAATAAGGTGGGGGGGGGGTTAAAAATCCCACCCTGAACACCTGGAGGGCAGCACGAGGTCCCTGGCACTGCCACCTTGCAGGGCTCTGCTCATGGGGCAGGTCAGGGGAGGTTTTGTCCCCTTCACTGCCTTGAAATTTGAGGTTGGACCAAAACTGGTTGGGACTGTGAGGCTCAGCTGTTCTGCTGCGCTGGCAGTGTCCAAGGCCAGGCTGGACGGGGCTTGGAGCAGCCTAGGACAGTGGAAAGTGTCCCTGCCATGGCAGCGGCTGGAATGTGCTGCCACTTCCTGACCTGTCCAGGGGCATCAAGTGGCATTTCCCTCTGGGACAGGGACCCAGGGAACGGCTGGAGCTGTGTCAGGCCTTGGGATGGAGCTCAGGGAAAGGTTCTTCCCCCCGAGGCTGCTGGGCACTGCCCAGGCTCCCCAGGGAATGGTCCCGGCCCCGAGGCTGCCAGAGCTCCAGGAGCGTTTGGACACCTCTCTCAGGGATGCCCAGGGTGGGATTGTTGGGGTGTCTGTGCAGGGCCAGGGGCTGCACTGATGATCCCTGTGGGTCCCTTCGAACTCAGGAGATTCCAGGATTCCACAAACAGATGCTCTGGACCAGGACAGCCCAGTGCCACCGTCCCCCAAGGGGGACACACAGCAGCATCCACGTTAAACTCACAGATCCCTGCACGATTTCTGGGCAGATTCTGCCCCTTTATCTTTGTGATGATGAATGAACCCAGAACCCAAAGCCAGGACAACCCCCACACCCTCCTGATCCAGGGAAGCACCTGCTGCTGCCGCCCCCTCCCCAAATGTGCACTCAGGGATAATTTTTGACTTCAAAAAGCTGATGCCACCACTTTGGTGATTGTTAATTCCTCTGCTCAGCATCTGCTCGGCATCTCCTGCACTGTATTCCAGTTCAGCAGTTTCTGCACACACACAGATGGGTTTTAGGAAATATTTGGGGCTGGGGAAAAATGGGAGAGAACCAGGGAAGGAGTGGGGATAACTGTGGGGAGAAATTAAACCTACACCAAAACCAAACAAAGCCAGAAAGAGGGCAAAGAGCCAAAGAAGTACTTCAGTAAATTCTGGTCTTCTGGAAGATGCTCTGATATCACTGAAACTGCTCTCAGAGGACAGGGCAGGCTCCAAGGAAGCCCCTGGCCTGCTTTTGGGGGTGCTGGTGTGGCACCCAAGAAACAGAATCTTGGAATGTCCTGAGCTGGAAGGGACCCACAAGGCTCACCGTGTCCAACTCCTGTCCCTGCACAGACACCCCAGCAATCCCACCCTGTGCATAAACAATAATAATTGTATGCAATAATAAATGTACAAAGCAGGGGTGAGGAAGTTTTGGAAAAACCAACAAAACCCAACCAGCAAATTCAGCCATCCCTCACCTTGGACACAAGTTGTATTTGCAGATGTAGAGCAAGGTCCCCTCTGCATTTTAGGGAGTGTTTTTATAGTAACCAAAATAAAAGCTTGCCTTTATTTTAAGTCATCATTAAGGAAATTAATCACATGGACCAGTCCAAGGCCTTGCCAAACGACTGCACAGGGTGCCCATGGTGGCACTGGGGCACAACCACCACCCCCTGTGTCCAGAGCATGGCCAAGAACCCGCCCCAGGGTGCCAATGTTGACACCAACAGTGAATTCTTGGGCTGTGCCCCTCCTGGAGGATGGGATGGAGGGATGGGAGCAGCCCTGGGGAGAAGGGCTTGGGGGTGTTGGTGGGTGAGAGGCTCAAGCTGCCCCAGCCATGGGCACTGACCCCAGAAACCCCCCCTGTGCTGGGCTGAGCCCCCAGCGTGGGCAGCAGGGCAGGGGGGGATTCTGCCCCTCTGCCCCGCTCAGGTGAGACCCCACCTGCAGAGCTGCCCCAGCCCTGGGGAACAACATCAGGAGGACGTGGAGCTGCTGGAGCCAGGCCAGAGGAGGCCACAGAGCTGCTCCCAGGGCTGGAGCCCCTCTGCTCTGGAGCCAGGCTGGGAGAGCTGGGGTGCTCACCTGGAGAGGAGAAGGCTCCAGGGAGAGCTCCGAGCCCCTGGCAGGGCCTAAAGGGGCTCCAGGAGAGCTGCAGAGGGACTGGGGACAAGGGATAGAGGCACAGAACACAGGGAATAGCTTCCCACTGCCAGAGGGCAGGGCTGGATGGGATATTGGGAAGGAATTGTTCCCTGGGAGGGTGGGCAGGCCCTGGCACAGGGTGCCCAGAGCAGCTGTGGCTGGCCCCTGGATCCCTGGCAGTGCCCAAGGCCAGGCTGGATGGGGCTTGGAGCAGCCTGGGACAGTGGAAGGTGTCCCTGCCATGGCAGGGGTGGCACTGGATGGGCTTCAAGGTCCCTTCCAGTCCAAGCCATTCTGGGGTTCCGTGATAAAAATCCATGAGATAAGTGAAGGCAGGGAGGCCTTTGGGCCTCCCAAACACAGGGAAGATCCTGCTCCCTGCAGCAGGAACGCCCCGAGAGCAGCAGCCAGCCCCTCTCCCAGCCCCTGGGAGAGCCAGCAAGATGCCACACGGAGAAAGAAAACAAACCTGTGACGACAACCAGAGGGAAGAAAATAAACTTTAAAGCTCAAAACACTTCCCCCAGCTGTAAAAACAAAGGCCAGCAGTGACCAAACAAGAGCACAAAGGAGCGGCAGGAGAAGGGGATGGAGGATAACACAGGCAGGGCTTTCTAAAGGTCATCAGCCTGCAGGACGAACCCACCATGTCCCTTGTCCCCAGCCCCTCCAGGACAAACCTACCCATGTCCCTCATCCCCAGGCTCCATCCAAGCCTGACGGACCTGCAAGAAGCAGGATGTCAAGGAGGGTCCAAGGGACAAAAGTGCAGGGAAACAGACCAAGAATAACACTGGGCTGAGTCAGACCCACAACAGGTGTCAGAGGAGTTGCTCTTCTCTGCTGCCCCTCAGATCAGCCGTGTTTTGGAGGGGCAGCTCTGCTCCCTCTGATGGAAACAGAGACCCAGTGTGAGGTGACACTGGGAACCCCACAGCCAGGCCAGACAGCCCTGCAGTGCCACTGCTCCATGACGGGGGGGTGACAGGGACCACGGAGGCTGGGAGAGGACAAGGGGATGTCCCAAACCTCTGGAAGCAGCCTGGGATAAACCCAACCCTGCAGAACAAGGAGGTGGCCCAGACCCAACCTGTGGTACCCCCTTTATGGGAGGGTGTCACACAGCACAATATCTGTCACAGAATCATGGAGAGGTCTCGGTTGGAAGGGACCCTAAAGTCCATCCAGTGCCATCCCTGCCATGGGCAGGGACACCTTCCACTGTCCCAGGCTGCTCCAAGCCCCGTCCAGCCTGGCCTTGGACGCTGCCAGGGATCCAGGGGCAGCCACAGCTGCTCTGGGCACCCTGTGCCAGGGCCTCCCCACCCTCCCAGGGAACAATTCCTTCCCAATATCCCATCCAGCCCTGCCCTCTGGCAGTGGGAAGCCATTCCCTGGGTCCTGTGCCTCCATCCCTTGTCCCCAGTCCCTCTGCAGCTCTCCTGGAGCCCCTTTAGGCCCTGCCAGGGGCTCGGAGCTCTCCCTGGAGCCTTCTCCTCTCCAGGTGAGCACCCCCAGCTCTCCCAGCCTGGCTCCAGAGCAGAGGGGCTCCAGCCCTGGGAGCAGCTCCGTGGCCTCCTCTGGCCTGGCTCCAGCAGCTCCATGTCCTCCTGATGTTGTTCCCCAGGGCTGGGGCAGAGGGGCAGAATCCCCCCTGCCCTGCTGCCCACGCTGGGGGCTCAGCCCAGCACAGGGGGGGTTTCTGGGGTCAGTGCCCATGGCTGGGGCAGCTTGAGCCTCTCACCCACCAACACCCCCAAGCCCTTCTCCCCAGGGCTGCTCTCCATCCATTCTGCCATAAAAGCACCGACAGCCCCTTGGAGAACCTTCCCTGGTTCTGCCTCATGTGCATTCCACAACAGCAGCACATTTGCTACCACAAGACAATTGAAATTCAGTAGATACGGGGTCATTCCCGAAGCCAGGGGTTATATTCCGTTAAACAGAAAGCTTCAGGGAGAAGACTGAGCGTAAATCCACATCCTGGTTTTTCCAGGTCATTTATTGTACCACAGAGCTGCACACCCCAGAGAGCTGCAGACGCTCCACACGCACACGTGGATTGCTGTCCAAAGGGACAAAACTCGTTCTGCTGAGTGAACAAGGGAACTCAGCAGCCTGAAGCCAGCGCGGACTGAAACACACCGGCTCTCCTGGGACACTCTCGGTGACCTCCCGTGCTCCTCGGGCCATGGGGTGTTTTGCACACCCCCACAGATGCACGGAGGAGCTGCAACACCCCCACTTAGCAGCACCCACCTCTACTTCCGCTCTGATTTGCATCTTTCCAAGTACTGTTTAATTTGCAATGTAAAATCAAATTACAGCCTCAGAGATGCAACTGGAACACCGGGGAACAGAAATCTTCTCCCACTTGGTTTCCATTACTCACCAAGGAAGACGAACAGGGACAGAAGCTTGTTTACTTACAAGTGACCAAAAAAACCCCCACAAGTTTGCCAGAGAGGCATTTGAGATCAAACAGGCAGGCAGTGCCAGCTGTGTGTACGTGAGCCCTCCCAGCCCTGTGCTGCTGCAGCCCTGCAGGTAGGGAGGCCAGGGGCTGTTAAAAATTAGACAAATTAAGGATGGCTTCCAAAAAATGTGGAAATTACATGGGGAAGTGGCCAAACACACGTACACCCCGCCGGGGTGGCCTTGGCAGTTTGTTTGAGAGCCTCCTCTCAGCGGGGAGAGGGATGGTGGGTAATGACTTGTGCACTAATGCCCAAGTCCCTGTGAGCTTCCTTGGGAAAAGCAGAGCCCAAAGGGGTGAGGAAGACAGCCAGGGGTGGCGATTCCAAGCCCAGGGGTGTGGTCCTGCGGGGTGCTGGGCCCCTGTGGATGCCCCAAGGGCGCAGGATGCGGCCGCAGGGCCTGAGAGCCAGCGCTGGCCCAGACGATGATTCAGCCCACAGGAAGGATCATCTCAGAAGAATTGTTGGACACAATGAGGAAAACTTTCCCAAACAAAGCATTCTCACCACCACCTGCCTCCCTCGCTCAGCCCCGGCTCCTGCTCGCGAGTAACCTCCAGGCTCCGGTCACCACAACAAAAGTCCGGTGTTTTTGTTTTCCCTTTTCCCAAAGTGAGCATTCCTGGGGCACAGCGGGCTCAGGATTCCATCCTGGCCCCCGAGAGCAACACAGAAGCTGCCAACAAAGCCCCTGGCCATGTCCAGTTACAGCCAGCAACCTCAGGGCTGCAAACTTCAGGAGCTGGATATACCCAAAATATACAAGCCAGGCTTCCTAAGGCATCCCTAAAGCAAATCCATGGGTCAGAGCACACCAGGTGCAGAGTTTTGGGGATAACTGCATGCACGGCTGAGGAGCTCTCCCTCCCAGACAGCAGCTCTCACAGAATCCAGTCCATGTGACACCACACAGTGAGGTATTTACCTGAAGAACAATTTAAAGACAGATGTGACCTATTTAGAGCTCTGCCAAATATTTCTGTAATTGAATAGACCATCGATTATTTAAATAACATTAAAAAGGGCTGAATTCAATCCACTTGCTCCTACAAAGCACCATTTCCATGAACCAAAACTCTTTTCCCCCCTCTTTAAATATAAACACTTCAAGATGTTCACTCGTCCTTCGCCCTGAAAGGATCCACATCTCTGTACAACCATACCCCATGGCCCAAATTACCCTTGTGGCCCTAAAGCCAAAAGGACAAGTCACAGGAAGAGTTTACCTGAAGACAAATCCAAACCCATCAGCTTTAAGGCCACTGAGGCTTATGGTGTGTATGGGGCAAGGCCAGCAGCCCTCGTGACCTTGGCAGGAGTCACAGATGCAGCGCTGTGGGTTCAGGCTGGCAGTTAGCCTCCGAGACCTTGTCTGTCACACACTGGTCAGGGGACACCCAAAAGTTGCTCCAGCCCCTTGTCCCCTTGTCCCTAAATCCAGCTCCCAACACACATCTCCAAGCAGTGCCCAAACACTGGTGGAGGGATTAAGGCATTGAGCTGGTGGGGAGGATGGGTTCTATAAACCTAAATGTGCCACCCGGTTTGGGATGCAGAGGAGAGCCTGGGGCAGCCCCAGGAGGGGACAGGACGGAGCCAAGGGCAGCCTGGATCCAACCTGTTTGTGATGGGTCATGGTGACACCAGCTACAGCTGAGACGTGCCACCCTTGCCAGGGGCTGCCGGGCTCCTCCTGCACTGCGAGGGGCAAGGAGGGCACGGCTGAGGGAGCAAAGGGAGCCCACCCTCACCACCCCTCCAGGCTGGGCACCGACGGTCCCCCCCTTCACCCGCTCTGTCCCTGGGCAAACGGTGGCACGGGTGAGGTGCCAGTAGATGGCACTCCATGATGGCACGGATCCTCCTCTTTCCCAGGACTCACCAACACCTTTCTCCTGCCTGCACATCTCAAACCATTTCCTGGGTGCAACTTTGGCATCGCCCAACAGCGGCCGGCCGGGGCTGGTGCTCCTTGGTCTCATCCCTTGTGCTGGGCAGCAAAAAAAGCCCTGAAAAAACCCCACTTCCCAGTCCCTTGGAAGCCCCACAGAGATCTCAGGAAAGCAGATTTTATTATTGTTATTGACATGTTTCATGTTACCCTGGGCACACACTGACTGTTGTTCGGGGTGTGGATGGGTGGCCCTGGGAAGGGGGTTTCCCCTCCCTGCTCCACAGCCAGCGTGGCAAACCCACGGCAGCATCAGCCTGGCCTCACAGCCCATCCCAGACCTCGCAGGGCTCACACAGCAGGGCTCTGTGCTGCCCAGAACAAGCTGGAGACAAAAAGAGACCCATTAGATTATCTTGTCTGTGTCTCCTCTACATGAGCGTTCGATCTCCGGTGCTTTTGTCAAGCCAAGCACTAACACTCCTTATCAGGAATCCTAATACAGCTGTCTAGGAAAATTGGCCATTAACAAGCTCCTCTGATATTTTGCTCAAAGCTTGCTTTCTTTCCACTATGAGAAGCTCAGTGGAATGTTTTCCTCCATGAAGAAAAAGAGCTGCAGCAGTTAAAAACCTGGAGCTGCAGTTTGCTGGGATGGCGAGAGCTGAGCTCACCACTGAGGATGAGAAGCTGCTGTCTTGAAGGAAAGTGGCTGCATTTTTAAATGCAAGTTTGAAATAAAAAAAAGTTTAAAACTGTATGTATAAAAATGAGAATGGAAAAACAAAAAGCCATTCCCAGCCTAGAGCTGCAAGGAAAACAAGGACCAAAGTCATCTCTGAATCCCTGGACTACCTCCAGCATGTGAGCTCTGCTGGCAGCTCCAACCTCTGCTCCGGGGACACCCAGGGCCATGCTGGCCCCTGGCAAAGCTCCCTCCAAATCCTCCTTGCCCCAGGTTCATGAGTGGCTCGGGGCACGGCAGCACGGGCTGCTCTGGCAGGAAAGGGCCTTTCTCACCCTGCATTTTTCTTGAGTGAGTTCTGCGCTTGCTGGACTTTCCAGGGGCTGCTGAACATGTAAGACAGCAGGAAACCCAAAGAAAATCGGTTCCCCATTTGGAGCACAACGTGCCCCAGAAGCCCCCAAGATGGGGCAGGCCAGGATGGACGGGAAGAGGAAGATCTCAGCTGGCAGCTGGTTTGCAAAACCACAGCCCCACACCTTCGCCTCTCAGAGCCCCAGCACCGCTGCCACCATGGCACAGGGAGTGGGGACAGGCTGGAGGGGACAAACTGCCCTGGCTGCTCCACCAGCCCCTTCATTGCCCGACAGAATCAAGGGCAAACAGGCTGTTATCAACCTCTCTGGTGCCCAGGATCCACCACACTCTGGGGTTGCACATCCAGCTCCTGCCCACACTGCTGCGGTCAGGGCGAGGAGCTCACACCAACCTCTGCTCACCTCGGGCACGGAGCTTTAACTCTCTCAGAGTCTCAGAATTGTCTGGGTTGGAAGGGACCTTACAGCTCATCCTGTTCCATCCCTGCCATGGCCAGTGACATCTTCTACTGTCCCAGGCTGCTCATGGGAACCTGCTCCTGGGCTTGCACCGTTCTGCCCACCCCACAATTCCCTCTGATCCTGCAGCATCCCAAAGCCTCGGCTGCTCCCTGGCATCCCAGAGAGAGCCCAGACTGCACCCAGGATGCTGCCTCACCTACACACAAGCACATGTTTATTTAAAACCCAGAGGTGCAGGTTTCCCAAGATGTCCTGCACACCTCAGCTCAAAGCAGGCACCACGTGCAGCAATTCAGACAAAAGGGTTCCTCTTAAGTTACAACTCGATACACACAAGTCACTCCAATCAAAGCCAGACCACCTCCAGAGAGCTGTGCCTTGTTTGATTCGCATCTAAAACCACCTGAAATAAAAACCATCCCACGAGCCCCTTGTAGGGCAAGGAAACCCCACACCCAGGCCATGTCACCACAGCAATTAACAATACAGCAATTAACCATGCCAGCAATGGGCTCACGGCATGGGGACCACAGGTGACCCTACAGAGGACACCTCAGCTGGCACCGGAACTTTGTGCCGTGTCCCCAACCTGCAGACCCCTCAGCCCTGCCCTTGTCACAGCTGTGACAGGTTTAGGGGACCTGGGCACATGCAGTGGGGAGGCAGCAGACAAAGCTGGGCTATTCCTGCTCCCAAAGCAGGGTCAGGTGTCCTCAAGCAGCTTCAAGGCTCTCAGTTCCTGCCCAACAGCACCGAAAACGGGAATGTGAGGAAGAAGACCCGTGCACAATTCCAGCCTGACTCTCCAGCCCACCCAATCCCTCGAGAGCGCAACTCCCAACCGACCCACTAGGAACAAGCCCTTCACACTCCATCCTCCCACCCTTTACCAGAAAACCCTGCCAGGTGTGTGGCAGGAGCACGTACCCCTGGACAGCTCGTTCTGGGCTGCCATGTCCCGGCAGCTGCTGGCAGCGAGGGGCCCTGCGGCCAGCCCAGGTCCCTGTGCCGAGCGCTCCAGCCCAGCCCCGGGGAGGGAGGAGCAGCTCCCGGTGCCTCTGGCCTGTCCTGCCCACCACTGCCTGCCTTTGTCTGGGGACTGCAGAGAGTTCGCCGCAGGGACAGGCAGAGGCAGCGAAAGGAAAGCTCATGAAGTTTGCGGGGTGGATCAGATTTGCCAGGGAGTTTGTGAAGCGCTGGCTGGAGAGCAAATGGACAGCGTCTCTTCCAGGTCGGGATTGTTCCCAGGGAGCCCTGGAAAAAATCACCCGAGTGCCTCAGTCATGCTCTGATGTACAGATGAGGGTGTGAGGCCCTGGCACAGGGTGCCCAGAGCAGCTGTGGCTGCCCTGGATCCCTGGGAGTGCCCAGGACGGGGCTTGGAGCAGCCTGGGACAGTGGAAGGTGTCCCTGCCCATGGCAGGGGTGGAACTGGATGATCCCTAGAGTCTCTTCCAGCCCAAAGCACTCTGTGATTCCATGATGTTACCTTCTTGTTATCTCCTTGCCAGGAGCCCTTTAAAGGCCAGGTCAGCACCAGGGCTGCAGCTGGAGCAGTTTCTGCCCTCTCACAAAAGCCACCTCCACCCAACCCTGCACAGCTCTGCCGTGGTGATCCAGGGGACTCCTTTGGCACAGCCCTGGGCACTGGTTATTGTTTGGCTTCCCTTTATCTGCAGATCTCAAAGCATTTTGTAAATGTTAAACCTCGAAGCCTCTCCAGGGAACAAAACTCTTTCTGCTATTGTACAGATTGAGAGACTTGCCCAAAAATGAGGGCAGAGCTAGGGAGGTGGCAGGGCCCAGAGCTGAGCCAGCTCAGCTTTCTATCGGCACAAAGTGCAGCGACACAGATTATCCCTGGAAGAGCTGCATGGAGAAACACAGCTCCTGGGAGAAACACTCACTCTCCAGGTGGGAAAGCCTGGCATGCTGGAGCACCCAAAAATTTATTTACAACTGGTGCTCCAAACCACAATGTCTCACCCATCTTTCAGTTTTCTTCTCTGGGTAAAAAAAAACCCCATCCAGTTCTACAGTTTCAACTTTTTAGAAAATTATTTAAAGAAAACAGAACAAAAAACCACAATGATTTTAAAAATACAAAGCAAGCTGGGGGAGAAGGGCTCTTCTCTATTTCTGAGCTGACCCAGGAGGGCTGGGCAGGGCAGGGAGCTGGGGGAGATGCTCCTGCCTGGCTCTCAGCTCCTGCTGGCCATGGGCACCGTGGGGAACTCCTCATTTTTTCACTCAGCTTTATTTCCCATGCACTCCAATTTAAAGGAACCTGATGGCCAGCAGGAATTGGGAATTCAGAGCCACCCAGCATGGCTTTGCCCAGTGCTCCAGGGAACTGCTGCAGTGAGCCAGATGGGATGGAATTGTACCAGCACTTCACTCAGGACATCACTCAGTGCCTGCAGGCTCCAGCTAAGGGAGAAACCCCAAATAACTGAGTGTCTGGGATGGGAAGGAGACAGCACAAGGGTGCCCTGGCAGCTGGAAAACCTCACAGGAATGAGGACAAGCAGCAGCAGGAGCAGCCCAGCACAGGCATCCCCTGGGATGCACAAACCTGCTCTGCTCAGGCTGTGGACGTGTTGGGAGCAGCTCTCACAGGAAGCAAGTGAAGTGCTGGGCCTAAGGAACCTCCAGTTTTGACTAAAACAAGCAACCAAAGAGAACCCCAGAAGTTTGCTGTGAGCTCATGACTCCAGACATCACTTCCCTGAGATGCCTCAATTCCCTGACCCTTCTCAGAGCATCACCTCTCCCCCAAGCCCAGGATCCCAGGTGACAAACACTCCTCCAGGTTCTGACCCACACCTGGTGCTCTGCACCACAGGAAACCTGGGAAGAACAAAACTGGCTATGAAGAAGGCCTGGAGGGGCAGGACACAGGGAATGGCTTCCACTGCCAGAGGGCAGGGCTGGATGGGATATTGGGAAGGAATTGTTCCCTGGGAGGGTGGGCAGGCCCTGGCACAGGGTGCCCAGAGCAGCTGTGGCTGGCCCTGGATCCCTGGCAGTGCCCAAGGCCAGGTTGGACGGGGCTTGGAGCAGCCTGGGACAGTGGAAGGTGTCCCTGCCATGGCAGGGGGTGGCACTGGATAGGCTTTGAGGTCCCTTCCAACACAAACCATTCTGGGATTCCATGGAAGAGCACGTAAAAACCCCACAGGACAGAACTCAGGACTCATTTTCCACTCCAAGCCACTCACATCCAAGTGGTGTTTCCAGCATGACAGAACTCCACTTGGACCAACCTCACGCTTCCCTGCGGAGCCAGGCAGTTCCTGGAAAGTCAGCGCAGGGACAGCAGCACCTCAGTGCCACAGCCCTGGAAAGGGGGAGCACCACAACTCCAGCCCCTTCCATGGCTCCCCTGCAGCTCGGGAAGGAGCCAGAGCTGGAGGGGACACGAGGCAGCTCTTGGTGACCGATGGGGAGAGGCCAGGCAGAGGCCTCCAGGCACCTCAGCCAGAAACAGCAGCCTAACATTCAACGAGCCCCAGGTTTTGAGTTCTGAACTAATGGAAACTGAGAGCACCTGAGCAGGGTCTCTGCTGCCCGCAAGGCAGCCCAGGCTCCTTCCCCTTCAGCTGTTTCGCCCCCAGTTGCCTCTGCAGCCACCCCAACCTCAGGCTGCTCGTTACATCAGGGCCAGGCAGCAGATCATGAAGGGAACACAGCTGGGACGGGCACCCCTGAGGCTGCACACTCGGCCAAAAGGGAATTGGACTCAGCCAAACTCAAATCAGGAGTCTCAGGCGTGAAGGTCAAGCAAGAAGGTGCAAAGTGGAGCTGTTTGGGTGAGGAGAAGCTGAGGACGGCAGCCTCGGGGCACTGGGGGATGCTCCCCAAGGAAGCTCAACCTGCAGGTCCCCCCCAGGGGTTCAGATCGGCTCAGTTGGCCAAACCCACCCTGCCCCTTCTCTCCATCCTGCACCTTCACTCCCCATTGACTTCTTAGTTAATTAATTAAAGTGCTGACGGCTGCTGGGCTTCATGATACCAATAGTGAACCAACAGCAGGTGGGTGGGCAAAGAGAAGGGGGCAAGAACCAGGAGAGCTCCAGGATTTGGGGCCAACACTGCCCTGATGGGAGCACTGCCATCGGGAGAGCAGCCACACGCCCAGGACAGGAGCTCAGGACTCACTCCTTCCATGCCCACCAGTGCCACATCCCCAGAGCTGGCTGTGCCAGGATGGAAATGGCTTTTGCTCCACACATCCCTGGGCTCAGGGATACCTTTGGATTGTCCCAAGTGACCCGTCAGAAAGGCAGAGACAACAAGGCTGACCCGGAGCTCGATGGTGCAATCCCAGACCAGACCAACCCTGCTCCTGGGATGCACTCCTTAACTACAACTCCACGCTGTGCTAAACCATGACATTCTCCCATCCCAAAGCATCCACGGGGTGCAGAGGTGAGAGTCCTCCCATTAATGGCACTGCCAGAGCCTCCCGCCTCAGTCCCCAGCACCTGCCAGGCCAGAGAGCCCCTCGTGCCATGGGAAGGTGTTCCAGCCCTCCCGGGCACAGCCCCCAGCCTTTCTTGGGAGAGATTTTAGAGTTAAAGCAACACCGGTAGTGGGATTGTCAGCAGCACAAATGCACAATCAGGAGGGGAAGATGTGGGGGGAAAGCATCCAACTGGCGAATATAATACTTGGAAGGAAAAGCAGATTTTTAAAAAAATAAAAAATGAGGGGGTGGCAAAAAAAAATCTCAGGAAGTCATCTAGTCATTCCTGCTCTTTGCAGAAACAATAGGCTCGGGATGCTGGCTAAGTTATAAATAATCTCGCTGGCTACACAACACAAATCCAAGACAGGAGCAGGGTAACTATCAGCTCCATGGAAAGTGAGTCACTACCTTCTTACAGCATTCCCAAAAAGGGAAAACACCACGGCCCCACTCCCACTCTGCTCCACTGGCCAGGACCCCATCCCAGGGGGGCAGGAGCAGCTCGGTGACACAACGTGGCTCTGAGACACGGACACCCCGAGCCACAGCGAGCTCCAGCAGCCGTGAGGCTGATCCCAGAGCAAAGCAGGACACACAGCCTGACACAGAATGGCAGAATCCTGGAATATCCTGAGCTGGAAGGGACCCACAGAGATCATCAGTGCAGCTCCAGGCCCTGCACAGACACCCCAACAATCCCACCCTGGGCATCCCTGAGAGCCGTGTCCAAACGCTCCTGGAGCTCTGGCAGCCTCGGGGCCGGGACCATTCCCTGGGGAGCCTGGGCAGTGCCCAGCAGCCTCGGGGGCAAGAACCTTTCCCTGAGCTCCATCCCAAGGCCTGACACAGCTCCAGCTGTACCCTGGGCTCCTGTCCCTGTCCCAGAGCAGAGCTCAGCCCCTGCCCCTCCGCCTCCCCTCGGGAGGAGCTGCAGCCCCCGAGGAGCCTCCCCTCAGTCTCCTCTGCTGCAGCTGAAGGAGCCAAGTGCCCTCAGCCGCTCCTCAGACCCTTCCCCAGCTCCGTGTCCCTCCTTTGAACACTCTCCAACAGCTTTGGATCCCTCTGATACTGCAGCCACTGCGGGACCAGTGGCAAGAAAGCTCAAATTGGGGAAAATAATGGGAAGCTACCAACTCCACAACATCCTTCTCTTTTTAGAGAGGAAGTTGCCATTGTGAGATGCTTTGGCTGAGCTGTTTTCCAGATCCCTCCTCTGAACCTGAGAGCAAGCACAGAGATGAGATGAGCAAAGCAAACGTGCCTCGAGATGCTGGCGAGACTGCCCCAGGCAGGGTGGGTGTGCCAGGGCCTCTGCCCCAAACACAGCCCTGTGGGAGGGACACGGCCCCTCTGGCCTGGCAGCTCGCAGGGCAAAGGGAAGATGCATCCTCTTGGGCACCTGGAACATTTTTGTGGCTTCTCTGTGTTTGTGGCTAACCAGGACATGGAGCACAAAGTGCAGCACCCAGGGCTGGGGTGTCCCTGCATGGCCACAGCCCCAAAAGGTCAGAACATGGAATCATGGAATGGTTTGGGTGGGAAGCGACCTCAAAGCCCACCTCATTCCATCCCCTGCCATGGGCAGGGACACCTTCCACTACTCCAGGCTGCTCCAAGCCTGTCCAACCTGGCCTAGGACAATTCCAGGGATGGAGAGTCCCTGGCCTGTCTGAGTAAGTGATAAAGGGAAAGAGCTTCCCAACTGGAGACTTGGAAGTGACATAAGTTCTCTTTTTTTTTTTTTTAAAAAAAAAAAAAAAACCACCCAAAAACTTCCTGACTTGTTATTCCATTACCCAAATCTGGAAAAGTAATCATATTAGTTCAGCTGCATTAACACAACAAAAAACCCCAACAAAAACTGTCTTAAAGATTGAATTGATCTCCAAGGAGTGAAGAGAAAGGAGAACAAAAGTCAGAAACCCGGACCAAGCAGCTCCCCCTGTGAGCACCATGGCCAGCCCGGCACCCAAACCAATCTTCAATGACAGATTCAAAGAGGATGTGAAATAATCAGGATGTGAAGTGATTTTTAAGAGCTTTTTCTGCCAGGTAGGTGAGGTAAAAGGTCACTAAGAGCCACGTGAGCTCACCCAGCTCAGCAACGTAATGCCGAGTTTGTCACAGAGCTTAAGTCAGCTTAAACACACCTCAGTCAAGGGGAAAACCCAGCCTCGAGCCAAGTGGGAAGTCCAGGCAGCTCTAAGGGACCGTGGGGATGTGCAGTGTGGGCTCAGCAATCCGATGGCTCCCAAAACCTTCAGCAGCCCAGGCAGCAGCAAAGCCTCTGCTCCTGTTCCTGGGGAGCACTGCCCAAACCACAGCCCTGTGTGGGAAGGGGCCTGGAGCAGCCACTGCTGCAGCTGAAGTGAAAAACCAAAAGGCCTCAACCCCCAGCCAGGGAGCTGCAGCCGGGGCCCTTCCAGGGAGTGCCGGGAGCCATGTGAGGGGCTCCTGCACAAACCCACCTGATGGGCTGGGAAATGTCGTAAATCCCAGAATGGCTTGGGCTGAAAGAGACTTTAAAGCCCATCCAGTGCCACCCCCTGCCATGGGCAGGGACACCTTCCACTGTCCCAGGCTGCTCCAAGCCCCATCCAGCCTGGCCTTGGGCACTGCCAGGGATCCAGGGGCAGCCACAGCTGCTCTGGGCACCCTGTGCCAGGGCCTGCCCACCCTCCCAGGGAACAATTCCTTCCCAATATCCCATCCAGCCCTGCCCTCTGGCAGTGGGAAGCCATTCCCTGTGTTCTGTGCCTCTATCCCTTGTCCCCAGTCCGTCTCCAGCTCTCCTGGAGCCCCTTTAGGCCCTGCCAGGGGCTCGGAGCTCTCCCTGGAGCCTTCTCCTCTCCAGGTGAGCACCCCCAGCTCTCCCAGCCTGGCTCCAGAGCAGAGGGGCTCCAGCCCTGGGAGCAGCTCTGTGGCCTCCTGTGGCCTGGCTCCAGCAGCTCCACGTCCTCCTGATGTTGTTCCCCAGGGCTGGGGCAGCTCTGCAGGTGGGGTCTCACCTGAGCGGGGCAGAGGGGCAGAATCCCCCCCTGCCCTGCTGCCCACGCTGGGGGCTTAGCCCAGGGCACAGCGAGGAGTGGAGCTGCCACCAAAAATGAGTTGTTAGGAGTAAATTTAATCCCTCTCCCTCATGGGGCTGGAGCTCCTGCACCTTTCAGGCCTTGCAATGACCACGAAGCCAGACAAACCCAGTTTGGGAGGAAAGGTGTGAACACTTTGAACCACGGGACAAGAAATGAAGGAACCCTGCTTTAAAATTTTTTCTTCAAAAAGGAAAAAAAAACAACCCAACCAACCAATCAACCAACCATATGTGATGGGGAGGCACATCCACCTTCCCACAGCTTCTCGGGCCATTCATCATTTGGATAAAATCCAGTTTCACATTGAAATTCAGCTGGACTTTCAAATGCAAATCCGAGGAGAAGAGCAACATATGGTAGAGGTTAGTGCGTATTTTTCCTAATTAGATGGCAAACTGCTGCTTTGTATAACAATGTTAGCGGGGCCGGAGGAGCCTTTGCAAGGGAGACCACATCGCTTCAGAATAAAATGTCCCAGAAAGCAGCAGGGGCCCAGGCCAGCCGCGCTCTCTCAGGAAAGGTCACGCACTCCCTGCCACCAGGATGGGTTTGTCACTTGAAAAAGTGAGATTTGTCCCCCCCAGCTTGGGCAGGGCGAGGCAGAAAGCTAAGAGAGAGGACTGGCAACACCAGTGACCCCAAGGCTTGTCCTGAAGGACTTTGGCTTCTTCCAGGTCAGGTTGTCCCCTGGGGCACCCCTGGATGCCACACACACACACACCTGAGAGGGCTTTCGGTGGGGGAAAACCTTACTGATTCCTCACCCCAGGGGCCAGGGACGAGGAAGGATGGGCAGAAGATGCTTCAGAACTCCCTGAGAAGGGGAGGAACAGCTCTGCTTCAGGCAGTGCCCAGCAGCCACCACCAAACCTGCTGCCACCAGTCCCCAGGAGAGGCAGGTGCCACGGGCAGAGGTGAGCCCAGAGCTTGCTGGCCACATCCAGTGCCCTCAGACAGGACCCAGGGAGCATCACCCACTTTCCTGGCAGGTTATGCCCAGCTAGGACAAGCCAAGGTTTATAGATGACTGTGCCTTGCCCTGCTTGCTCCAAAAAAAGCCACCTGCCCACGTCCCTTTGTGCTGGAGGCTGCCCTCCCTCCCAGCCCTGGCCCCAGAGGCTCTGATACGAAGCTAATTTATTTATTTTCAGTCCCTGTCTAACCAGGCAAACTCCCCTGCTAGAAAAAGCTTATGCCACATTAACTTCACCTCCTTCTTACTCCTGACGCAATCCCCAGCTAAATTTAGAGGAAGACGTTGCCTGAGGTCACTTTGGAGGTGGGGATGTGCTTCCCAGGGTTCACAGGCAGATGGACAGTGTTGTTTAGATTTTTCTCCCTGCTGGCTTTGGAGCTGGGCTACCTGGCGAGTTAATTGAAAAATTCAGGATTAAAAAATGAGGGCAGATGTCCTGGACTGCCTCTTTCCCTTCTTTACTGAGGGAGCGAGGCACCGGAGACAACTTCCCTCCAGAAACATTAATCAGGGCAGGGAGAAGAGCATCCAAACAGCCACTGCAGAAACTCAAAAGCTGAATCAAGCAATCTCCCCTCACAGCTCAGATTTTCCCTTTCTGATGTTTGTTCAGATGTACTTGCACCCTACAGGACAGGGACAGACAGGCCAGGATCTCTGCAACCAACTGGCAAAGCTCCCATCGCTCCCCCCAAGCCAAGGCAAATCCCTGCTTGGATGGCAGAGACAGAACGACCCCAGCGAGGACACACCTGGGGACGCCGCCACCAGTCTGAGTCTTGCCCAGGAGCTGGATCCTCCAGCAGAAAATCCCCAAACAGCGACAAACCTGTGGGCACAGTGACATCTCTGGGCACTGCTTGGCTGTGGGGGGGGGAGGGGTCTGTCCCCTGTCTGTCCCCCCAAATGGGCTCTCTGGTGTCACACAGCCCCGTTCGGGGGCCACGAGAGCTCCGTGCCTGTCTTGCCTCAGGTGATCCCCAATCCTCAGCTGTGCTCCCAAGCCCCTGCACAATTACACATTCAGCACCACAATGTATTTCAGACTGTATTTCATGCCTCATTTGGCAACAAAATTAATTAAACTCTAAGTCACCAGTGAAGGAGTGCAGCACCTCTTCCCTCCGTGGGCGTATAACTCAATTTGTTTAAGCTAATGTGCTAATCAAGGCTTGCCAAGTATTTGGGGACCTCCTGGCAAAGGGGGCTCTGAGGTGTGCACGAAGTGGGCTCTGCTTGGAGAGGACCAGGCACCAACTGTCCCAGCACAGGGCAGCCTCTGAAAAAGCTCTGATTTCCTAAAATGCAATCCCTCCTCCATCAGCACCAACTCAACATCCCAGGGCTGTGTGGCTCTGGGAGCTGCCCACTAGCTGGAAATCACAGAATCCTGGAATATCCTGAGCTGGAAGGGACCCACAGAGATCATCAGTGCAGCTCCAGGCCCTGCACAGACACCCCAACAATCCCACCCTGGGCATCCCTGAGAGCCGTGTCCAAACGCTCCTGGAGCTCTGGCAGCCTCAGGGCCAGGACCATTCCCTGGGGAGCCTGGGCAGTGCCCAGCAGCCTGGGGGGAAGAACCTTTCCCTGAGCTCCATCCCAAGGCCTGACACAGCTCCAACCGTTCCCTGGGCTCCTGTCCCTGTCCCAGAGCAGAGCTCAGCCCCTGCCCCTCCGCCTCCCCTTGGGAGGAGGGGCACCAAGAGGATCACTGCCCATCCTGGCTTCCCAAGCTGATCAGGTTGAGGCCGCAGCATGTATCCAGCTGGGCTGGTGGCTTGGGGATGTGCCAGGGAAACCCCAGTACCCGGTCCTGACACTGCCCAGATCCCTTGTCCTGGCCACACAGGGACTGGTGGGCGACTCAGTGCCCCTGCTCCCAGCTGCTTGGAGGGGCTGGGAAAGAGCAGGATATCCCAGCCCACACAGATGGGAATCCAACAGGCAGAGAGAACCATGGAATGATCAGAGTTGGAAGGTACCTTAAAGCTCATTCCCACCCCTGCCATGGGCAGGGACACCTTCCACTGTCCCAGGCTGCTCCAAGCCCCATCCAGCCTGGCCTTGGGCACTGCCAGGGATCCAGGGGCCAGCCACAGCTGCTCTGGGCACCCTGTGCCAGGGCCTCCCCACCCTCCCAGGGAACAATTCCTTCCCAATATCCCATCCAGCCCTGCCCTCTGGCAGTGGGAAGCCATTCCCTGTGTTCTGTGCCTCTATCCCTTGTCCCCAGTCCCTCTGCAGCTCTCCTGGAGCCCCTTTAGGCCCTGCCAGGGGCTCGGAGCTCTCCCTGGAGCCTTCTCCTCTCCAGGTGAGCACCCCCAGCTCTCCCAGCCTGGCTCCAGAGCAGAGGGGCTCCAGCCCTTGGAGCATCTCCATGGCCTCCTCTGGACTTGTTCCCGATGTGGATAAACTTTCTGACATCTCTGACACAGCTCTACTGGCCCTACATCCAGCACCGGCTCCCCGTCGGCTCCCTCCCTTCCCATGATGGAAATGGCACTGGGGGAATCCCTCCATCCTGTCCCTGCAGCAGGAGCACAGGCTGGGCAGAGGTGAAGAGGATCCTCACCAGGACATCAGAAACAACAGTCAGGTATTTCTAGTGTCCTTCAGCCGTGTGGGCATTGGGAATGTAGTGCCAGGTGAGAGATGAGTCCCTCCAGAGTAACAGAACAGCACTTTGCATTCAATCTGCCCCCTTCAGACACCCATTTGTTGTCTCAAGAATAATACTGCTAATAACTGCAGTCTGAGTGTCACTGCACACAGCCATTAACAATGGAGGTGCACCAGGCCTGGTGCTGGTCACACGAGGGACACGTGCTGGAGCAGGGCACCCCACAGGGCATGAGGAATTGCAAATTAGCAGCAGCGAGGTCCAGCAGCAGCCCTTGCCAGACCTGCTGGGCCCCTTCCAAAGCCATCTCTCCCCTTTGGAAAGGGCACAACAAGTGTGGAGCCTCGAGCTGGGAGCCTGAGCCAACATGTGCTGCTCGGACAGCCCTGGCTTGGGGCAGGACTGGGGGTGAACTCAGGCACAGCTGCTGCATCCAGCACCGAACCCCAGAGCTCTGCCTCACAGAGACCATCCAAGAGCTTGGAATGGAGATGAGAGCCCTGAGAAACAGGGCAATGACAGAGAGAATTCATGGAATCACAGAATGGTTTGGATTAGAAAAAAACCTTAAAGCCCATCCAGTGCCACCCCTGCCATGGGCAAGGGACACCTTCCACTGTCCCAGGCTGCTCCAAGCCCCATACAGCTTGGCCTTGGGCACTGCCAGGGATCCAGGGGCAGCCACAGCTGCTCTGGGCACTCTGTGCCAGGGCCTCCCCACCCTCCCAGGGAACAATTCCTTCCCAATATCTAAGCTGAACTTACTCTCTTTGCTTACTAATTGCTCCCCCCAGCTCCTCTCGTTACAGGCAAGGCAGTGCTGGAGCTTGTCCCTGTTCTCGTGACACAGAAGGTGCACACCAAGCCCAGCTTTCCCTCAGCCCCTCAGGTTTTTCCATCAGACCCACAGATCCTGTCAGAGCCCCTCGAGCAGGCACAGCCTCCCTGGTACGGAATTGCCTCATCCAGGGAAGGAAAGAGCCCTGCTGGGAAGAGAGCCCTGCACTGCTTCAGCAATTCTGGCAAAGTTAAAACTGTGCTTAAACAAGGTCTGTGGCAAATTGGCAGTTTCTAAACAAAAGCTGTCACTTATCTCAGTGCAGTTTTGGCTCTGACACCCCCAGCATTCTCTGTTCTCCTTCCCAGATTGAAATCTCAAATCCAGTCAGGAGGATTCTTCTCCAGGGTGGGAGATGAACAAAAAATACCCAAAACAACCCCCCAAAACCTTCCCTTGAAAACATACACCCTCCATCCCCCAAGTGGAGACAGGGACTGGGTTACATTTGCCTCTCTCCAGCTGCCAGAGGAGCCCTGAGCTGCTGCCAGAGCATCCCACAGCACTGTCACCATGTCCCTGCTCTTCCCAGACTTGCTCCTCCTTGTCCTTTAGAAACCAGCTGTACCGCTGGCAGGACAGGACACCCTCGCTCCCAGTACTGAAATACAATTCAAGGGGGAAAAATTAATTGCAAGGAAGAGAGAGCCCTTCATATTTCAAGGCCAGGCTGGACTGGGCTTGGAGCAACCTGGGACAGCGGAAGGTGTCCCTGCCCATGGCAGGGGTGGGATGGGCCCAAACCATTCTGGGATTCTGTTTCAACCTCTCTGCAAAGGCACAGGAGCAACATCTGTGCAGGTGGGAGCAGAACCGTGCACCCCAGGACACGAGGATCAGGGGTGGGGTGTGACCCTGGATTAAGGGACACAGGTGTGAAGACCTCCCCCTGCCATTTGTTCCCCCAAACATGTTATTTCCTGCACTCCCTGCCCCCTCCCAACCTTTTCTTCCAGACCCTGCTTTCCATGTCCTGGTAAATGGGATGCAGCCCACGGGAAAAACAGGGAGCAGGATGGGGAGGGGAAGAACAGGAGCTTCCCAAGGGCAAAGACAGAAGCAAAGCAGAAAGCCCAACTGGCACAGAGGAGATGAACCTCACTGGGAGTGTCCAAACTTTGCAGCACACGGGTGTGTCCCTGCCACTCCTGGAGCATCCTCCTGCATCCCAGAGTGGGCTCTGCCAGCAGCAGCAATGGAGAGGCTCCAGAGCTGTGAAGAGCAGGGGGTGCAGGGACTGTACTTGGAGGCAGTAAAACCTCACAGCTTTGCAAGCTGGACCTGGCCACGGCAAGGCTCTTCCATGGAATCCCAGAATGGGTTTTGGGTTTGTGGAGGCCTTAAAGCTCATCTCTTTCCAAACACCTGCCATGGGCAGGGACACCTTCCACTGTCCCAGGCTGCTCCAAACCCCATCCAGCCTGGCCTTGGACACTGCCAGGGATCCAGGGGCAGCCACAGCTGCTCTGGGCACCCTGTGCCAGGGCCTCCCCACCCTTCCAGGGAACAATTCCTTCCCAATATCCCATCCAGCCCTGCCCTCTGGCAGTGGGAAGCCATTCCCTGTGTCCTGTCCCTCCATCCCTTGTCCCCAGTCCCTCTGCAGCTCTCCTGGAGCCCCTTTAGGCCGTGCAAGGGGCTCTGAGCTCTCCCTGGAGCCTTCTCCTCTCCAGGTGAGCACCCCTAGCTCTCCTTTGACTTCCTTTGATAATGGCTAACCAGTAACATTTATGTTGAAACAAACGGTCACACCAATGGGCTGGCAAGCGAATTCTGCTTTGCCTTTTTCTGTTGTGGTGGCTCTGTGTTTGGTGACAGTTTGCACGGGCACGCCGCAGCAACACGCAGCCCGGATCCCAAACTCGAACGGGAAGTGCCAGTTCTAAATATCAAGCCCCATATTGCACACCTCATGTCTGCCTTTCATCATCCATCAAAATAGCAAGCGGAGCCCAGCACTCCCACTTCAGCATAAGCAAAACATGTGGGAACTCGAGGCAGTGAGTAGGAAAACGTGATACAGCCTTGCTAATAAAAGCTCCTGCTTTCCTCACTATGGAAAACAGTTGCAAATGGGTTTCTGCAGCCTGGGACTCGACTGCTGACAGCACAAACGCTGTGCTTGGCTCTTCCCAGCCCCGCTGCCGTGGTGTTCCTGCAAACCACCCAGCTCCAGGGGCAGAGGGGAGCCCAGCACCATCCTGCTGCACCAGACCCTGCCCATCCCACTTGGAGCTTCCCAACCCAGGGCTGCCTGAGCACTCAAAATAATTAAACCTTCAAACAGCTCCCCCATAGCAGCAATTAAAGAGACAACCCCAGCTTTCACAGAATTTATGACTCTTAGTGCTGTTGCCACAGGTATCCAAGTTTGTGCGTTGTTTAAAGCGGGTTTCAAAGGGGATCGGGGCTCGCCTCCCTCCAGGGAGAATCCATTTGCTTTGTTCACCAGACTATAACTTAAAATTTGTTACATGCACCAGCTTGTAAGCCTTTGAAAAACTCCCTCCTTCACCAGCTTCAAATGGACTTGATGAACTTCCCCCCGATCAAAGCAATTCCCTCACAGGGAGCCTCAGCTCACCAGCAAGGAAGCACCCAGCGAATTTTGGGAGTGGGGATCACAGGCACGGGCCAGGAGGGGACCCGCCCTTCCCAACCCACCTGAGAGCCCAAGCAAGGAGCCCAACCCACTCTGGCACAAGGCACGAAGGAAAAGGCACTTAGTGCTGAATTTGCTTATTTAAAAGGGGAGAAAAAGAAAAAACATTAGCAGAGGTTTTTCCTGTTGAGAGCAGAATAATTTGTCAGCAGGAGACCCCTGGGCTCCCATCCTGGCACCCCACACCATTCGGGACGGGAAGGGAGATGGTTGCACACCCTCCACATTACCCACAGGTGGAAGTGCTGCTCGTGTGCTGCTCCAGGAGATGTTTTACCTCGCACAGCCACGTGCCTTGGGTTTATGTCCCTGCTCTGCAGAGCCCAAACCCCTTTGCTGGAGCAAAGGTGCAGCCAGCACGCACCGACCCTGCCGAAAACTCAGCAGCCAGCAGGCCACAGCACAACTCTGCTGCCTGCAGCCACTCCCACTGCCTCGATGTCAATTAAGATGGTCATTTCCATGTGAAATTCAGCCCCAGTGGTTTCCTGCTCGAGGTAGGGCTCGATGAAGCGCTGGGAGGGAGCTTGCTGCAGCTCAGATTAGTCATTTGTGAACTGTGATACGACGGGCGACGCGCTTTGAGATGTTTTGCTGCTGCAAGTAGCAAACACCTTTTGGGGAGGGGATGGTGAAACCCTTTGAGGAGCAGGACAACAGGCACGGGCCGAGCACCCTGGCTAAAATAAAACCCTGGTAGCAAACAGCCCATGCTGGAAAACACTGGTTGCAGCTCCCTGCCCCAGGAAGACCAACTTCCCGCGGTGACCTATATGAGCTATAAATGCTGCAGCCACGGGCTGGGTGACGTCAGCTCCATCCTTGTGGCAATTGTTGGGTCTCTCCTTGCCAAGAAAAGGCAAAGCGGAGGTGCTGAATTGTCCATGCGGCGGGGGAGCGAAGCCAGTTCCTCCCCGGAGCATTTGAGGACAGAAATGAGGGAAACGGTGGCAGGGCTTAAAATAAAAGCAGGAGGCAAATAGGAAAGCAAAGGGATCTCAAAGCTGGAGGGTTTGCATGAACACTTTGAATTTTTCTGGCCTGGGGGAGAGAAAGGGGTTCCCTTGGTAAAGGGGCCACAGCTTGCTCAGGGCAGTTACTAGAAACATGGAATTGTTAGGGTTGGAAAAGATCTTTGAGATGTTCAAGTCCGACTGTCAGCCCAGCACCACGTTCAGCACTGAAGCACGTCCTCAAGTGCCACATCAACACCTGTTCTGAACACTTCCAGGGGTGGTGATTCCATCATTGCCCTGGGCAGCCTGTGCCAGTGGTTAACAACACTTCTGGGTAAGAAATTCTGAATTTGAAAAGGATTTGAATTTGGGGCAATTTTATCACTGGGATTCCCTGTTTCAAATGCCTCTGCTCCTTTATGTACCAGCTGGACTTTGGAAGCAAGAATCTCATTTTGGCCAGGACTGATCAGTCAGTGCTTTGCTCCCTTCCCTCCTTGCCTCCTCATTTCCTGGGGAGGAAAGAGCCTGGAGTTAACAGCTCCTCTGGAGGGGAAAAAGAATAAAAGCTGCACACTGCCCCAGCACTTCCACAAGGAGATGGGAAGAGGGAGATCACGAATTCCCATGTCCAACCCAGCTACACCAACCCAGTGACAGGTTCCCATCCTGGGTAGGCAGAAGGATAAAACACCAACATTTCTGGCACACGAGACAAGAGCACTTTGTTATCCTGAGATGACCACAACAAGCACAAATAAAGAGATCCTGGCACTGCGGTGCACAGCACCGAGCTAAGACTCAGCCAAATCAGGGTTTGCTTCTCCTTTGCAGGCAGAGGGGAAATGCTGCACTGCCTTCAGTGCTGGTCCGGGCCCCAGACTGAGAAGTGCTTGGAACACACATGGCACATTAAAGATGACGCCCAGGCCTTCCTGCATGGCAAGATTTAGGATGATCACCTCCAGGTGCAGGTTATGGTGTGGCTGTGAGGTGCTCTGTTCCCCCAGCAAGTTCAGATCCCCAAATCCACAGACAATCTGCTCTCCACCCTCTGACCACAACAGGGTTAATGATGGTTCCACTTCAAATCAAAGTTTGAGCTGGATGGCTGCCTCTGTCTTGGGGGATGAACAACCCTGGGGGTTGAACTACCTTGGGGGATGACCAAGGCCAGGTTGGACGGGGTTTGGAGCACCCTGGTATAGTGGAAGGTGTCCCTGCCCATGGCAGGGGGTGGAAAAAGACAAACTTTAAGGTACCTTCCAACCCAAAGCATTCCATGACTCCACAGTTCTAACTAGTACCTGATTGCACCCTGCTGTGAGTCAGTGAATAAAGCTAAACCAACACCAACAACTGTGAGAACAACCCCTTGCCGTTTTCTAGGACCTTGTTTAGACACCCTGGATCCTTCTGACAGGCAGAGCACAGCCCTGTGCATGGCACAGCTCGCTGGTGTCTTACTGCAGTTATCCACCCCTCCAGCAAAAAGCCAAAGATTCAGGAGCACGGAGAAGTCCCAAAGCTGAGTCTCAGATAAAATTTGTCCCCCAATCTCCAGGTGAGGCCAAGAATGGCTGACCAAGGGATAACTTTGCTGCTGGAGCAAAGCTCCTGCCCTACACCCAGCCCTGAGCTGCATTCCCAAGCCAGGATGCCCATGGCAGGATGAGGGAGCCTCTGCAGCGTCCCTGGGACAGCAGGGATTGTGCAACGTCCCTCAGTGCAGTTGTATAACATCAGTGCTGTTTTCATGAACTGCTGCTCCCAGTCGGGCTCAGAGAGCAGCAGCCCAGAGGAAGGGTGGTGTCAACATTACCTTTCACTCACCCGAAAGAAAAGAGGAGCTGGGGGGAGAATCAAAGATTTGGTGTCGTGTGGGCTGCAGGGGGGTCCGGCTGAGCCGCAGGGCCCCGCTCCAGCCCCTGCTCCTGGCCAGCACCACGGACCCGGCAGCCAAGGCAGGCTCTGAGCAGGAAATGGATTAATGGGAGCTCCTGCACTGCTCCTCTCTCCCCAGCGTGTAGCACGTCTTTTGTGGATTATTTTAACAGCACAAGGAACACTCGCTGCAGAGATCAGCTTCCACCTGGGTTAACCCGGGAGTTTTCTCCCCTCCAATTTCCTCCAGCGCCCACTCAACAGCTTCCCTCCCTGCAAAAGTGTTTGCTCCAAACCATCCTGACACGCAGCTGAACAGCTCAGTCTGAGAGCATCAAGTTTCCCTGGTCCAGAGGGCAGGAGCGGGGCAGGGCAGGGCAGGGCAGACTGCCCATCCCGCTGCTGCAGCTTCCCCAGTGCCCCTCTGGGGCATCAAAGCTGCTCTCCAGAAATCCCAGCCCAGTCTCTGGGATGCCTCTCAGTGTCACAGCACAGCCAGGAGTTTCCCTGCACAGCTGGAGCCAGCCCAGGGTAGGGAAGGTTGAGTTTGAACCATCCACAAGGTGTTGAGCAAGAAGGGCAAATGAGCTGAACTTCCCTCACGCCAGGGGCTGTGTGAGCCCGGCACTGAGCAGCTTCCCTGGGCGTTGCAATCCTGGCACAGCACTGCCCAGGAGTTCTCCACCTGAGCCTCATATCAAGCAGCACATTTTCAGTCTCCAATTGGAGCCACATCTCCAGCCCACTCCTCCCCACCACCCTGCTCCCAAAGCCCTTGGACGTCGGCATCCCTGATCCCCTCTTGGCACCCTGGAGGGCTTTGCAGATCCCTTTGGGAATGCTGAGATAACACCCAACAGCAGGGAGCTGCTGGAGGGGCTGCATGGAGCACACCCCCAAACTGCACCAGGAATGAGCCACCACCACCCCCTCTTCAGAGGTGAACAGCAGAAGTCTTCCAGGGCAGTGCAGACACACCTAAGCAGCTTAGAGAACAGCCCCGTCTGCTCCCAGGCTCCTGGAGCAGTCGGACAACAACCTCCAGCTCGGGCAGCGACTTCTTAATGGGAGACAGATCAGCAAAAGCAGCTTTGCCCACCCAGAGACACGTGGAGCAACACGGAAACCATCCAGAGAAACAGCAGCAGAGCACCACCAGAAAAACACATCACCAAAGAACAGAACCCCCTCCCCTGCGGCGTCTCTGGAACCAAACACAGATTTATTGCGAGAAACATTACGGTATAAGGGGAAAAAAAAATGAAGATGACAGTACCTGATCCTCCAAACTGAGTGCTTGCAAGGGTCGTGGGTCTGTTTTTTCCATTAGCCACTGGCAAGGGAAACATCTAGAAAAACAAGGAGATGAGAGAGAAGGGAAGAGAAAAGAGATTTCAGTGTGTTGGTTTTACTGTGCCGCTGCAAAGGGGTCACGCTGGGGGAGGAGAGGGGAAGAGCAGCCCTTGATTGATGCAAAAAACTTTCCTGCTTTCCCTGCTCCATCGCTCAGGAGGGGCGGGAGGGAGGCACAGCCCTGCTCTGACACACACATCCCCACCTGCACAGCCCCTGGCTCCTCAGGGCAGCTGGAAACCAGCCAAGGAGCATCCCTGCTGCGGCCAAACCAACAGTTTCATCCCCAAATTGCTCACCCCGGCTACAGGTGAGCCCTGGGGAAAGGCCAACTCCATTCATAAACAGCCGGCAGGATAATGACAGCAAAGCTCGTTTTATCCCTCACGCTCCCGGCTCCCACAGGAGTCCTGGTCCCATCCCACACCTCCAGCCACGTGCAGGGCCTGGGCAGGCAAGGGCTGCCCGTGGGTTGGGCTGGCACAGGCAGGGAGGGCTCAGGGATGACCCCCAGCCCCATGGAGCAGCTCCCACCCTGCTACTTTGGGGGCTCCAGCAGCACCAGGATCTGACACAGCCCTGGGGGCTGGGAGGGAGAAGCTGCTACAAGGGCAAAGGCAGTTACTCATGATTTAAAAAATTAATGTATTTCACAGAATCGGTCGCTCTGGGGACTTGTTTGCTCTGTCGCTGCAGCTTCATTATCACAGCTGAGCCTCTCCTGCCAGGAGCTTCCTCAAAAATACTGCACACCTCGTCACCTAACCTGTATAAATATTTTTAATAAAAGTCGGGAGAGTTTCAGAGGCTGCTATTTAATAATTTACATGCACCTGCGTGCAGCAGAAAAGAAAACTAATTCTCCTCCACACAAATGGAGCTCCAGCCAATAAAACAACTGGTGGGAAAACGCTTAGTGAATTAACATTTTAATATCCTTTTTCTACTCAAGATACTTTCACCACCAAGTCATTTGAATTTTTATTATTTTTAGCTTTGTAATGTCTGAGTAACTTAAAAGTTTAATGCTTTGAAGATTAAACAATGTAATGGCACAAGAGCCTACAGAAAGGCAGCGTTTCATGCCCTGACATAGCTGATGTCTGGCCGCGGTCAGAAACATTCCTTTGTACAGAACCGTCTGCCCAGCTTTGTTTTCACAAATGCCGGAGAGGAAAAAAAAAACCAACAACAAAAAACAGTTAAATGTGGTAGAGATGCAAAGAGAGCAGTTAAGGAACCAAGTGCCATTCATAAAGAGCACAAATTTGGGCTGGTGTGTATGCATGCGCGGGGTGTAGATGTTTTATACACGGATTTAAATGAAGGTGTAAACAGTGTTTAGTGCTCGCCCCAGCTGCCTGCACACACCTGCCCTCACCTGCCTGCCCACGGCCCCCTGGCCCCCTGGGATGTGCCCCGAGGCTGCTGCTCACCCCAGGGGCTCCCGAGGTGTTTGGGGTGGCCCAGCAGCCCCACCGTCGGATGAGCTTTGTTTCCTCAGGAAGTTGGGCTAGAAAATAAAAACAAACCCCGAAGATTGCAGCTCCCGTTCCTCTGCAGCGCTGCAGGGCGGGGGGGCTCTGCAAACATCTCCAAAAGTGCTCAAAGTGGAACTCACTGTGGCTGATCCCACCCTGCCCATGCTCACTCCCTCTTGTTAAGGCAGGGAAGGAGGTTAAGATTAAATTCCCTTTTTGCCGAGTGGCAAGGGGCAGGTCTGCGTGTGCGAGCAGGGGGGAAGGGGTGCACCATGAACCGACTGGCAGGGAGCACATACACAATAAACCCCCCCCCGCCAAGAAATTAAAACAACGGCACTGCCGGCTCTTTTCAGGAGCGTTTCTGCTCAGCACTTGCTGAGGCCGAAAAACCCAAGGTTTGAGCAGCTAACACGAGTGGAGAAAATGAACAGCCTTGTTCCATTGTGCACCCAGCACTTTCTGCTTCTGCAGAACAGGAGTGTCCCCCCCAGGGCAGCGATGCACCCCCAAAACACCCCCACACCCCCCTCAGCCCCGGGAACCCCTCCCCTCCTCCACCTCCTCGGAGAGAGATTTTGAGGGTGATGCAACCAACACCTTCCTGCTCTCCCTCCCCAGGGGATTTAGGAGTCATGGACCCCTTCCTGCAAATGGGGGTCCTAAAGCACAGAATCCTGGAATATCCTGAGCTGGAAGGGACCCACAGGGATCATTGAATCCAACTCGTGTCCCTGCACAGACACCCCAACAATCCCACCCTGGGCATCCCTGAGAGCGGTGTCCAAACACCCCTGGAGCTCTGGCAGCCTCGGGGCCGGGACCATTCCCTGGGGAGCCTGGGCAGTGCCCAGCAGCCTCGGGGGCAAGAACCTTTCCCTGAGCTCCATCCCAAGCCCTGACACAACCTCATGCTGTCAAAGAAGGGTGATGGAGAGGGGGAAACCCCGGGTTACCCCTCCACACTTACGACTTGCCAACCCCAGGAGGTGTTTTGGGCTTTTTTCTTGCTCCCAGCCTCTTTTTCCACTGAGGCGTAGGCTGAGGCTGCCCCGAGGAGCCCGGCACAAGTCATACATGAAGCGCCTTCGCTGGCGTGTGTCGCTCACAGGCAAAGTTCATCCACCCACTGCAAATTTCCTTTCTGCTTTTAAATGCAGCTTTAAAAATAAACTGGGGGAGGGAGGAGATGAACCGGAGCTGGCACCTACCGAGGGACCCAGGCATTGAGGAGGGAACCCAGGCATGAGCTCTCAAGGGTTGTAATTGGGTCATTACTTGGCCTTTGCTAGATTTGAATAATGTAGATTTAAACGGTTATGTAAAATCCCCCACCTTAAGTCGCTGTATTTGGTTTTTCGGGTCCTACCTCCAGCCTCCCTGAGAGCTGATAACAACTTCTGCATTCCCTCCTAGCTCCATTTCCACCCCTCCCAAAGAATTTATTCTCCCTCTGTTTCTCCCAGGGTAAAAGAGGCAAATCCAGAGCACGGGAAGATCCAAATGCCTGCACGCTCCCCTGAGGAGGTTATAGCCAAGAGACCCCACACTTCATACAGCAAACTCCTAAGGAAGAAAGGGAATTTGCCAGAAACAGGGAACATCAAGCAGCATTTCACTGACTGTGCACATGTAGAAGTGTGTCGCTTTTCAAATGAAATCTCTCCCCTCTCCCACCTGATGAACTCCAGGCTGAACCAACCTCAGGCCTGAACTCCAAACCTGAAATCTATTTTGCAGCATGTTAATTCGGGGAGAAGAGGGAATTTGACTCAAAATACACTGCCAGCAGGACATTTTATATGTGCTCACTTAAGACAGGCCTTCCTGACTACAGCCCCAAATGCCTGCTGCGGTGTAAAGTTGAACTTTAAACTCTACAACTGCTTCGCTCTGAGCAAAACTCAGAGTTTTATCATGGAAATGCAGGCACTGGGCCTTGGCCGGAGCAGGGCACGGCTTCAGCATCCTCCAGTGGAGCTGCAGGAGCTGCTCCAGCCCTGCTTGCTGCCAGCACTTCGGCTCCCACCACTGAATCCAGGGTTGGGGCCGCGAGAGCCGCGGTGCAGCAGGAGCAGCGATGAGCGGCAGGTCCCGAGTGACTGCTCAAGCCCCTGCCCACCCTGCGCCGAGCCAGAAAGCCCCTCTGCCAGGCAGCTCCCCGCAGCATATGGTTAATACTCTGCTAATAATCATGGCTGTTAACAGCACCTTGCTCCTGCCAGAGCCCCGGCTGGCACTGGCACGCGGCCGCTCCCGGCTCGGCTGGCGCTCGGCGGCACCGACACAGCCGGGGCTGCTCCGCTCCCCTGTCCCCTGCCCAGGGTGTCCCTGTCCCTCAGAGCAGCCCAGCCCACCCATGTGGCACCTTCCCACTGCACACCAACGCTGGCACAGGTGAGACACTGTCTATATAACCAGTGTACCACAAAATGTCCGAGATTCCTGGAATATCCTGAGCTGGAAGGGACCCACAGGGATCATTGATCCAACCCCTGGCCCTGCACAGACACCCCAACAATCCCACCCTGGGCATCCCTGAGAGCGGTGTCCAAACGCTCCTGGAGCTCTGGCAGCCTCGGGGCCGGGACCATTCCCTGGGGAGCCTGGGCAGTGCCCAGCAGCCTCGGGGGGAAGAACCTTTCCCTGATATCCAGGTCCTTGTGGTTGAGCATCTCCCGACAGCACAGGCCAAGGGCAGCTCCCCCATACACAGCCTGTGCCCATCAGGCTGAGCTGCAAAGCCTGGCAGCCACCAAAGCCCAGCCTAATCAATAGGCTGAGCTGCCCACTCGGGTCTATAGGCAGGATGCTTTCTCGAAAGCTCCTCTCCAGATCTGCCAGCCCATCTGGGCCTGCTGCCAGGCAGCAGTGGTGAAGGCAAGCTTAAAAATCACCTGCACTTTGGGGCAATTAGAAAAGGCAATTTATTTGGGGGTAGAGGTAAATGTGCTGCCATGCACACCCCAATGCATCACCGGGCCTTTCCTTTGACTCCTTCTCACTTACAGATTCCTTCGATTTTTGGCCTTTCTGGCAAATTACAGTGGCACAAAGCTTTTGGTGAGTGCTTTGGAGCTCAATATCCACTCAATGGATTTATTTATTAAAGAAGTGATGAGTCTCTTCTTTCAGGACTGCGGGCCCAGTTTGCAGCATCTCACACAATTCTGTCACTGACTGACCCCAGGAACTCATGGCAGGCCATGCCACCCCCTTAGGGCCTTAAAATTCCCTCCCTGCACAGCAAAACACAGTGCAGGGCTGGACTACAGACTGCTGGGGCTGAACACATTTTCCCTAGAGAAAAGGAGTCAAAATACTGATCTGAAGCAAATGCTTCCAGCTGCTATGAGTATCTCTACTTTTCCCTCCCCTCTACTCTCCTGGAGAGGGTTACTGAACCAATGCTCCACTCCTGTTTATTCAAAGAAAAATATAAATACATTTGGAAGAGTGAGCTTTGTGGTCAAAAATCCTGTATCCCAAGGACACGGGGAGAGCAAGCCATGGAGCGCCTCTTCAACAGACCCATCTACTGTCTAGGAAGCTTTTCCATTTTCCTCATCCTCGAGGAGAGATGTTAATATTCCCTTTATGCAAAGCGAGGAGAAGGTTGTGCGGGGATGAGGGTTTGTGAAACAGAGCTGGCTCCCGTCCAGGCTGCGCCGGAGCCCATCGGCCGGCGGATGCTGGAGGGAACGTCTTCGAGTCATTTGCTGGCAAATGACATTTGCAGGCCCTGATGCTGTGAGCAGCTGCCCTCAGCACCCCTACATCAGCCTTGGAGGAGCACAGGATGAGTTCTGGTCCTTCCCAGAATCACACCAGTGGAAAAGCGTTGAATCCGAACCCAAATTGAACCTTTTTGGTGTGGATTCACCTCCAGGGACAGAAACGTTTGTTTACAGAGGGACCAGGTCAGGACTCCTGCAGGGAATACAGCTCTAGGCATGCAAATGAGGATGGGTGGTTAAATTGGAAAACAAAGTCTTGGGGGTTTTTTAAAGCTCTAAATGGGGAGTGGGATTTGATATTTTTTTTCCAAGGAGGAGAAAAAGCAAAGCGGGAGCTGCTGCAGCCCATGTGAGGGAGCAGATTCTCGGTTACTGACCCAAAGTGCAGTTGATGGAAAGCCCCAGGGCTCCTGCCAACCTGCAGGACCTCTGAGAGGGACAAATAACCACAGCAAGCCCTGAGCAGATTCCTGGTTTTACAGGGATACCATCACTGCAGTCCCTGTACCCAGTGTAACGCATTTCCACTGGAAAAGCCCATCAGCAGCAATGTAACAGAACCAGCCTCCCAAGAGCAATGTGAAACTGGGAGAACTGGGCCTCTCCTGCAGGAGAACTGCTCTTGGGGGGGCTGAGAGACCCCCCCTCCCCCAGTGCCCCTCTCCAGCACAGAGCCCTGCCAGGATGGGTACAACCCCCAGCCGTAGCAAAGGTTTATTTCCCAGGGCTGAACCTCAGTGTGTGGACGCAGAAAAGTGGATGAGCCTCAGCACAGCCACAGGTGCCACAGCCACTGGGACAGCAGGTGACCCTAGCCCTGCCCTGCCACCACTTTTTGTCCCTTCTCCTCCAAGGGGCAGGAACATCAGCCTGGCAGGCCTGTGGGCTGGGTGACCCGGGCTGGGGTGACTCTCACGGCCATTCCCCCTGCTGGAGCTGTTGTTTCTGTCTCTGCAGCACGTTTGCTTATCTCAACAGCAAGACACACGCTCCGAGTGCCATGAGGGTGCAGCACACAACACAGAAACCTCACAGACAGTTATTTGCCTTTGAACACCAGCTCTGCCCTTCACGAGGCACCTGCCAAGGAGAGGCGGCACCGCTGGAAGTGCCACGGCGGGATGTGCCAGGGACTAACCCCGCTCTGCTGTGACTAAAGGGACTTCTCCTCCCTCCAAGCTGTGCACACCCTTTGGGGGGAACTCTTAGGTCCTGTTTCTTTGAAAATAAACAGCTCCTAAATGCAGCTCAAGGTTTCCAGGATACAGAAGAGCAGAGCATGGGGAGCACAAGTGTCCAACTCCTGCAAAAGTAACGTGCTGGAGAGCTTGGACACATTTCAAACTGTGACAAAATAACCTGTGGGAGCAAAAGTTTAATAGTCTGGATCTAGGGAGAGGAAAAAAGCTTGATTAATCAGCTACTGAAGTTACGTCTCTACATGGCTGCAGAAACAGTCACCCAGTGAGCATTTAAACAGAGAACACACAACTCTGTTAATTCCCCCAAAATTTCCCATCCAGAAAAGAAACCTCTCTGCCCTCCCTGCGAGGGAACAACACACGTTTGAGGGGAAGAGGGGGAGAGGAGGGGCAGAGGCTTTGCTTTAACTTGAAAATAAACAAGTTGCAGCACATGTGCACGCACACAAACACGGCACATCTGAAACCCATCATGTCCAATTTACGGGCTCACATTTCCTCCCCTGTGCAGCTCCCAGCCCCGGGGCTGCGCAGCCCCCCGGCCGCGCTTGCTCACCATACTGAAGTCCAGCAGGTCACTGAGCTCTTTGTCTGTCCCAACTGCAGCCATTCTCTGCTGCTGCTGATTCATATTCCCACAGACTCAACAGTGGCAGTCCTGGAGAAAGCGAGGGGGAGGGGAGAGATATTTTAATGACTACAGCAAACTACCCACCCCATTGATGAATATTTTAAAAAGACAGAGCGAGAGGGGCGAGAAAAGAAAAACCCTGAGCGCGTCTGCAGCGTCCAACTCCAGGGCCAGAGCACAGTCGGAGTCCTCACACAGCACCCAGCGGCAGGAACAAGCGCTCTATTGACCAGACACACTTGTATGTTAGTTTTTTGCTGCCAATTCCACTAGTTCGGGCCAATTCTGTTCCTGGCGTGTGGCGAATGAAGGGGGGAAAAAAAAAAAAGGGAAAAAAAAAAGAGTCAACTCATTTATCAAAGGGTTCAGGCAAGTTATCACTCAGGCGCTTGTCTGGCTCGGCTCGCCCCCTCGCCTTCCCCCACGCTTGCTCCCCGCAGGAGGCTCTCTTGTCCTTGCTGAGTTTTGTTTAAAAAAAAAAAAAAAGTGAAAAAAAAAAAAGTCTGATGTTACAGCTCTTTCCTTCGGGTCGCCGAGCACCTGCAGCTGCTTTTTCAGGGGCTGTGTTTGGGGATGCCCAGCCAGGCCATGCTCAGTGAGAACTGAACCTCTCCACTCCCAAAAGGGACTGGAAACAAAAAAATTTTGTTTTCGGAGTGTTTTTGCAAAAATAAAGCCCTCCAGGCAACCTTGCAAGATAGGTAAATATTATTCTTCTTAATTTTACAGATTATTTTTTTTCAAAAGGGAGATTGATCTTTTTGGCCAGCTTGCTATGATAGAAAAATATTTCTTTGGGAGGGAGGAAGAGAGGCCTGGGATGAGATAAAAGATTCCTTTTTTTTTTTCGGCCTTTTTTTTTTTTAGGAACTCATTCATGGTTACAAAGGGCAGCTGGCCAATAAATTTAACTCATTAATCATAAGGTTAAAAAAAAAAAGGCAAAAAAAAAAAAAAAAAGAAAACTCCACACGATCCAAAGTGTTTGTAGGCTCAGCCACTACATTTCAATGAAGTTTCATAAAAAAAGGCTGAAATCAGCCCAGCGTGTAAAAAGCCTTCACCACTATAAAAAACAGCCAGGGAATTTTTCTTTTTTTTTTTTTTTCTTCTTTTCATTTTCTCTGAAAAGCCTTTTTCAAAGTGTCATCAGTGCATCTGGTCAGCGTTTTTAAAGCCACTTTCCCAACCTTCTGCCCCGGTGCCTCAAGTGTAGCTGGGGAAGATGAGACCCCAGAGAAGGAGTGGAAGGAGGGAGGGGGGCACATCCCTTCCCAGCGCCCCCAAACCCTGCACCCCCGAGGCACCGGGGACAACGTGAACAAAACCCGTGGTCGCCCCAAAGCCAGGCTGGGGGGGTTATTTTTATTTATTCCGCGCACACTTTCTGACCCCAAAGCAGCCCGCGGGGCCGGGGCGCTGGGCCGGGTCCCCCTCCCAGATGTCCCCGTGCCCCCGGGGTCCCTCCCGGCCCGGACAAAGGCTCGGCTGCCCCGGGACAGGCGCGGGCCGGGGGTGGGGGGGAAGTTGTTCGCTGCCCCCCGGCCGCGACCCCCGCGCTGTGGGGAGGGGGGTCCCGGCGGGCAGCCCCCAGCCCCCGCCCAGACCGGAGAGCGCAGGAGGGCGAAGCGGCCCCCACGAGCCCCCTCCCAGCCGCGGGGCGAAGCCGAAGCAGCCGCCCCCGCGCTGGGTCCCGCGGCTCCCGCAGCCCCCCGAGCCGGGAAGGGGCTCAGGGACCCCCGGGGGGGCCGCGGCGGGGCCGGGGGCGGCCGGCGGGCTGCGCTCGGCTGAAGTTCGCAGCAGGACCGAGCGCGGGCCCCCCTCCCCGGCGGAGACCCGCGCACCCCCTCCCCGCCGCCCCGCACGCCCCCCGAGCCCGCCCTGCCGCTGCCCCCCCCCTTCCCCCGGCCCCGGCAAACTTTGCCGAGGGGACAATAGCGCCGAGCCCGTCCCGTCCCGCTCCGCGCCCGCAGCCTCGGGCGCACCGAGCGAGGGGGCCGCGCTCCGAGCCCCGCCACACCGGCACCCCCAGCTCCGGCACTCCCCGCGCCCGCAGCGCCGGGACGCCCGCTCCGCGCAGCCCCGGGGCGGCGCGGCCGGGTTGGCTTAGTTATTATTTTATTATCTCTATATTTTATTTTTTTTTTTTTTTTTACCTGTTCCAGGCCCGGCGCGCCCGGCGCAGGGGAAGCGCATGAAGGGTGTCGGGGGTCGCGGCGGGGGCGGGGGCGGCCGCGGCGCCCAGGCCCGGGGGCGGCGGCGGCGCCTATTGTTCTCCGCCGCCGGCGGATACAATGTAGCGAAGCGGCGCGATCACCCCGCACCGGGCGGCGCGTGCGCCCCGGACCGCCCCGCGGCCCCGCCCCGCGCCGGGCCGGGTCCTAACGCTGCTGCTGCCGCCGCCGGGGCCGCCGCTGCCGCCGCCGCTCCGCCTCCCGCCGCTGTCCCGCCCGCCCGCCCCGCGGCCCCCGCATGGTTCCCCCCGCGGCGGCGGCAGCGACAGCGTCTCCCCCCGCGGCCCCCCCCGCGCCCGCCTCTGCCGCCTCCCCCCGCACGCCCGCCCGGCTCGCTGCCGGCACGCCCCGCCCCCGCTGTATCCCTCCGCCGCTGTACGTACGAGCAGCGAGGAGCGGGGGAGTGATGCCGCCCTGCGCGTGCCTCGGGGCACCGGCACGCGCGTGGCCGCACCGGGGGCGGCGGGACGGGGCGGCGGCGGCGCGGCGGGGGCACCGCCGTGGTGGGGACACCGCCGTGGTGGGGACTATGTTTCCTGGCGGAGGGGGAAAGGCGGCTAGGGGAGCAGCGACGGTGACGACACGGGAGCTCCGCGAGATGGACAGATAAGGCAGAGGGGCTCCGACCAATGGAAAGGGGCTGTTGCTCTGATTGGCAGGTTGTGCGGCCAACCAGAGCGCGAATTGCCGAGGACTCCGCCCACCGAGCGCGGGGGCGGGGCGGCGGGGCCCGGGGGCGGCCTCTGGTTGCCGTCGCCGCCCGCGGCTCCCCCCCCACCGCCGACAGGGCCCCCGGCGGGGCAGGGCGGGCAGGACCGGGGTCCCGGGGGTCCCGCCGCAGCAGCCCCCGCCCGGCAGCTGCTGCTTCGCAGCCGCCGCCCCCCCGGTGCCTCGCCGGAGGCCCAGCGGGACCTGCCGCGCCGCCTCCTCGGGAGGCCCCTGGGGGCACCTTCCGCCGCTCTGGGGCTGGCGGGTCCCCTCGGCACAGCGCAGCCCCCGGGGCTGGTGGGGCCGGGGCAGCCCCGCGGTGGGTTCTGGGGTCACTCGGGAGCGCTGAGGCCTGGACGGGCCTTGCAGTGCAGCGGAGCTGGGATGGAGAGTCCGTGTGTGACATCCTGGAGTTACCTCGGAGAGGGTGGGGAGGGGCCTCAAAGTTCCTCTCGTTCCACCCCCTGCCATGGCAGGGACACCTTCCACTGTCCCAGGCTGCTCCAAGGCCCATCCAGCCTGGCCTTGGACACTGCCAGGGATCCAGGGGCAGCCACAGCTGCTCTGGGCACCCTGTGCCAGGGCCTGCCCACCCTCACAGGGAACAATTCCTTCCCAATATCCCATCCAGCCCTGCCCTCTGGCAGTGGGAAGCCATTCCCTGGCTCCTGGCCCTCCATCCCTTGTCCCCAGTCCCTCTGCAGCTCTCCTGGAGCCCCTTTAGGCCGTGCAAGGGGCTCTGAGCTCTCCCTGGAGCCTTCTCCTCTCCAGGTGAGCACCCCCAGCTCTCCCAGCCTGGCTCCAGAGCAGAGGGGCTCCAGCCCTGGGAGCAGCTCCGTGGCCTCCTCTGGCCTGGCTCCAGCAGCTCCACGTCCTCCTGATGTTGTTCCCCAGGGCTGGGGCAGCTCTGCAGGTGGGGTCTCACCTGAGCGGGGCAGAGGGGCAGAATCCCCCCCTGCCCTGCTGCCCACGCTGGGGGCTCAGCCCAGCACAGGGGGGGTTTCTGGGGTCAGTGCCCATGGCCGGGGCAGGTTGAGCCTCTCACCCACCAACACCCCCAAGCCCTTCTCCCCAGGGCTGCTCCTGATCCGTTCTTCATCCAGCCTGTACTTTTGCTTGGGATTGCCCTGACCCCTATGCAGAACCCTTCATCCAGCCTGTACTTTTGCTTGGGATTGCCCTGACCCCTATGCAGAACCCACTTGGACTTGTTGAACTTAATGAGTTTGGCACAATTCCACCTCTCCAGCCTGTCCAGGTCCCTGTGGTTCCCTGTGGTTCCCCATCCCTTCTCTCCAGCGTGTGACCCCACCACACAGCTGTGTGTCACCAAGTGCCCTCAATCCCACTGTCCATGTCATGGATAGACCTCCACACCTCCCTGCCCATTTCCCTGCCCACTTTGCCCTTGCAGCTGGTGCCAGCACTCAGAAGCAGCCGGCAGGTGCTTGGGATCAAAGGTGCCAACAGGAGTGTGGAACGTTTATCTGCTTGGCTCTCCGGGGTCAGGGAGGTTGTATCATTCCCTGGGCTCCTGGGAGCTTCACCCACCTCTTCTGCAGTGGGTTTTTAGAGGAGCTGGGAGTGGGAGTGGAGAGATGGTGCTTTGCCCAGTAACACTTGTTTCAGGAGGTGCAGGAGCAGAGGCACAAACACACGGGTGCAGCAGGTGTGGGCAGGGGTGCACCTCGTCTCCCTGAATCCACCCTGGATCCCAACACAGGGATCACGGAGGAGCTGGGCTGCGCTCCCTGCCAAAAGCTGCTGCTCCTGCCCTGCCCAGGCAGCTCCAAGCTCATAGGTCAGCAAAGCTGGTTTGGCTTTCCCTGTGCCTGACCCTTCTGCAGCGAGATCTGGGGCCAGCTGTCACCTACAGCTTTGGGCCATTTGGCTTTTATTTTCTTTTTTTTAAAGTGGAGAGAATTGCCTGCATTTAGATGGGGTCACTGAGCAAAGTCATCTCCTGTCATCAGGGATGGATCATCCCGCAGGTGAGGGTGGCCCCCCGCCCCAATTCAGCGATGATGGGGCTGTGGGCTGGCAGAGAGGTGCTGGTCCAAGGCACATGGAATTGTAAAATTGTGGAACAGTTTGGTTTGGGAGGGACCTTAAACTTCATCTTGTTCCATTCTCATGCCATGGGCAGGGACACCTTCCACTGTTCCAGGCTGCTCCAAGCCCCGTCCAGCCTGGCCTTGGACACTGCCAGGGATCCAGGGGCAGCCACAGCTGCTCTGGGCACCCTGTGCCAGGGCCTGCCCACCCTCCCAGGGAACAATTCCTTCCCAATATCCCATCCATCCCTGCCCTCTGGCAGTGGGAAGCCATTCCCTGTGTCCTGTCCCTCCAGCCCTTGTCCTCGGTCCCTCTCCAGCTCTGTGCGAAGGAAGGCGAGTGTTGCCTCATTGCTGCTGCTCTGTGAAGAGGAGCCATTCACCTTCTGCTGCTGCATTTTCTCTGTACCCAGTGGCCCTTGGGACTGGTGTCACCCCCAGCACCCCGAGCTCAGCCACTCCCCCCACTGTGAGGCCTCCTGCCAACATCTTCCCTCTCCTGCTGCTCCCCCTCCGCCTTCTGCTCCCAGGGATGACAGGGAGAGATGAAACATTTCCCTAACACAATTATATTCTAATTTTGCGTGTGGCCATAATTTCCCTGTCAGCAATTGTAATTAAACCTCTGAGCTTCGCTCTCCCGCTGCTGGTGGCTGGGCAAAGCCAAGTGATGGGGATGGGATGGGATGGGATGGGATGGGATGGGATGGGATGGGATGGGATGGGATGGGATGGGATGGGATGGGATGGGATGGGATGGGATGGGATGGGATGGGATGGGATGGGATGGGCAGGGCAGGGCAGGAGCTGGCATGAGCCTCGCTGGTTTTCAACAGGCATCCATGGCCAGGACAATGTGGGATGAAAGCAGTGAGGAGATTATCCTGCTCTGAGCTGTTTTGGTCACTTGGTCTATGTTGAAGATAGAATTTGCATTTCACAGAATGGTTGGGGTTGGAAGGAACCTCTGGAGATCATCCAGTTTATCTCCCTGCCAAGGCAGGGTCACCCAGAGCAGGTGACACAGGAGCATGTTCAGGTGGGTTTTGGAGTCTCCCTCTTTTGGACAGAGACCCCACAGCCTCTTTATGCAGCCTGTTCCAGGGCTCTGCCACCCTCATGGATAGAAGTACTTCCTCATGCTGGGGTGGGACTTCTGGTGGTTTAGTTTATGGCCACTGCTCCTTGTCCTGTTGCTGGGCACCACTGAACAGAGTCTGGCTCCATCCTCTGACACCCCTCGGAGATACTTGTATGGGTCGGTGAGATCCCCTCTGCCTTCTCTGGACGAACCAGGCCCAGCTCCCACAGTCTCTCCTCATCAGAGAAATGCTCCAGACCCCAAATCATCTTTGGGGCCTCTGCTGGACCCTCTCCAGGTGCTCCTTGTCCTTGTCCCAGAACTGGACACAGCACCCCAGATGTGCCTCACTACAGCTGAGTAGAGGGGCAGGATCGCTCCCTGCCCTGCCGGCCACTCTTCCTGATGCCCCCCAGGGTCCCATTGTCCCCCCTGGCCCCAGGACACTCTGCTGGCTCAGGGACAGCTCCGTCATCCACCAGGACCCCCAGGTCCTTCTCTGCAGAGCTGCTCTCCAGTGGGTCACCCCCAGCCTGTGCTGGCACTTGGGGTTATCCCTCCCCAGCTGCAGGACTCTACACTCGCCCTTGATGAAGCTCCTCAGGTTTCTCCCCACCCAGCTCTGCACCCTGTAATTAATTACCCTATAATTAGTAATGCCTCCTTCCTGGTGGGTGGCAGCATCATGGCAAAAAGCGTGTCCCCAGGCCTGCTTGTGGGGAACCAGGAGGGCTTCAAACTCCTCTGACATTGTAGGGTTTTTTTGGAAGCTGAGAAGTTCCCCCTTCCAGTTCACAGCGTGGTCCCCTCAGTTTCCCATTTCAGGCTATTGTGGTAGGGCAGGAGGAAGCAGAGGGGATGGGGGATGCACAAAGGAGCACCACGGGGATGTTGTGCAGACACATCCACCCAGAGGTGACACCAGAGGGGCTCTGGTGACATTCCCCACCTGGAGAAGTGCTGGAGCCTTAGGCTCAGGGGGAACCTCGACATCCCCTGGGCACCTCGTGAGGTGGGGTAGGGGCATAAAACACAGCATGGGCAGCATAGAACCCCAGAACGCTGGGACCTCCTGAGTGGGAAGGGACCCACAAGCATCCTCAGAGCCCAGCTCCTGGCCTTGCACAGGGCAGCCCCAAGAACAATCAAGATTCTCCCAAGAACCCCACAAACATCTCGAGTTCTCATCGTTTCCATCCCCTGAACCTTTGGGATGGGGGTAACAGTTTTCACCCTGCTGATGACACACAACCAATAAATAAGAGAATAATGCTGAGGTTGTTTCCAGGTGCTGGGAGCCGTGGCTTAAACGAAGCAGCTTCACAGGGACTCTTGCAATGCTCACAGCTGGCGATGCCAAGGGAGGAAAGTGTAGTGGAGGCTCCAAAGGCAGCACTGTCCAAAGGAAGGCGTGGAGAGCTTCCCCCACAGGCAGGTCATCCTCCAGGATGTCATCCTCAGCTCTACTTCTCAGAGCAGCTGTGGCTGCCCCTGGATCCCTGGCAGTGCCCAAGGCCAGGCTGGATGGGGCTTGGAGCAGCCCGGGACAGTGGAAGGTGTCCCTGCCCATGGCAGGGGTGGCACTGGATGAGCTTTAATGTCCATTCCAACCCAAACCATCCCATGACTCTGTGATGTCCCCTGGAAGAGGAGCACTTCCTCTGGCTGGGTTTTTATTTCTGTCCCAGGTCTCTGTGCCTCAGTTTCCCCTCTGTGTGATGACATCAGGGCCACACTCTGCTCGTGTGGAACCCTTGGAGACCTCTGTAGGCACTGTTGGGTGTGAGCCCACACCATCATCCCTGGCCAGGGGAGCCCTGAACAAGGCCCGAGGCAGAACCTGCCTGACCTGGGGGGGCTGAACGAGGTGTCCTGGCCCCATTCCCAGAGCCAAACACCAGCCAAGGTCACTGAGATCACCGAGGAGGTGCAGGGTCCATTGTGTCTTCGGGGCTGCTGGTGCAGAAGGAAAGGCTGAGACCTGAAGCTGGATGGATGGATGGATGGATGGATGGATGGATGGATGGATGGATGGATGGATGGATGGGTGGAGGGATTGTTCAAAGGCAGCTTTGGGGCAGGTTGTTCTGCCTCTGAACCTCCGCCCTGGCCTGTCAATGTCCCCATGGCACATTCCAGTGGTTCCTGAGGGTCTGGGGAAGGCTCGCTGCAGTTCTTGGCCAGGAGAGCTTGGGAATGCTGGGCTGGTCCAGCCTCCGTACAGTGGAAATGGGTGGGGGAAGCTCTGTCCCCAGTGGGGGCTGTGGGACACCAGCCACTGCCCTCAGAGCCTCCCACCCGCTCTTACAAAACTGGAAATGAATAAAGTACAAGTCAGTGCTGGGCAACAAAATAGGCTGTAAAAAACTTTCTTTATATACTGGAGAAAAGTCCCCGTTTCTCTGGAATTTCCTTTGAGCTGGGCTGGGTTTCCACCCTGTGATTCCCTGGGCATGGCGCTGCCCCTTCCAGGGACCCAGAGCCCTTTCCCTTCTGTTGGTGACTGGGGACACTGTGACAGCCACCCACAGCCATGACCTGATGCCTGGTCCGGAGGGGATGGATAGGCCAGGACCACCTGGCGAGGCCAGCGGCTGCACTGAGCCCCCTGCCCTAAACACCAGGACAGCCCGAGGAGGTCCCCTCGGGGTGGGGACAGCGAGGGGCACAAGCAGGCGAGCGCGTCCCACCCAGAGCCGGAGTCTGGCAGCCCCATCCCGCCCCAGGCTCCCTCTCAGCCCAGCTCAGGGAGGTGAAACAGAGCAGGACATGCGGAGCACTGCTGGCTGCAGGTGCCTGTTCTGGAGCCACCGAGACGTGGCCAGCGTCCGGCCGGGCTGGGCCACTGGCAAGGGGCCGGTGGGAGCTCGGGGCTCCTCGCTGGATCCCGAGGACTTTAAGGAGCAGGTTTGAGTTCATATTTGCATTTAGTCACAGTGTGAGTCAGACATTCCAGCCCCGGCTGCTGAAATGCCTCAGCTCTGACTTCTGATTTCCCACTGCACCCTTGGGTTGGTTTTTGATTTTCTTTTTGTTTGGTTTTTTTTTTTTTGGTTGTTTTTTTTCCCTTTTTTCTTTCCCTTTCCCTTTCTCTTCTTTTTCTTTCCTTTCTCTGCCCCTTCTGGCCAGCCCCATTCCAAAGGCAGGTCAGTGGCACCGGCCACAGGTGGATGGGGCAGAGGGATGGGCACGGGCATCCCGGAGAGTTTATTCTTCCCTGTAGCAGCGGGAAGCCAAGGGAGAGTTAAACCCAGCCAGGTGGAGGGGGCTGAGCCAGGGAGCCCCCACATCCCTCCCGCAGCAGTGGGGAGACACGGAGGTGGCACTGAAGCCCCCAGCAGCTTTTGGCTCCCCTGGCCATTGCGGAGAGGTCCCAGGGCAGGGAAAACTGGGGGGAGGAGTGGGAGGAAATGGGACAAACGGCCAGGACAAGCCCACCAGACCCTCCCCTCTGGGTACGTGTCAGGCTTGTGCAGGTTTGTTTGTCCTCAGCAAAACGCTGATTTTTAAAGTTTTTGATCAGAACTGACCTGGAGCTCAGCAGGCTCAGAGCAGGAGCTGCCTCCCCCTTGTGTCCCCGCCTTGCACCCAGAGCCGGGTCCCAAGTGGACATTGGGCTGTCCAGCCCAGACGTGGGGGCTGTGGGACCCCTGTGCCGGGGGCTGGGGGCAGGAGCTGTGCCGAGCACTTGGCCAGAAAGGCGATTTTGTTTTTGGTTTCCTGGATGATGCATTCCACATGGCGTTGCATCACGCACAGCTGTTACATCACTTTAGCCAGGAAATTTAAAACAAGTGGCCTGGGCTGGAAATGGTGGTTTAATTATTATTTATGGATAACAACAACAACAGCAAGAGAGAAGAAAGGCCTCAAAACTATTTTTTTTTTCCTCTTTTTAAATCCCGCCCATCTCTCACATTACAGTGACTTTGTCCCCAGCTCTCTCCCAGCCCCTGCGGTGGGGAGCAGCCCCCGGGATGGGCTCCCAGCAGGGGTGACTTTTGGGCTTGGCTTGGCTGCTTTGGCCATGCTGTCCCCCTCCCCTCTGAGAGAGTCCCCTCCTTCCTGGCCACCCCAGCAGAGCTGGGACAACCTCTGGCACCCACAGAGACACTTCCTGCACTAAAGGGTGACACGTGCCACCAGCAGCTCCCTGGGAGCATCCTTGGCTTCGCTTGCTGTCCCCCCTCCAGGTGCCATTTGTCACCAGACGCTGTTCTGACCCTGCCAGCTGAGTTGTGGCAGTCACTATCCCACATGGGACACTCTGGGGACACATCCCGGTTCATCCCTGCCTGCTGGGGCTGCACCACAGGGCATTTGAGGGACATTGGTGACAGCGATGGATCCCTTCCTCCAACTTATTTTGCTCCTTCCCGCTGTGGGGACAGAAGCGATGCTGAGAGCATTGTCATCCTCATTGTCCTCCCTGCCAGGAGGCACCAGGGACCCTCTTCTTCCTCTCTTCCTTTGGGCACAGCGTGGAGCAGGGACATCAGTGGCTCTGCTCCCCTGCTGCCACCACCCCGGGGGTCTCTGTCAGGGGCATTCCGGGGAGGGCACCCCCTCATTGGGCTCTGCCCCTGGGTGAGTGCGACTGACGGCTGCGCACGGCCAGGGCCCCGTGTGTGTCCCCTGGGCCCGTGTGTGTGTCCCCAGAGCTGTGTGTGTGTCCCCAGGGCTCTGTGTGTGTCCCCAGAGCTGTGTGTGTGTCCCCTGGGCCCGTGTGTGTGTCCCCAGGGCTCTATGTGTGTCCCCAGGGCTGAGTGAGTGTCCCCAGGAGCTGTGTGTGTGTCCCCAGGGCTCTGTGTGTGTCCCCAGAGCTGTGTGTGTGTCCCCAGAGCTCTGTGTGTCCCCTGGGCTTGTGTGTGTCCCCTGGGCCCGTGTGTGTCCCCAGGGCTCTATGTGTGTCCCCAGAGCTGTGTGTGTGTCCCCAGGCCCGTGTGTGTGTCCCCAGGGCTCTATGTGTGTCCCCAGGGCTGAGTGAGTGTCCCCAGAGCTGTGTGTGTGTCCCCAGAGCTGTGGGTCTGTCCCCAGGCCCGTGTGTGTCCCCAGGGCTGTGTGTCTGTCCCTAGAGCTGTGTGTGTCCCCAGGGCTGTGTGTCTGTCCCCAGGGCTGTGTGTGTGGCCCCAGAGCTGTGTGTCTGTCCCTAGAGCTGTGTGTGTCCCCAGGGCCCCGGGGCTGGCAGGGGACAGCCCTGGTGTGAAGTGCCCGGGGGCTTGCACAGCCCCGAGCCCCATTTGCAGCTGGCACAGGACAGGACACCGGGATGGCCACCGAGCATCCACAGGCACCTGCCAGGCAGGGCTACGTCCCTGTGGAGCAGCCGTGGGACGGAGGGGACACAGCGGCGCTGGGGTAGGCCCTGGGGGGACAGGTCTGGAATCCTCACTTGGGAGCTGCAGGAGGGACCCAGCCCCAGCCTGAGCAGAGCTCAACCGCACGTCAGAGAGCCTCGGGGCATCTCCTTGGGAAGGTCACCGGGGAATTCCGAGTGCCACCCCCGTGTTTTGTGCAGTGTGTTGAAAACTGCAAAAGTGCTCCATGGCAGCGCTGCCGCGGCGCTTCGGTAGTGACAAAACCCCTCTGGCCACCTCCCATGGCCACCTCCCATGGCGACCACGGTGCTACTCACCCTCGTCACAGCCACCACAGTCATCCCTAATCCCTTCATCTGCAGGCTGCTGCTGGGACCTCTGGATCGCCTCCCAGCCCTGAGCACTCTCGCAGGGCTCAGGAGAGAGACTGGTCCCCAAATTGTCACGTTCAGATGATCTGGTTGTGCAGAAATCCCACCCTGGGCCACTCAGGTGAGGAGCAGGTCCTTCTGCTCCATATTCCCTGAGCAGTGGGGTATCATCCCACACAGGCACAGGGGATCCTCGGGAAACGGCTTGGGGAGTTCGATCCTGCCCGTGGAGCTTGGAAAATGGCCTTAAAATCGACAAAGAAATGAGCTGGGGTGATGAGAGTGCCCTGGGAATGGTGTGGAGGAGGAGGAAACGCGGCATCCCCGGCCCGAGGTGGGGTCCCCCGGCGGCTGCAGCCCAAGATAGAATCCGCCTACGGGCAGGAAACCCTCAGCGCGCACGGGGCGGGGGAATCTCCTCTGAATGGAAAGAAAAGGCGCCCTCGCCCCCAGAAACCATCTCAGCCCCTCCCCCGAGGGCGGGGAATCTCCAGGGGTGCCCCGGGGAGCCCGGTGGGACCGTGTTCCCCGCCAGGGCGTAGGGTGAAGGGTGGCTGAGGCAGCTCGAGGTGGGAGAAACTTAAAAAGGGGTGTGAGAACCTGCTGAGGGAGCCTGGTCTGGACAGGGAGGCTCTGGAAGAGGGGATGGGGATGGGGGGAAGGAGAGGAGGGAAGGAGGGAGAAGGAAAGAGAGATGGAGGAAAGGAGACAGCTGTCATTGGAGTTAGACACGGAGCAGGGAACAGGGACAAGAGCCTTGCCCACAGAGGCTGTCCGAGGTGCCAAATGGGGCATCTGGCACCTTCACAGGTGAAAACAGCAGGGCCTGAGGGCAGCTGAGGGTAAATGCTGCCCATGGAGAAGGAAGGGGACAGCACCCAGGACTGCCAGTGTGTTCCCTGCCAGGAAAAGTCCCAAAGCAGGGGTGGGTGCCCCACAGTGAGGAAGGGACAGGAGGAGGTGGAAAGGTTTTGCCTGGCTGAGTTGGAGTTTTGGATGTCACTGGGATGTGAGTGTGCCATTCTTGGGGCACTTTTCCTGATTTGTTCAACTCAGTGAATCCGTCCTTCCTGTGGGAGAGGATCGAGAAGTTTCAGTCTGCAAACGTGCCCTGAAGTGGAGCTGATCCAAGCGCTGGGACACCGGGATCACGGCGGCCTTCATGCCTTTGCTTCAGGGGGAAGGACAGGACACCGTGGTGCCTCTTTGGGACCCAATGGGGGATTTCCCTTCCCTCCCCAGATTTCTCCCCTTAGTGGGTTTTGTGATCTAATGTCAAGTTTCAGCTTCATTTGAGGAATAATAGAAACCACACAGTGAGGTGAGTCCCTGCTCCAGGCTCTGTCCCCATCCATGGCAGAGGCTCCCAGATCCTGGTGACAGCTCTGCTGCAGCAGGAGAGGGCTCAGCCAGGAAAGAGGAGCCCAATTTTCCATCTCAGCCCCATTTTCTATCCTCCTCTCTCGTGGTCTCAGCCCAGGTGTGGTTTGGGCACCACCTGCCCTGTCTGCCTTCCCACTGCTGGATCCAGCCCTGCTGGCACTGGGAACATCCAGTTTGTCCCATCCCAGACTGCACCATGTCCTCGTCCCACTGCCTGTGACTGGCATGAAGAGCTTTTAAAGGCTCTTCACAAATATCGATTACAGATTGCACCTGAAAAAATCCAAGTAAGGATGGAACTCTGGAATATCCTGGGCTGGAAGGGACCCACAGGGATCATCAGTGCAGCCCCTGGCCCTGCACAGACACCCCAACAATCCCACCCTGGGCATCCCTGAGAGCGGTGTCCAAACGCTCCTGGAGCTCTGGCAGCCTCGGGGCCGGGACCATTCCCTGGGGAGCCTGGGCAGTGCCCAGCAGCCTCGGTGGGGGAGGAACCTTCAGTGCTGAAAACTCCCCCGGTGTGACCCCTGAGTGACCTAAATTCATGGCTCCTCTCCCCAGTGAGGGGCTCAGGGCTGGCTGTGCCTCTCCTGGGGACTTAACCCCACATCACCTCATCCCAGAGGCTGCTGGGGGCTGCAGCCACAGGACAGCCCCAAATCCAGCCCTCTCTCCCGGGAAGGGCCGGGCACAGCGGTGCTGTGGATGTTCCAGCTCTTGCCATCCTCACCACAGCTGCAGATGCATCTCTGCCGTGTCCTCCCACCACGGCACCGCTTCTCTCTCACTTCCCCAGGCTGAGATCTCGCGTGGGGGGAAGCAACCTCACCAATCCTGGTAAAACCAGAGGCCGGCACCCCCGGTAGCTCCCGTCACTGGGAGAGGAACGAGCAGCAGGAGCTCCTGGCAGGGCTGGGCTGCCGTGGCCAAGGGGAGCGGAGCAGCCTCCCCGAGCTGTGCCCTGTCCCCAGGGCAAGCAATGAGGCTGCTGCCAGGGCAGTGGCACAGGGCAGTGGGGCAGCAGCCTGGCCCTGGGTGTCTGTTCCATGGCTGAAGCTGTCGGGTCCCCTCCCCGGCATTTTGCAGGGCGCTGCCCCTCCCGCACGTTCAGGGTTTTGGGGATGAGGGGGGCACAGAGGGGACATGGGGTGGAATCCAAAGGTGGGTTAAGGGGCACTGAAGGAGGAAGAGGAGGAGGCTGAAGAGATGCTCATTCCCGGGCATGTGAAAGGACACAGCAGCACAACCCCTCTGCCCCCAGCTGCAGCCAGGAGTTTGTCAGTGGGGGGGTCAGGAGGGCACCCCAGGGCTGGGCTTTGGGCTGTGCCCAAGGGTCAGGGGGCATTTGGGATAGAGGAGGGTGCTGTGGTGCTGGCCACGGGCTGGTGGGCTCCCAGCATCCCTGCCAAAGGCTGGGGACACCCCACGGCCCCGTCGCACCGTGACCCTCAGCCTGTGTCCCCACAGGGCCTGGCACCCCCGGCCTGGCAGTGGGGAGCCCCGGGCTGCAGGGAGGGGGCTGGGGGAGGGTGCAGGAAGCAGATTAACGGCAGCCACTCGTGAAATGTAGGGCAGCCCCATCTGTCAGGCGGCTCCCGTTCGGATCCGGCTGCGATGCCTCCCCCACCCCGTGCAGCCCCTCCCCACCCTGCTCCCTGCAAACCCACATCCGGGGGGGCTGTGGGAGCACCCTCCGAGGGGGAGAGGAGGCCTTGGGGTGTCAAAGGGGCTTTTACCTTTGTGAAACCCTGGATGTGCCTCTCATTCTCACAGGCAGGTCCTGGCCTGGGCGCCCTGCTCGCCTCCAGCCCAGGTTTTTCACACCGGGGAGTTTTCTCCTCTTTGGAGGGCTCCCAAAAGCTCCAGCTCAAAGATTCAGGGGGGTTCATGACAGTTTTATTTAAAATCAGGAGCTTAAGGAAGAAAAAAGGACATTTGGCGATGGGAGAGGGAGGGGCAGGAAGGTGACTTTGGCTGCCCACGTGTGCGGCCAAGACCCAGCACTGCCATTCCTGGACTGGCCTTTGGAGCTGCTTCCAAAGCTTTCCATGCCTGGCAGCACTGGAGAAAGCCCAGGAGCTGCTGGGGACAGATCTGTCAGCCCTGCCAGCCCCAGGAGGTGCCAGGGATGCCACTGGCTGGAGCACGGAGGAACCGGGACAGGCTGGGAGCTGCCCTGACAGCGCAGCCCCTCCCCAGCCCCAGGAAAAGCCCTCAACCCCTTGCTGAAACTGTGAAATACAAGAATCCTGCCTGCCCCAGGAGCCACCCCTCTCTCACAGAGCACCGTGCTCAGATTTTGAGCAAAACCAGGCAAAAAGCAACTTGGAACCCCCTGGCCCTGCCGTCAGCTCTGCTCAGCACTTGGCACTGTGGGAAAAGGTGCCAGTTTATCACACCAGGAGATGAGTGAAGGGACAAAAATCTGCCTAAAATGAAAATAAACACCAGGATGTTGCCCAGAGGTACACAGAGTGCTCAGAGAAGCTGTAGTTGCCCCATCCCTGGAAGTGTTGGAGAGATTGGACAGGGCTTGGAGCAACCTGGGACAGTGGAAGGTGTCCCTGCCCATGGCAGGGGGTGGCACTGGATGGGCTTTAATGTCCCTTCCAGTCCAAACCAGTCTGGGCTTCTCTGTGTGTAACCTGGGGCTGCAGGGACACGTTCACCTGCTGGGGTTTGCAGTGACCTCAGTTTACCTTGGCAGCCTCAGACACCTTATCTTATCTTATCTTATCTCTGCATCGAGCTGTGCTGCAGCGACGCGAGTGCCAAGAGCCTCGGCTTCCCCCGCTGCTGCCTGCCAGGGCAGCCACAGTGCCCCTGGGACACCCAAATCACCCCTGTGAGACACCACAGCACCTGTACCAGGACACCCACACCACCCCTGCCAGGACATCCACAGCATCCCTGTGGGGCACCCCCATCACTCAGGCACGGCCCCATCAGCTCATCACAGGAGTGGGACACACATGGGGGGAGCATCTGCTCCATACGGGGCAACAGGGGGCCCTCCCAGTACTCAAATCCCTCCTCCAGCCCCCATCCCCACATCCCTTCTCCATCCCCCAGCACCCTAGGAAGGAGAGGCTGAGCTGCCTGGCACCATCCTTGCCTCTGTTTCCGTGCATTTCTCTGGTTCCTGGCCATGCTGTGGCTCTGCAGGTGCCCAGGCCCTGTGGGTGCCGTGCTGTGGGGCAGTCAGGGTGGGCTCTGGGGCACAGCCGGGTGTTCATCCCCAGTCCTGCCCCCACATACGTTTCCAGAATAAAGCCCTGGTGCAAAAGGCTTCAGCTGCTCCAACCTGCTCCTCAGCAGGATGTTGCTGCAATCCAGACCTTGCTGTTTTCCTTGCTTGGTAGTTAATAAACCCAAATATTGGCCTGGTTTTCCCCAGAACAGTGGAAGGAGACAGGGATGGGGTGCTCAGGAAAGGACTCCGTGAGCCCTCCACCCCACGATGTGCCCCCCACAAACCGTGCAAGGAGGGTGGGGGGTCACTGCACTGGATATTTGCCGTTTTCCCCAGGTGCAGCCGGAGCTGGGCAGGGGGACCTGCACCCCCAGCCCTGCCTCCACTGCCTCTGCGGTTCCAGGGCCCGCCGAGGCAGGGTGACAGTGACATGCAGAAGGCAGGATGTCACCTCAAACCTCAAGAGGAGCTGCTGCCGAGGGGGAGGGCGGCCGGGATGCTGGAGGGGGTTTCGAGGCACCCAATGTAAACACGGGCGCTCTTCTCCCAGCCGGCTCCTTCCACAGCACCCCCGTCGTGCTGAACATCTCTTGTGTCCCCACAGCAACAGGGAATGGCCGGCGGGGTGGGGACACGACCCTTTGCAGGGCTATGTTGGGTCTGTGACTGGAGAAAATGCCCTGATGCCCTCAGGGGTCCTTCTGGGGTGGTGGCATGAGGATGTCCCCCTCTCCCGGGTCTGCACCGCACCCCGACCCCCCCGAGCCCACCGGGAGATGGATTTGGCAGCTTTGGGACAATGGGTGGGGACCCTGCAGCCCCCTAAGCTCATGGGGGAGGAGGTCTGTCCTCAGGCCTGGGATGTAAATGGGTCAGGTCTGCCCTCAGCCCTCGCTGTCTCTGGGCTCCTCAAGAACTGGTTTGAAACCGATTTATTGCCCATCACCACTGCAAATCCCTTCTGCTCAGCCGTAATCCACTGGTCCCTCCCCAGCCCTCCCGGGGCACAGGAACCCTGAGAGCTGGACCCGGGACCCTCGACCATGTCAGAGTCTGCAACCCTCCGCGTGTGGGGCTGGGACACAGCAAGGAGGGGGCCATGAGCCGTTCCTAAATTACTAAAACACCCCCAGAGCCCTGCTGGCCCCCCCTGACTCTAATGGGGCTCAGGAGGGTGCTGGGGAGGGGACAACCGGGGGTGGCAGTGCCCACTGTGGTCCCACAGCTCCGATGCTCCTCGGTGGAGGTGTCACCCACCGGTGCAGGTGCCCCCGGAGCACCCAGAGCACCCTCCTGCCCAGGGATGGAGCATCCTGGCTTTGAGCTTCCCTTGGAAAGAGGCTCCCCTGCTCCATACCGAGAAAAGAGCATGGGGAGGAGGAATCAGGGTATGCCCCATCCTGCCCCCCCTCCCCGCCCCCCGTGCCCCGACTCCAGCGGGAGGGGAAGGTTTGCGGCTCCGCAGGTGCGCGGTGGGGCTGGGTGGGGGGAGAGGGGTGTGGGGCACGGGGACCAAGGGGCTGTGTCTGCTGGCTCAGCCACCCTGGGCAGGGGCACCCGGCTGTGCGTGAGGATGGTCCTGCTGGGGACAGCTCCGCCTGCCCCGTGCCCCCTGCCCCCGAATCCCGTACAGGGCAGGGAGGGCCGATCCCTCTGAGTGAGCCAAGGCGATGCCGCGGGATGGGGCTGAGCTCAGGTCCGGCTCCCTGGATCCTCAGAGAGCCTGCGAGGCTCCAGCCCCCGGCCGCAGCTGCACGGCCACCCTCGCCACCACAGCATGGGGCAGGGGGACCGCGGGAGGGGGTCCCGAGCCTGCGAGCAACAACTTCTGCGGCTTTGAAAGGAAAAAAAGAGCTCTGCATCCCCAGGAGCAGCTGCTCCTGTTTGCCCGTCTCCTTCCCTGCTTTTATTCCCTTTTTTCTTTAATCGTTTCCCCTCGCCTCGACCGCATCGACGCTAAGATGGAGCCACTTCCCTCCCACCCACAGCAGCTCCCTGCGCCTCCCCCAGCCCGCTCCTCACCTCGGGGGTGACAATGACAGCTGCAAGGGTGCCGGGTGTCCCTTCCCCCTCTCCCGCACCCCTTCCCGTCCCCCTCCTGTCCCCAGCCCCCCGCCGGTGCCGAGCCCCCCGAGCCGGGCGGCCCCGCAGCCTTTTGCCGTGACATTTGAAAAATGCCAGGCTGAGCCGGAGCCGGCAGCTGCAGGGTGGCACGCGGCCAACTATTTCGTTTTGGGTGGGTTTCGGTTTGTTTTCCGTGGCGGACGCCGCTGGCGGGGATGAAAGGGGAAGGCTGAGCCCCAGCCCTCGCCCGCCAGGTCTGGGGGCTGCCCGGGGGCACCCACGGGTGGCTCAAGGGACGGGGCTGACCCCGCAGACGGACACTGACCCCATGGCCAAGGCCTGGTGGCTCTGGGGCTGGGGCATCACCTGCGTGTCTCAGAGGTCTGGCCGGCAGCACCCCAGACCCTGGGGATACCCAAGGGTCTTCCCCCCAGCTTGGAGCTGCCACCTTCCTGGTCTCCAAGTGTCCCTGTGTCCCCAGTGCCGGCTTTGGCCGGGTCCTGGCCCCCAACGTGCTCATGGGGCGGGAAGAGAGGAATGGACCAGGTGATGATGCAGCTCTCACGGGACGAGAGGATCCTGATGCGTTCAGACCCCGGCTCCTTGCAGAGACGTGTCGCTGGCCAGCCCAGGGTGTCACTGGCCAGCCCAGGGGGTCACTGGGAGAGCCCCACCGCATTGGGACCCCGCAGGGAAAAGTCACCTCCTGGCTTGGGTGTCCCCAGTCCCTCTGTGGCGCCCGGGGAACCGGCATGGCCCTGGCGCAGGTCTCGCTGGGGGTTTGCCGGGGGCTGTGGCAGAGGGAAGGGAAGGAAGGAGTTGTTTTTCCCCTGCCCTGTTGCAGGTACCCAAGTCCCCGGCTGCTGCTGTGCCTCGGCGAGGGGCAGTGCCCAGTCGGGATGGCACAAGGGATGGACACCTCCTCAGTGCCCTGTGCCCTCCTCGGCTGGGGCAGGGGACAGCAGCCAGCAGCAAGGACACCACTTGGATACTCATATTTTTTATTCATGTAAGCACTATAAATCTGCCTGGCTGCTCTTTCCCTGACAATAGAATTCATTATGATGGAAATATCCTCCGGAGGACTGCAGCTTAATTACCTCCTCATTTGCATTTTTGCATATTAATGACTGCAGAGCTGCTAATTTTGCTGCATTATTTTAAAGGCAAAGCAGCCCCGCTCCTCCGTTGTCTCTCCTGCCATTTTCTGTTCCCTCACTTTCTCCCCGTCAGGGCCGGAGGCGGCTCAGCCCGGGCTGGGGGCGGGTGCCCCCGGTGCGATGGCCCCGCTCTGTCCCAGTGCCACCCTGAGGAATTCCAGCCCTTCCTCACGGCGCCTTCGTCACCCCTTTGGGCCACCCAGCCCCGTGGGTGGGGTGTCCCTCGGGTGGGATGCCAGGTGCCCGTGCAGGGTGTCCCCAGGATGTCCCCGGCTCCTTGGCGAGCGTTGGGGGCGGCGTGGCCGCCTGCGTCCCCCGCGCTCCCGCCCATTGTTCTGGTGGCGGTTTTTGGGCAGCGGTGTCACCGCCTGTTACTTCCACTCCACGGCTCCAACCGCAGCGCTCCGAGCAGAGGCGGGGGGGGTTTGCCTCGCTCGGTCCCCAGCCCCGCGCATCCCTGTTCCCGCTGGCACCGGGCGGGATGTGGAGGTGTCGCTTCCCGAAATATCTGATGGGAACAGGGAGGTTGCAGGGTACGGGGGATGCTGAGCCCTCTCCTGCCTCTCCACCGGATGCTGTGTCCCTGCTCCAGCTGCCCCTCTGTCACTGTCCCGGGCTGTGTCCAGGGGCCCATCCCGGCTGCCGGGATCCGGCTGAACCCCAGCGGGTCCCCAGCTGTGCCCTGACCCCAGCCCGTGGCGGGGGTTGGGCTCCGCTCCCTTCCCACGACTCACCCACGTCAGAGGGGCAGAAGCAGAGCCAGGAGTTTCCCGTCCCCGGCCGAAGCCCGAGGGGTGGCCGCGTGTCCCGACCGTCGGGGGACCCAGGTGCCACCGAGCCGGGGCTGCCCAGCGCGACCCAGCCTGGCCGGTGCCACCAAGGGCGGGCGCGGAGAGGGGCTGGGGGTGTGACACCCCTGCGGAATGCTCAGAGTCAGGAGGCGGGGTGGGCAGGGACGGGGCTGGGGACAGGGACAAAGACAGGGCAGGCGCTGGACATAGGGACAGGGCTGAGGACAGGAACAGGGCTGGAGACGGGACTGGGGACGGAAAGGGACGGAAATGGGCTCAGGGACGGGGACAGGACAGGGACGGGGGGGGAACAGGCTTGGAGATGGGGCTGGGGACAGGAACAGGGCTGGGGACGGGGCTGGGGACCGGAACAGGGATCGGGTGGGGGCTGAAGACGGGGACGGGCTCAGGACAGGGCGCAGGGACCCGGGGTCGGGTACAGGGCTGGGGACAGGGACGGGACAGAATCGTGTCTGGGGACGGAGACAGGGACAGGGACAGGGACAGACACACGGACAGGACACAGGGACAGGACACACGGACAGGACACGGTCGGGGCTGGTCCCGCTCCGGTCCCGCCGCGGCCGGGGAGGGCTCGTGGCGTCACCTGGCGGCCGCTGCGGGCGCTGCAGGGCCGCGGGTCCGGGGGTCGGGGGACCCGGTGGGCGCGGGGGGTCCGGGGGGTACACAGGGAACCCCGGCGGTGACCCCGCACGGGGGATCCCCCGAGGGCGGGCTGGGTGCCTTTAACCCCAGACCCGCCCGCAAGTCCCCCCATCCCCTTCACCCCGGGGACCGGTCCCCGCCGTGTCTCCCCGGGGGACGGCAGTGGCCCCACGCGGGATCCTGGGGACGGGGCGGAGGCGGCTCCGGGACCCCCAGGAGAGGGGACAGGGGGACAGCGCGGGGACAGCGCAGCCGGGAGGGGCGGGATCTGCCCGCTAGAGGGCAGCGGAGCCCAGGAATTGGGGTCCCCGGGCGGGACCTTCATCCTGCACCCCTCACCTTGTACCGCTCACCCTTCACCTCTCATCCTGTCGCCGGCCCTGCCCCCCACAACCCCTCACACTTCATCCCTCCATCCTGTCTTTCCCCGCTGCACCCTTCATCCTGCACCCCACCACTCCTCACCCTGCCCCCTGCCCCGCACCCCACAACCCCTCACGCTGCACCCCTGCACCCCCATCCTGCCCTGCCCCTCCACCTTTCACCCTGCACTCCCCACCCAAACCTCCACCCTTGACCTCTCCCCACTTCCACCCCTCTCCACACCCCCTGCCTGTCCTTCCCTCTCCCTGCCTTTCTTCCCTCTCCCCATCTCTCCTGGGTTCCTGCTGTGCCACCCGGCGTCCCTCTATGCCTCAGTTTCCACAGAGAACACACCACGCCCACCCTCACAGGTGATCTGGCACCCCCTGGCACCTCCTGGCACCCTGTGTCCTGCTCCCCTTGGAAGGGACCTGCCCCTTGGGTCCCACCCTGCCTGGGAATTTAACCCTCACCCTGCCCAAACCAGCAGCATCCTACTAACAGCAGCCTTGACACTCTGACCTGCCCCGGCAGCCCCCTGCATCCCAGAGCCCCCATCTATCCCTAGGGACCACTGGTGTCACCGTGGCAACCAGTGATGGTCAGCAGCCGGTGACCTGGGTGCCCTGGAGGGAGCCCAGGCCCTGGCTGGGGTCAGCGGGGTCAATCAATCTCATTGCTATGCACAGGCCCCTTCGTTACCTCCATAACGAGTGCCAGGGCTGGCAGGCAGGAAAGGGGGGTGGGGGGGGAAAGGGATAAAACAGGGGGAAAATGATAGAAAAGCAACTCAGAGTTTTGTTCCTAAAGCCTGTGCCAGTGTCCCCCAAGATGGGTCCTTCCAGAGCTCTGCAGGGACCTCAGGATAGGGGGACGTGCTGGGGTGGGGGTCTCTGGGCAGGGTGGGGGTCTGGGTGCCCAGGGTTGGGCGAGGGGGCTTCCAACTCCCAAATCCCGCTGCCCACGGGGGTGACCCCACTCCCACCACCCTCCCCACAACCTGCCAGACGATGTCAGGAAGGAGTGGGGGGCCAGGGGGCTTTGCTGCACCCCAGCAGCCCCATCCTGTCCTGGAGGGGAAGGGGGCAGAGGGCCCTGCGGCCCCCCAAAATGGGGAAGCCCCCTCGGGAGGGCTCGGGGGGGGCTCTGCTTGCTGAACAGGGGAGCTGATGGCAACCTCGCTCCATGCCCCCTGCTCTGAGCCTTCCTCACCCCCCTGGCACCCCCTGGTCTGGGCTGGAGCCGCGGCTGCGGCCGCTCCTGGCCTGGCTGAGGCCCAGCAGATTCATCTCCCAGTGGATCCCCGCCCGCAGCTCCTGCCGGGCACTCGGCCGGGTTCGATCCGCGGCCGCCGGCCCCGGGCTGTGCCGGGACGGGGCCGGGCAGCAGAGCCGTTCCCGGGCAGGGGGAGGGGATGAGGCACCGAAATCTTCCCCCAGCGGCGGTGCTGCTCCTGGGGAACGCCCCGGGCTGGCAGGGCAGAGCGGGACACCCCTCGGGCTGTCCGGGAACCCCGACTGCTCGTGCAATTCCCATCTCGGGGTTTATGGCTCAGGGGTGCAGCCGCCTCGGGGTGCAGCCACCCCCGGACGAGGTCCCAGCCCAAAAAGCCACCAGGTCCCGGCAGAGGCTGCTCAGGACCTTCGCTGCCACCTCCTGTCCCCCAAACCGACCCTCCGAGGGACACCCCGGCGCTGGGGGACGGCTTTGGGGAGGGCGCAGTGGCTGTCCCCAAAACTCTGCCCCTGTTCCCCGAGCCCCGCACTGCTCCCGGCGCTGCTCGGGGCTGGAGCCTGCGGAGCACAGACTCGGTGTCTCCAGCACAACCACACTGCCCCGGGGAGGGGAGGGGGCTGCTGGGAAGAGGCTTCCCCCGCCACGCAGGGCCCTGCCGGCATTTACCGGTACTGGGCCGGCAGCACCGTCTCGGGGCCTTCCCAGTTCCCCCAGTTCCTCCCCGGTGAGGCAGCGGCTCCCGGCCCGCTGGGCTCCCGTTTCCTCGGTGCGGTGACACCCCAGTCCCTCGATGCCCCCGGGGTCCCCCCGTCCTCCCACACGACAAACCCGCGCACAGGGGGGGCCCCAGCCGCTCCTTTTCCCCCCGGACACGGCCCCGAGTTCCCAATTTGGCTCCAGCCCCGAGGGGCACCCCGGGGACCCCCCAGGACCAGCGGTGCCGGGATGCTCCCGTTCCTGCTCCCTGCACCCCCCGCATCCCGCCCGGAGCCGTGCGTGGCCGGGCCTGGCGGCGGATTGCAGCTGACAGCTGGAAGATGGATTTATTGCAATGATGCAAAAATTAGTTTATAGAATATATATAAATAAAGATTTCCTTCCTTGATGGGCAAACTCAGCACAGCAGCAGCTCTTCTGGCAGGATTTATTAATCACCCCGGCGCTGCCTGTGCGGTGGCAACAGTTTCCCAGGGCAAACTGGGCCAGCGGTGCTCTGAGAGGGGGCAAAAAATCCTCAATTTTAGGTTCTCCTCGGTCCAGACCGGTTATTGCTGCCGTGGACAGGCCTGGAAGAGCAGGGCATCCCCTAACCCTGAAACTGGCTGGAAGGGGAACATCCTTCCAGCTTCCTTGGGCACCCAGTGATAGGACAAGGGGGAAAGGCTTTCAGCTGAAGGAAAGTAGAATTCGATGGGATATTGGGAAGGAATTGTTCCCTGTGAGGGTGGGGAGGCCCTGGCACAGGGTGCCCAGAGCAGCTGTGGCTGCCCCTGGATCCTTGGTAGTGCCCAAGGCCAGGCTGGACATTGGGGCTTGGAGCAGCCTGGGACGGTGGAAGGGGTGGAATGAGAAGGGCTTTAACCCATCAACCCCGGGCACCCAAATAATGCTGGAATTCTGGGATTCGCCCTGCTGGTAAAACATGGGGAAACTGAGGCACGGCTGCAGCGTGCCTTGGCTGAAGCTGGGGAGAACCAAAGGGAGGATGATGGAGCCTGCGCTGGCTGGAGCATCAGAGGGAGCTGAGCTTCCTCTTGGGTCTGGGGGGAGGAGGCAGCGATCCCGGCGGGACCCTCCCCTGCCCCTGCCCGAGGTGAAACACCCCTTCCGGGCAGGAAACCCCCCGGGATGGCCGCCGCCTGTCACCGGCACCCCGCGGGGGGCTGTGGCACGCAGGGGGGTGTGGCGGGGTGGCAGCGGGACCCCCCGGCCCCCGGGGCGCCGGGCAGCGGCGGGGCACGGGCTGCTGCTCTCTGTGTCTCCTTGCTGGGCGGTCGATCCCCAGACAGACTCCTCGCCTTGCTGCGTGTGCTCTTTCGAGCCCATTGATTTCCCTGAGTAAGTGAGTTTGTATGGATCATGCAGCATGCAGGCTGGGCTGCCCAGCGGTGCAGCAGCCGGCGGGGGGGAGGGCTGCGAGGGGGGGCACCGGGGAGAGAGCAGAGCCGATCAATATGGACAGTGTGAAGTGAATTAATGGAAGACGTAGAGCCTGGCTGACAGCGCTGCCGGGGCCGCGCTGCCCTTCGGGGGCTGCTGGAAGGCAGCTGGCCATGCCGAGAGGGGTCCCCGGGGGCCCCGGCTCCAGCCCTGCCCGGGGGCCGGGGATGCCGCTGGGGCGGGGGGCGGCTGCAGGGACCTTGTGGCTCTGGAGCTTCTCCCCGATGCGAGATTTGGTTCCTGAGGCTGTGCCCAAGGGTCGCCCCGTGGGATGCCAGCTCGGCGAGGTCATCGGTGCCCACAGGCAGGCATCTCGGGGGTGGAAATGCGGCAAACGCAAAGCTCTCAGGGAGGGCGCTCGGTCAGGGTTTCCACGAAAACGTTTTGGGGGTGTGATGAGATAAAAGGGGAGAAAAACCCCCAGTTTCTCATGAAAATCGGTGGGCTTTTCTTGCAAGAGGACTCCTCGTGCTCACAGGAGTGGGGTGCAACCAGACCCTGCCTACACCCAGCTCGCAGCTCCAGCATCTCCTTTGCCTTTGCAGAGTGTTTTGTTGTGAGCTTGTTGTGAGTGAAACCCTAAAATCGCCCCAAAAGTGTTTCCCGTGGTGCTGAGGGGACGGGAGCAGCCCGGGACAGCCGCCGGCAGCAGCAGCAGCGGCTTCAGTTCATTCCCAGGGCGTGGAACGCTCAGCCAGGAGTGCAGGGGGGAGATTCCGAATTCTGGCTATGCCAATCAAACAGGAGCACGTGGTCAGCGCTAAAACCTCCCAAACTCCACCCAAAATGAGGCACTTTGCAGCCCGTGCCGCTTGCTGAGGCTCATTAGGATCTTATTAATTGTCACAGAGTCCCAGAATGGTTTGGGTTGGAAGGGACCTTTAATCTCTTGTTCCACTCCCTGCCATGGCAGGGACACCTTCCACTGTCCCAGGCTGCTCCAAGCTCCGTCCAGCCTGGCCTTGGACACATCCAGGGATCCAGGGGCAGCCACAGCTGCTTTGGGCACCCTGAGTCCCCTCACAGCCAAGAATTTTTTCCTGATATCTGATCTAAACTCATTCTGTCCGTGTGAACTCATTCCCCTTTTCCTGTCACTCCAGTTCCTGATGAAGATCCCCTCTCCAGCTCCCTTGTAATTGTGCTTCCCCTCCCTGGCTTGTCTCTGCTGGAATTGAGACATAGAGGAGGCGGCCTTGGCTGGCACGGCTGGGTTTCGGTGTTAAGGGATTTATGAACGGAGCGTTCCCAGCTCGGGCCGGGGCTGCGGGGCTCGTTTGGCTCGGGCTGCGCAGGGAGGAGCCACCGCGGCTCCAGGTACTGCCACTTCTTTGTCACTTTCATAGCGGGATCACGAGTGCCTGAGGGGAGGAGGGCACAGCCTCGGGTCTGGAGATCGGGATGCGGGATGGGTTTGTTCGGGATTCCTGGAGTGCAGAGCAGTTTTTGGGACGCTTTTCCTGCCGCGAGGTGAAACCCAGGGAGGCTGCAGGGAGGCCATCCCCACTCTGGGGGCTTTTGGAGCTTTTCCCCCTTGAATTTCTAGCAGGAGAAGCTCCTGCCAGCGGTGCTTTGGGAGCCAGGCTGGAAACGCACTCTAGGCACTCCCGGGAGCTTTGGGGCATCACCTGGGGTTGCCCAAGGGCAGGGGCTGGCCAGGAGCCGAGGTCCCTGTCCCCAGGCTGGCAGTGACAGGGTCAGGGAGCCACTGGGCAGGGCATCCTCTGCTCCCAGGAGCCTGGAGAATCCTGTTGAGCAGGATGAGGGAACGTGGGGATGCTGAGGAGGGGGAAGCTGTGCCCAGATGGAGCTGCAGAGCAGAGAGGGAGCTGCCGGTGGTGGCAGAGCCGTGCCCTGGGGGCGGCACCCACACGTCCCTCAGGCTGTGACACAGGGACGTGGCACGGAGGGCATGTGATGGGTGATGGGTGTCACCACCAGCCTGGCGTCGTGCCCTGCCTGGCAGGTGAGACCTGGGGACACGAGGCTCCTCTGGGCCGTGACACGAGGCAGATGGGCCTGGGGAGGGGGAGGAAGAGGAACGCTGGCCCTTTAAGAGAATAATTTCGGAGCTGGCCTACTGAGTTATTGATTGGCGCTATGGTAACGTATATTAGATTATGTATGGCTGGAAATGTGTTGTGGACTGGGAGGCTTGTTTGGGAAGCCAGCACTCCTCTTCTTGTAAACCAGCTCCCCGCAGAGGTTTGGGCTGTGCAGGACCTGTGGAGTGGCAGCTGAGCACAGGCAGTGCTCAGTGCACGTGTGAGACCGAGGGATCCTTGGGTTTCTTACCCTGGGGGCTCCTCTGGAGCCCAGGGATGGACCTGGAGGGTCTGGGTTTACGAGGGTGTTCTCAGCTAGATGGGAATGCCTGTGGAACTGGTCAGAAGTGGTAAAAGCCCACGGCAAAACCTTTCCTCCCAAAGCAGCCACAGCGATTTCCACCTCTGGTCTTCCTTGGGAAAGGCAAAACACGCAGGAAAGGACCCAGCCCCGTGAAACAGGGCAGGTGAAGCCTCTGGGTTCACCCCAGGCTCTCCATCTGCCAGGGCTTTGCCTTCGGAGCTGGCCGCACACAGCTTTTCCCTGTGGGGAGGGGTGTGGGTTTGCCAAAATCCTTTTCCAGCCAGCTGCTGCTGATCCAGGCCGTTTGGCGAGTCCGAGCCCTGCAGCTCCATGCCCTGGGTGCGCTCTGGCGTTGCAAGGGAGTCTCCTACTAGCCCCGCTCCTGGGTTTGCACGGACCTCGAGAACAAGGCGAGGAGCTGGGCTTCAACCAAAACCCCTCTCCAGGAGTGCCAGAAGGGAGCAGCTCCTGTCTGGGCAGATAAAGCTCCCAAATCCCAGCCAAATGCCATCCCTCTGTGCCCATTCCCTCACCAGCAGGGATGGGATGGGATGTGGCTCAACCTGCTCCTGCTGCATTCTCCTCTTCAGGAGAGCCCGGTGGGAACCCAAACAACCCCGACGCACATCTGGGGGACGAAGGCTCCACGCGGATCCCGGTCTCTCCCCCAGCCCTGGGGCAGCCTCGGGAGGCACCAGAGCGCGGCCGGGGGCATTGTGCTGGAGTAATTGGGCTTGGAAAATGAGGGACTTCGGGATCATTTAGGAGTGGGGAGGGGGGGAAGGCGGTGGGGAGAAGCAGCTGCTGGAGGGGCTGAGGGAAGCAGGGTCAGCCCAGGGGAGGTCACGAGCTGCCAGGGAGGGGTGGGATGCACTTTGGGATGTCCCCACAGCAGCCTTGGGGGGAGCCATGCCTGCTCCACTCTTTTTCCTCCCTCTTTGACCTGCAGCCACTCTGGATTCTGGTGCTGCTGGATCCGGGGGAGCAGCTGCCCCGTGAGGGGCCCCGTCAGGGTGGGGGTCCCCAAACAGCCCCGCTGGGACCGATGGTGCCGCGTTTGGGGTCAGACCAGCAAACCCAGGCCCTGGCTGGGATGCACTGGGGACAGGGAGCCAAGGGAAGGAGACTTGGCGGTGTCCGTGAGCACTGCTGGGGCAGTGGGAGACTGGTTGGAGATGGGACAAGGGAATCTGGGGGAGAACACAAAGTTATTTGTTGGCTTCCTTTACATCTGGCCCCAGTGCTCCCAGCTGGAGATTCATGGCTGAGATGGGACCCCTGGGACCCACCAGGGCTGGAGATGCTGCACTCCAGGCACTTCCCAGCCCCTGCTCCAGTGCCAAACACTCTGTCTGCTCCTCTGAGCTCTCCTCCCTCCCTTTCTCGTTTATTTTTACCTTCCTCCTCCCAGTGCAAGATAAAATCCAATCGATCCCTCAGCCGGGCGCTCCGAGCCTGTGTGTGATGGGAGAGGGATGGATCCCGAAACGCCAGGGGCTGAGGCGCCTGCGCCACCTCCCCCTGGGATGCCCAGCAGCATCTCCCAGCCCTCTGTGGAACGGGCAGGGGTGGCTCTGGGGCAGAGCCATGGAGCTGCAGGGCTGGAGCCCCAGGCTGCGGCGGAGGTTGGGGGAGTCCTGAGCTGCTCCGGGAGCTGAAGTTGCTTGGACAGACATTGCCTATGGCCAGGCTGGGGGTTGCTTTTTAAAGCCTGAGGCCCTGAATTTTAGGAGGCTTTTAAGCACATTTCTGGTTTTCCAAGCAGTTGCTTGGAGGTCTGGACACTCTGGAAAAGCCCCTCTGTGGGTTCTGGAGCTGTGATGGGTCCTGGGCACCACAACCACGGCAGTGCCGGATGTGGGAAACCCCCAGGCCCCAGCTCCTCACCGGGCTGGTGGCTCTGGAGGCTCTGAGTGAGTCTCTTGGAACTCCAATGTGGGGATCCCTGCCTGTCCCCCCTTTCTTTTCCTTTTACTTTTTCACGTGTTAGTTCCTGTTCCTGCTGGCTCCAAGGGCTGGAAGAGAATTAAAACAAATTGTTGCACCTCTGCTCTGGAGCCAGGCTGGGAGAGCTGGGGGTGCTCACCTGGAGAGGAGAAGGCTCCAGGGAGACCTCAGAGCCCCTTGCAGGGCCTAAAGGGGCTCCAGGAGAGCTGCAGAGGGACTGGGGACAAGGGATGGAGGGACAGGACACAGGGAATGGCTTCCCACTGCCAGAGGGCAGGGATGGATGGGATACTGGGAAGGAATTGTTCCCTGGGAGGGTGGGCAGGCCCTGGCACAGGGTGCCCAGAGCAGCTGTGGCTGCCCCTGGATCCCTGGCAGTGTCCAAGGCCAGGTTGGACGGGGCTTGGAGCAGCCTGGGACAGTGGAAGGTGTCCCTGCCCATGGCAGGGGTGGGATGGGATGAAGTTTAAGGTCCCTTTCATCCCAAACCATTCTGGGATCTGTGAAAATAGGAAATGACACAGAATGATAAAAATCCCATCCCTGATCCCAGGTGGATGCACATGGATGCTCTGCCCCAAAACCCTGCACGTCCTGGGAAATGCCTTCTGCTTTGGGCCGGGGTTTTTGGGTTCTGTTGGTTTGATTTTCCCTTCCAGCTGCCCTGAATTGCTGCAGGGAAGGATGCCCAGTGCCAGGGACAGGAGTGGGGCTGGCACTGCCAGAGCCCCTCTGAGGGCAGCAGGAGCTGCTTGGACTGGGGAGAGGAGAGGAGGGAACAGCACCGGGGTAGTGGATGGAGCAGGGGGACAGCGCTTGGCTCCCCAGCCTACCCGGGGTGTGCAGCTTGGAGCACTCCCAATCCATGGAGCCAACGCTCCCGGACACCTTTGGATCTATTTAAGGAGTCTGGCTGCCTGGGAGAAGCTGCTATAACTTCCCTTCCCTTCCCTTCCCTTCCCTTCCCTTCCCTTCCCTTCCCTTCCCTTCCCTTCCCTTCCCTTCCCTTCCCTTCCCTTCCCTTCCCTTCCCGTCCCTTCCCTTCCCTTCCCTTCCCTTCCCGTCCCTTCCCTTCCCTTCCCTTCCCTTCCCTTCCCTTCCCTTCCCTTCCCTTCCCTTCCCTTCCCTTCCCTTCCCTTCCCTTCCCTTCCCTTCCCTGTCCCGTGGGGATCCAGCCCAGCAGGAGGAGGATTCCCCCAGGGTCACCTTCCCTCAGCCCCCCCTGGGGACGTGCCCTCCTTCCCCTGATGCCCCCCGGGTGCAGCCGCGCTCAGTCCCTCCCGGGCCGGTGACAGCTGCCTTGTCCTGCCGGAACTCCGGTCCCTGAGCTGCCGCAGGAGTGTCCCTGCCCGGCTCCCTAGGTGGGGAGGGCCCAGCCGGGTCGGTGCCATGGTCACAGCTCAGGGAGCAGGGAAGGACCCACTCCAGGGGATGGGACCCCCCAGCAGGGACAGGAGGGACCTTGCTGGTGACCCTCCCCACAGGAGAGGTGGCCAAGACCTGGGACCCACTGGGATTAATCCTCTGGAAGGGGCAGGAGCCTGGAGACAGCCAGGTCTGAGTGCTGGGGACACGGAGACACACACGGGGCACTGGTGCAGTGAGCGGGGTGGCCTCGGAGATGGCAGGGCAGGAGATCCCCGGGCACCTCTGGATCGGGCAGTGGCTGCAGGCAGATGAGGAAGCTCTGAACCCGCCCGCCTTCAGGGATTTCTGCTGCCTTTTTACCCCTTTTTAGTTTTTCCTCCTTTATTTCTCCTTCCTCCCTTTTTTTCTCTTCCCCCTTCTTCCCCCTTCTTCCCCCCTGGCTTTTTCATGTTTGGCGTTCCTGAGAGGAGCTGGCAGTGCCAGACCATGGACACCTCCGGGTGCACCTCGGTCCCATCCCGGGGCTCCGGGATGGCTCCCACCGAGGGAGGGGGGCAGGATCAGGCCCTCACCGCGTTGCGTTGCAATGGGTTTTAAATTTAGAAATTGTTCAGATTTGTGCTTTGGAAAAAAAGAACTTTGGATATCAGGGAAAACAAATGGGCGGGAGGGGAGAGGGAGAAGCCGTGTCGGCTTGTGGCCCATCCCTCGGCAGCCCCGTTAGCCCCGGGGACAGGAACGGGGGAACGCCGGCAGGGGCGAGAGGGGAGAGGAAGAGGAGGGGGAAGGAGAGGGACAGGATGCTCGGGGCCATGCCAGGGGCAGCCGGATGGGGCTGCGGGAAGGATCCATCTCCTGGGGGGTTCCAAGGACACTCCCCTGGCTCCCAAACACAGCAGAGCAGCTTCCGTCCATCCCGCATCCCACAGGGATCCAGCGCGGATCGTGCCCGGGCTGGAGAGGCTGGAAGTGAGACCATTTCTGCAGGGGTGGGGATGTGGCAGCGCTGCCCTGCACCCAGAGCTGGCGGCACTGGGGTGGCCGTGCCGGGGGCAGCAGCAGGTGCCGGCAGGGCTGATCCCAGGTGCCACAACAAGAGGGAGGTGACAGTCCTGCTGCTCCTCCGCCTGGAGCGGAGCCAGGGATGCCACCAGCCTGCCCTTGGTGGCATAAATTGGAAGGGAGCAGGGGGAGGGAGATGCTGGGGGGTGCAGGGGGGTCCCAGCGGTGTTTGTCTGAATTTTCTATCCCTGGAAGTGCTCAGGGCCAGGCTGGATGGAGCTTTGAGCTCTGGTCTAGTTGAAGGTGTCCTTGCTTGTGACAGGGGGCATTTATCAGGAGCTTTAAGGTCTCTTCCAGCCTAAGTCATTCTGGGATTCTGTGATTTTCAGCCCAGACGTGAGGAGGAGGATGGGGGATGCCTGCTGAGCATCCAGCCTTCCTGGGAGCAGGGGGCTCTGTCCTGGGGCTCCGCTCTCTCTCGCCCACCCCAGGGAGAGGGGGACAAACCTCCCCTCTCAGGGCAGAGTGACCACTGGGGCCATTCTCCCCCTGCTCTGCAGTTCGGGGACAAACACAGAGGAGGGGACACAAGAGTGATGGGGCTTTTAAACCCTTCCTTGGCTTTAAATGCTCCTGTGGGTCACCCATGGCCGCACAGGCTTGGTGTCCCCAAGCTGGGCACAGACCTGCACCCGAGACCCTCCAAGGAGCCCCGTCCTCCCACCACTCCCTGGCACAGCTCCAGCTCCCCTCTCCTGATCCCCTCATTAGCTGCAACACAGAAAGTGTTTTGAAACCTTTGCAGAGGGGTCTATGTCCCCCCTCCCCTCCCCCTGCCTCGGCCACTTTTCCCGTCACGCTCATTAGAGCCCTGAGTATCAATCAGGGGGAGATGAAAGCCAGCTGGGGATACATTACAACACCTTGGGAAGGGATGAAAGCGCCTCTTTAGTCCTAACAAACCTCTCCAAGCCCGATTGCATATGGATGCGAGCCTGGCGCTCTCGCTGCCTTTCATCTCAGCTTTTGCCTTTTGGGCTCTTTGGCTTCTGCCCCCACCGCAGCGACCCAGTGACACCACGAGTGTGACCAGCACAGTGGCCTGGGGACCCTGGCATGGGTGGCACAGCCTGCTGGGCACACCAGAAAGATTATTAGGAGGTTTTAGAGGTCTCGTTTTGCCCGTTTGTCCCCTCTGATATCTGAGAGCTGAGAGGATGACCCAAAACACACCCACGGGAGTTTCCATGGACACCTCTGGGTGCACCTCAGTCCCATCCCAGCTCCAGGATGACTCCCACCGAGGGAGGGGGGCAGGATCAGGCCCTCGCCACGTTGCGTTGCAATGGGTTTCAAATTTAGAAATTGTTCAGATTTGTACTTTGGAAAAAAAAATCCATGGGGCATTAAATATTTACAGAAAATCAGCAGCTGCGTAAATAATAGAAAAATCCAATATTCGGCGAGTGGACCGGTTTTCAATAAATTTGAAAATTTTATGATATTGTTATTATTATTTATTGCCTATTTTATTTGCCGGTGTCTCTCCTCACAGGCCGCATGGATCTGGGTGTTTGACCACCTCGTGCCAGGCCAGGGGTCAAACTCCTCCTGCCCAGAGCTCTGCCTGCTGAGTCCGTCCTGCTCGCTGCACGGATGGGATGTGCCTGGAGCAGCAGCCAGGGACAGGATCCCTCTGCCACTCCCTGCCCTGCTGATGCCCACCCTGGCATGGCCCCACAGTGTCACCGGGGGTCCCGCAGGGCCACGGGAGCCCTGTGGGAGCAGAGGGCTGTGGAGGGTGACGGCGACGTAGCACCTCCTCTACTGGGATCCTCTCCACAAGTAATTAAGCTCCGGCTAATGCTAACCGTAATGTGATGTATGTATGCCTTTAACTAATCATTTATTAGCCTCGTTGATGGTTTGTCAATATTAATTCATTTATTTAAACAACTCCGAGCTGTAATGAAGATGTTTGCTTTAAGGGGGGAAAAAAAAGAGATGGAGCTGCCAGGAGATTTTTTTGTTGACTCGATGTGTGTCGCCCTGCCCCGGGTGACGGGGCTCGCCGGGACGAGGAGCTGCTGCCACTGCTCAGCCCGGGGCTGGCGGCTCGTCCTAGGGTGGGCGGGGAGCTGTCACTGGTGGAACTGGGAGCCAGGGGGAGCACAGGGAGCGCCAGGCTTCCCACAGCAACCAGGGCAGCAGGATCAGGCCCCGCTTCCTGCCCCAGGGCGATGGGAGCATCCCGGGGGATGTTGGGCTCTGGCACAGCCCACTTGTGCCAGCTCACATCGGAGCAGCTCCAGTGCCAAGCAGCTCCGCCAGGGAAACTTTGCAAGAATTTCCCTTGGTTTGACCTTAAAATGTTTGAGCTGTGCCTCAAAGCCTGAAATCAAACCCAAACGTGCTGCCTGACCCAGAACTATTGGGTTTCGCTTGACTATTGATTTGTTAATGATTTTGGACCAGTTTTCATTTCAAATCAAAGTACTTCTATTTATTTTTTTTTTTTTTGAGCTGGGGAATGGCAAACTGCCAATAAACTGAAAAAAAGTACTTTTGGTCCTGTTTGATAAGCCCAGGTTGGATCAGATTTGGTCCCTGTTTTGTGCCCTCTGGGTGTTGCAGCAGGTGGGATGCAGGAGCAGGGAATGTCACGGGAAGCATCCCGGGGCAGAGGGGTCCTGCCCTGGCTCTGGGCTGAGCAGATCCCGAAGCAGAGCCTCTGGCCAGAAGTTGGATCAGCTGCTTCCAGCTCTCCTTGGCAGCTTCTTAATATCAACTAGATCACCGTATTAAAGTTAACTTTCTCTTAAACAGGCTTAATTAGCGTCCTTCAGACAAACATAAATTAATCCTGGGTTGCTCAGGAGGATGCGGAGTTTCCCCATGATCGATTGCCAGTCCTGGCTGGAGACAAACTCCTTGGAAAGCCAGGGCTGGCATTCGGCATCCCTGAGGCTGCACCCAGGAGCTGTGAGCTGGCAGCTCCTCGTGTCCTGCCCCAGGCTGTGGGCACAGAGACCTGGCTCTGGATGTCACCACTGCCACGTGGGACACCGTGTGTGACCGTGTGTGACTGTCTGTGACCGTGTGTGACCATTCACTGTCATGCAGGACAAGGTGTGACCATGCAGAAGCACACCTGGGCATTCCTGACAATTCTTCTCCATCCATGACCACACACAACCCTATATTTCCATAAATGACCACACATGACCACTCACCACCATGGATGACCATGTACGACCATTCCCCGCCATCCATGACCACACACAACCCAACAGTCCCATGTCTGACCACTCACCATTGTGTGTGACCTTGTACAACTGTGGGTGGCCAGGCATGACCATTCACCACCACATATAACCACACATGACCATGTTTGACCAAATATTACCATGCACAACTGTGTATGACCACACATGACCACTCACCACTATGGATGACCATGTACCACTGCAGGTGACCACACACGACCATTCCCCCCCATCCATGACCACACACAACCACATACCTACAAACAAATATTACCTTGAACAACCATGTATGACCACACACAACCACTTGCCACCATGGCTGACCATGCACAACCATGGGTGACCATGCATGACCATTCACCACCGTCCATGACCACACAAAACTGCACGTGATCCTCTATATTCCCCTGCACAACTCTGTATGACCACACACAACCACTCACCACCATCCATGACAGTGCACAAGCACTCACCAGCCTCTGTGACCACACACAACCACACGTGACCACACATGACCACACACAACCCTATATTACCATGGATGACCACTCACTATCATGTATGACCATGAACAATCATGGATAGTCACACACGACCACTCACCACCATCCATGAACACACAACCACACACAACCATGCATGACCCTGTACAACTGAATATTACCATGCACAACTGTGTATGACCACACACGACCACTCGCCACCATGGATGACCCTGCAGAGAGCCATGGATGACCATGCATGACCATTCACCACCATCCATGACTGCACACAACCACAGATGACCACGGACAACCCTGTATCACTGTGCCCAACTGTGTATGACCATACATGACCACTCACCACCATCCATGATCATGCACAATCGTGGATGACCACACATGACCATGTGTGGCTATGAAATGTCCCCCCACCACAGATGCAGCCCCCAGGTGCAGGGTTGGTGTCTCAGCTGTGCATGGCCATGGATAATTTGTCTCCCATGGAAATGTTCTTTGTTCCTGACCAGCCTTGCAGTGTCTGCAGCATCTTGCTGTTGCAGAGGTCATATCCATGGAGAAGGACCTTCTCCTGCATGGTTTGAGGAGCAGCATCCTGCTGCCTGCTCTTTTCATTTGGTGCCCTTCATTCTGCCCAAGAAGGACCAGAAAGCAGGCTCTTTCTCTAGGGAAAAACAGGGAAAAGAAAGATGGAGATTTGATAGGAGGTCAAAGGAACCTGGGGGTGAAAAATCACTGCTGAAATGCTTCCAGAGCAGCAGGAACCTGCATGGATCCCTCAGGAAACAGGGATGGAAGAAACCAGGTTATTTCAGCTCAAATCATTGGTGGCATTTGCCTGTGTTAATGAAAGCAATGCCCAGAACTACTTGAGACTTCAGTGGCCTTCGGTCCGGAGTCCTGGAGGAAAAGAGGGTGGAGATGCTTCGCTTTGGAAGCAGGGAAACTGAGGCACGGAGGGTTTGACAGCCTTTTTGGGGTGCCACACCCTTCTCAGCCCCGAATGGGCTTGTGCAATGGGCTCAGAGTCTTGAAATTTCCCCAGGCCGGAGTGGGATTTTCCCTTGGGAATCACCCAGCTCTGTGCACAGATCAGCTCCGGATGGCTCAGCACCCTCCAGGGCAACAGCAGGGGGGAGGCGATGGGGGGATAAAGGACCCATGGGGGGACATGGGGGCCGGGTCCCCTTAGGGTGAAGGCGCACAGGGAGCCAGGGACCCCATCCCAGCCGCCGGGATGAGCAGAGGGATGGGAGCGGGCAGGGGGAAGCGCGGGGCGGCCGGAGCAGGGCGGCTGCCCAGCCTGACACTGGGTCACGGAGCCGGGAGCGGGGCGAGGTGCCGAAGGGATCAATAGCAATTCTAATATCATACGAGTCAATTCTGACCTGTCATGGGCAGCGCGGCAGGCTGACTCCAGAGCTGCAGGACCTGATAAATGGGCTCTCAAAACCATATTTATAGCAAGAAAAAGCTCATAAAATGGAAACAGGGGCAGGGCGAGGGAGGAGGACGCTGCAGCCTGGCCGCGCTCCGGCCATTATGTTGGCTGCGGGAAGGGGAAAGGGATGTGAGAAGCTGCCCGCCCTGGGGGGCTGTTTAGGGGCTGGGATTTGGTGCTGGAGGAGTTGTGGGGTGGAGACCCTGCCCATGGGGCAGGAGAGCATCAAATGATGGCCTGGGTAGGGGACAGGCGTGAGCATGGAGGGACACAGGGCTGGGGCGGGGTTACGTTGTTAACCCCATCAAACTCCTGCCCCCAGTCCTCTACAAGCCCCTGGCACCCACACACCCGAGGGACACGGCTGTGGGAGAGCTCTGGGGCCACCTCAAACCCCACTGTGGGGTCCTGACCTATTTCTGGGGGACACACATGAGGAAGGTGCTGTTCCCCCTTACCCCTCCCCAGGCACAACGAGATCTGCAGCCGCTCACCGCTGCTCCCCGCTGGTCCCATCCTGTCCCAGCCTGTCCCTCCTGCTTCCCCGCCCCGGAGAGCAAACCCTGCCTGACATTTCCCGGAGCCGCGGTTTTCCTCCAGCCCTTGAAGAGGAAAGAGAAAAATTGGGGAAAGAATGAAGAGGGACAGGTAGGTGTGTGCAGGGGCATCAGTTCATCTGTGCCCCAAGGAGGTTTGTCCCCTCTCCTCTGTCCCAGCCAGCAGGACACCAGGCGTGACCCCTTGTGCCAGGAGAGGCGTGAAGGGCCACGGTCCCTGTGTGGTTCCCCTGCCTTGATTTGCTCCTTCACCCCTCTCCTTTGTCCTCCTCCCTATGGATCAAACCCCACGCAGTGCTTCGCTCCATCCCTTCTCCACCTTTTTGGGCATTTTTCCTTCAGTAAATTCTCCCCAAATACTGCTCCCCGTTAACCAGGGAGATTTATCAACCCCAAAGGCCCCTCCCAGGAAGTGGGCAGGGGGAGCAGGGGGAGGTGAACACCTCTCCATCCTCCCTGTGCCTTCCCAGCTCCTGTGGATGCCTGTGGGCACTCAAGGAAAACCAAACCATCCAGACACGGTGTCTTGTGATTTATTCTATCCCCTCCTGTGGATTTAACCTGGCTGGAGCCCACCTTTGTTACAGGTGTGATGAGTTTGCTGGGCTCAGCTTGGGTCCTCTGCAAGGGGGTCTGTGAAGGAGGGCTTGGGAGGAGGAGGAGAAGGTGCTGAGGGAGGGTGTGACATGAGCAGGGGTTGGATTTCCAAGCTGCCCCCATAGCTGAGAATGATCCTCTGAGCTGCGTTCTCCATGTGCCTTGTGGCATTTTTGGGATGCTCCGTGCTGGCACTAGGATGGATCTGCCAGGAATTGGGGAATCTGTTATTTTGCCTTCATCTAGAGCAGTAGAAGGAACAGGAAAACTCCCACCTCCAGTTTTCCCATTCTTATTTTCTTCCCCTCGGAGCTTCTCTCCCCCTCCCCTGTGCAGCAAATACAAAGTCCTGATCGCACCCGGATCGATGCAACCTGAGCCAATCACCCTGAGAGGAACCTGCTGGAAACCCAGCCCTGTCCCCTGCTGGAAACCCAGCCCCGTTTCCTGCTGCTCCTTTCTCCTTTCCCTCCTCACCTTCCTCCTCCCAGCAGCCTCACACTCTCCTCCTGCTCCCTCCTGCTCCCAGTGGCCTGGGGTGGCTTTGTCCCCTGAGCGTGCGACAGAGCAGCGCTGCTGTGCTGCTGTTCCATGGACATGTTCTGCCAGACCTCAGCTCCAGCTGCTGAGTGCAGGGGGACCGTGGGGTGAGGAGGAGATGCACCCCCAGGCTGGTGCCATATCACAAAATCTCAGAATGGTTTGGGTTGGAAGGGACCTGTAAGAACACCCCATTCCATCCCCTGCCATGGGCAGGGACACCTTCCACTGTCCCAGGCTGCTGCAAACTCCGTCCAGCCTGGCCTTGGACACTTCAAGGGATCCAGGAACAGCCATAGCTGCTCTGGGCACCCTGTGCCATGGCCTCCCCACCCTCACAGGGAACAATTCCTTCCCAATATCCCATCCAGCCCTGCCCTCTGGCAGTGGGAAGCCATTCCCTGTGTCCTGTCCTTCCATCCCTTGTCCCCAGTCCCTCTCCAGCTCTCCTGGAGCCCCTTTAGGCCCTGCCAGGGGCTCGGAGCTCTCCCTGGAGCCTTCTCCTCTCCAGGTGAGCACCCCCAGCTCTCCCAGCCTGGCTCCAGAGCAGAGGGGCTCCAGCCCTGGGAGCAGCTCCGTGGCCTCCTCTGGCCTGGCTCCAGCAGCTCCACGTCCTCCTGCTGTTGTTCCCCAGGGCTGGGGCAGCTCTGCAGGTGGGGTCTCACCTGAGCGGGGCAGAGGGGCAGAATCCCCCCCTGCCCTGCTGCCCACGCTGGGGGCTCAGCCCAGCACAGGGGGGGTTTCTGGGGTCAGTGCCCATGGCTGGGGCAGCTTGAGCCTCTCACCCACCAACACCCCCAAGCCCTTCTCCCCAGGACTGCCAATGGTTTGGGAATCCTGGGGAGCTGCTCCCCTGCTCTGTGCCCGGGTTCCTCTCATGGCTCAGGAGGACAAAGGACTTTCCTTCCTTACAACCTGCCCTGGGACAAGGTTGGACTCTGCTGCACAGGGGTAAAATTTCCCCATCAGTATCCCCAGGGAATTCCTGCTCCAGGGGCAGCACGGGAAGCTGACATTCACCTGGGACTGGTCCAGGCGGATTTCACATGAACCAGCAGCTGACACCAAACAGGTCGAGTCCGGAATGAAGAAAATAACACCAGAATCAGAGGGATTTCTGGCGGAGGTGGGGACTGACTCGCTGCTGCCGCTGTGCTCCCGCTTCTGTCCAGGAGGAGGGCTGGGAGCTCACGTGGGCAGAGGTGGCCGTGAGGAAGGAATCAAATCTTTGCTTGGGTTTTGCTTCAGGTATTCTCACAAAATGTGACATTTTCTGATTCAAAAGGTGTGGAGCAGTAAGGACAGCCAGGCAACAAAAAGGAGAAAAGAAAGATCAGTGTGTTGGAACCGACAATTCCACTCCTGTCTGCCTCCCATCTTTCCAAGCAAATCTGCTGATTTATTTATGAATTAGGCTCACAAAAACCTTTGAGTATCGGGTTGGTTTGGGGGTTTTTTTGTGTGTTAAAAAATGCAAAATTGCCAAAAAAAGTTTTATATATGGATTTTTATTTTTTAAAATAAATATCTATGGAAAAAACAAAATGCCTTTGAAGCCCCATTTCTCACCGTGTGGGGGAGTTTATCAAGCAGGTTGGTTGTGGGGATCTCAGCGAGGGTGAGACATTTTTCCCAAGCTCCCTGCTGGCAACAGGCAGGGAAAGGGATTTCCAAAAGGCAGCCGTGCTGGGGGCAAACTTTTGGGATGGAGCAAGGTGGGGAGCAGGATATAGGATTGGATGTAAGCGTTTGGTCCTGCTCAGGGTGTTTATTGGACTGCAAAAGCCTTCTCTGCTCCCTGGGTGGGGAAGATAAAGTCACAAAATCGTGGAATTGTTAAGGTTGGGAAGGACCTCCCATTGAGTCCAACCATTAACCCAGCATTGTTTCTGCACTAAACCACATCCTCAAGTGCTGCATCCACGTGGCTTTTGAGCACTTCCAGGGATGGTCACTCCACCACTGCCCTGGGCAGCCCATTTCAGTGCCTGACCACACTTTCAGTGAATAAATTTTTCTTAATATCCAATCTAAATTTCCCCTGGTGGAAGGATTTTCCAGGGGCTCAATTGCCACACACCATTTTGCAGAGAGAGCTCTGAACTCTGGTTTTACCCTCTGGTGAGGACCTCAGGAAGGCACCTGAGCAAAAGCTGGGCCATCAGGACTTGGTTTCCCCCTTTCCTCTTGGTGGGGCCTTGAGGACCTGGAAGAGGCAGCCTGGCTGGGTGGGATATGGAGGATTTCCACCCCTCTGCTCTCGGGCATCAGGAGCCTCACATAAATCAGGAACCCGAGGCCAGCAAGAGCTGCCAACATGCAGGGACCCGTTCCCAGCCATGTCCTGCCTTGCCTTCTCCACGTGGCTACTGCTGACATGACCCAAAGCCTCCCAACAGCCTTGCTCCATTCCCGTCTTCATGGTCCCATCTTCCTCACGTCCCAAATTCATCCTGTCCCAACTTCACCCTGCCCCATGTGCCTTCCTGATGTCAGGAAGGGTATTTTTAGATAGGACAGAAAGTAGGCAGGAAATACCAGTTTGGAGCTGGTGTCTGGAGAGCCACCACTGTGGTGGGAGGTGAACTCGTGACCAGCATCTGCTGGTCCTGGTTGGAGCAGAACAGCTCCTGGGTGACCCCTATTTCTGTGCTAATGGACACTTTTGGGCATTCACGTGGTGATGGTGGGCAGGGGTGACAGCAGTGGACGGTGGTGACCCTGTGTCCACCACCACCAGCTGCACCGTCTCCTGCCTAAAGGGTCTCCAGCAGCATCAGCTGCCACCACCCCAAGGACTGAGCAACCCAGCTCAGCTCCTGTCCCCAGGGATGGACACACAAAGCCCAAGGCAGACAACGGCCAGGAAAAAAGGGTTTTCTGCAGTGCTGAGAAGCTGAGCCCAAGCTCCTGAGATGTGCTCCCATAGTCAGCCGGGGCACATTCCCTTGCTGATGGAGACAGACGTGTCCCAGAGGTTCTGCTCCATCCCTTCTTCTCCTTGGCCACCTGGGAGAGCCTCTCCTTGGGTATAGACCGGTGCTCTAGCCCGGCCCGTTGGACACAACCCAACCACTGCCATCCCCGGCCTACCTCCTCCATGAGGCCCATTCCCCAGGCCTCCATTCCCTCCATCACCCATTACTGGGCCAACGTGCCTCTGGACAAACAGGCTGCTTGTGTGGAGAGCCCAAGCGTGGCAAACAGCGATGAGCGCTGGGAGAGGACACCTCCCCATCCATCTCCTCTGCCAGGCCTTATCTCGGATGCAGTGGAAGGTGCATCCGGAGGGAACGAGGAAGAGCTGAAGGGGACATCTGGCTGCTCGAACCCTTGGCCCCCATCTCCATGTAGCCGGTGAAGATCCTGGCGTCCTCTTGACGGAAGCTAGGCTGCATCCCCGGCCTTCCTATCTCCTTGCAGAGCATGGCAGTTCCTGAATTGCCTGCCCGTGGCGGGCCCTAATGGCCCAGAGCTGATGTTTTATTGTCGGGTTTAAAAGTGTAATTAGTTCAAGTGTAAACAAAAAAACCTTGCTTAATTAAGAATTTTTAAACAGGGCACAGAGAGATTCCGGAAACATTAATGAACCCCAGGCAAGCACCATAAAATTGATCGAGGGAAGAGAGACGGTGAGGGCTGGGGGAGGGCTGGGGTGGGATGAGTGAGGAGAGGGTTTTACCACAGGAATCGCCTCAGTTTACTTTGGCCGCTTTAGTGCCGGAGTGCATTTGGAGGCTGCGTTTATGGCGATGGGTCTCCATAGAAATGCCTAATGATTTTTTATGCATTAATGGGAGCGATGGACAGCGGCAATACATTGTTTAAGGAGATTGAGAGGATCCTTTTAAGGTTGACGTGTTATAGATCAAGAGTGACGAGGCAGGCCCTGGGATGAGGTTCCCTGTGCCATGGCCTGGTGGGGCCCACACCTGAACAAGGTGCAAATGTCAGGCCGGGCCTCTAAGAGTCCATAAAAACAACAAGTTAAATCAAAGCACTGTTTTCCCACCACCCCATCCCTGCTTTCAAAGCTCTTTTTGGTTGGTGCCAACAGAAGTTAAACATATCTACCTTTCCCATCCATGGGCAATGGGTGGGAAGAGGCTCTGAGCATTTCCCATCCAGGCACTTCCAGGTGTGTCTCCAGGCTAACACGTTCTGTGTAGGTTGAAACATCTGAAGCAGGAGAAGATGCCTGGAAGAGCCTTCTTCTTCCTGTTGACTGGGAGGCAGCCACAGGCTCTGTTGGGCTCTGCTCAAGGCCAACCGGCCTCTCCCTGGATGGTTGCGTTGTGTGGTGGGAGGTGCTGGTGAAAGGTCAACCTTGAAGACTTTCTCTGCATGGGTGTCCCATTGAAGATGGTGGGTGAGAGAACTCGAAAGGCCAGGAATAAAATGGAAGAGGAAGAAAAGTGACCTCCAGGCTTGGGAAAGGTTATCCCTTTTATTCCACCATCAGGGATGAAGAGCCTTTTGCCCATGGATGGAGTCCTGCTGCCTCTGTCTTGGGCTGGGAGCCCAGCTCTGCTCCCAAGGAAGAGCAGCCCCTGCTGTGGGCAGCTGAAGGACTTTGAAGGTCAAGACATGTCTTGGCTTTTCCCTTCCTGGCCCCAAGGATTTCTTGCCCAGTGCTTTGGAGCAGCCAAGTCCTGGAGAAGTTCAGCAATTTTCTGGTCTTCTGGTCAAAGTTCCCTTTGGAGACCTCTGTACCACAGGCAGTATCTCTTGGAGCTCTGCAGGAATGTCCGCCTTGTTCTCCCCAGACCTCTGTAATAATCATGTTCAGGGCCACCAAAGGCCACCAAAATTCTCAGAGAGAAGCTGGCTGCTGCCTGGGAGCCCACCTTCAGCCTGGCATGGCTTCTCCTGTCCTCCCCTTATCTTCTTATGAAGAAGAAACCAGCCAGTGTCCTTCCTTCTGGACTTGCTCCTTCTGGAGTACATGAACTCACTGACTTCTACTCTTCCTCAAAGGCCAGGTCTTCCTGTTCCTGTTCGTTCCCTTCATGGTTCTCCAGCTTGTCCACATTTTCCTTGTAAATCTGGTGCCCCACCCAGGTGAGAGGCTCCGGTGGGGCCCTCGCTAAAGCTGAGTTGAACGAGGGGGTGGCTGCCAGGTCTGGTACCTCACCTGGCTTCTGTGCACTCCCCAACCTGCTCAGGGCTTTTCCCAAGAAATCAGGGCACTTCGGGCTCCAGTGAGCACTCAAAACTTGCTCTTCTCAAGAGAGTGGAGTGAGCAGGGCCAGCAGGTGACACATCTGTCCTCAGTGAGACCCCGCCCTGTGAGCAGGGTTGGGCAGAGAGACGATGACCAGTGAGAGAGAAAACAAGCCACGGAATCATAAAATCCCAGCCTGGTTTGGGTTGGAAGAGACCTTAAAGACCATCTCGTTCCAACCCCTTCCTTGGGATGGGATGCCACTCTTTAGACCAGTCTCACTGGATGAGGTGCACTCAAACTCACCCTTCCAACAGCTCTGGGAGGTGTTATCCAGAGGTGGGAAAGTGAGGTTTGGGGAGTTTAGACCAGGTCTACTGGCAGATACACCACGTGGGATAGGCTGTGCTGCCAAGGGAGGGACACAGCAGGAGGTGGAGTTACCCTGAGCTGGTGGGGGAGATCCCAGGCTGTTCCCTGAGCACGGCTCAGGTCTCCTGGGGGTACTTCTGTCACCGGAGCAACATTCAGGGCTCGTCCCTCCCCTGATGATGCCGGGCACGGAGGGAGGGACAGCTGGCAGTGCTGGCCCTGGGCACTTTGCTGAGCTGAGGGTGCCCGACACCTACCCAGGGACGGAGCCCACACCTTGCTCCCCAAAGAGGCTGTAGATACCCGCGTGGGACGTCCCTGCCACGCTGTCACCTCTCCTTTCCCAGGGGTGGATCAGCTCCCACCGCAGAGCTCCCACGGGGTACGCTGGGCTCCGTGGGCTTCCCGTCGCCTCTGCCTCTTCTTTCATTATTTTCCCGCTCCTCCCACCCTCTCCCTGCCTCTCCTCCTTCCCCTGGCTTTTGTTCCTTCTCTCCTCTTCCCCTCCCTCCTCCCAGAAGCCTTCCCCCATCTCCAATCCCTGCTCCGGCTGCCCAGCCTGTGTCAATTAAGTATCGATCCCCTGTTCTCTATCAGTGGTCAGCTGAGCTAACCAGTCCTGCTCGCTGCTTTTCACCGGGATGAATAATAACAATAATAATAAAGGGGTAGGGGGGAGGCAGCTGCACTTCGTGCCTGCAGCCCTTCACCTCTCCCTACCCCGTGCACGCCCGCCCTCGCCCCCTCCACAGCTACAGGCAAAATCGATAGTGCGCGGAGTCAGGAATGGAATATTTTTATCCTCTAATTGGGAAATGTGCTTTGACAAAGCCCGAGGAGCAGGGAGGGGGCCGGCAGATACTGTACTGAGAGCCAGGGAAGGCGGCAGAGCCCGGCCAGAGCAGGGACGCCGGGGATTTTCTGCAGCAGCTGGGAGGAGGTGACGGCGGTGGGCGTTTTGGGTGGGCCCAGGGCACGGCTCTGCAGGACTGGGGCAGTGCTGGTCCCATGGAAGAGCCAGTCTTGACCTAGGGGATGTCAGTGAAAGGATAAAAAGAGGACAAAAAAGCCCATCCTCCCCCTCAATTCCCTGCCACTGCTTTGCTATTGCTATTCCCTGCTCCTGACTGGCATCCCAGGACTCCACATCCCATGGCTCTTGTGCTTGCCCAGGCCAGGTGGTGCTGAGCAAGGTGGGATGGTTGTGCCTGGGACACCACAGCGAGGTGTCCCAGGAAGCCACCAGCCCTCCCTCGTTACCCCTGGGAGATCCTCACGCAGCCAGGCCCAAGGCAGCTGGTACTGATGTGGCTGCATAGGTGTGGGTTGGATTCAAGGATCTTAAATCCCTTTTTCACCCTGAATGATTCCATGACACAGAATGGTTTCTGTGCCTGCACAGGTGGCAATTCCTGCCATCAGCCTCATGTGCAGCTCCAAGTTTATCACACCTGGAGACACCTTCCTGTCTCCAGCTGTGCCAGGGGAGGTGTGTTGTCTTTGCCCATGGCAGGGGTTGGGATGTGATGGTCTTTAAGGTCCCTTCTGACCCAAACCACTCTGTAATTCTTTAAATTATCCCCTTCCTGCGGTCAAACCAGCTCTGGTAGGTTCTCAGGCACCACTGAGACCAGACAAGAGAGACACCAAGACACAAATCCCAATCCATTGAGGGATTTCAAAGAGACGTAGATGTGGCACTTAGGGACATGGTTCAGTGGTGTTGGGCTAATGGTTGATGATTTTGGAATCATAGAATCATTTAGGCTGGAAAAGACCTCCTGGAGCTGCTGCCAACCTGAATATTGGGGCTACACCGGGGACATTCTGGAGAGGGAGATTTGAGTCTTTTCTCCCAGGTAATCAGTGGCAGAAAGAGAGGAAATGGCTTCAAGTTGCCCCAGAGAAGGTTTAGTTTGGACATTAGGAACAATTTGTTCATGGAAAAGCGGCCAGGCATTGTCATAGGCTTCCCAGAGCAGTGGTATAGTCACCATCACTGGAAGTGTCCAAAATAATGGGTGGCTGTGGTCCTTGGGGACGTGGTTTAGTGGTGAACACAGGGCTGGGTTAGTGGTAGGACCTGATGATCTTAGAGGACTTTTCCAAACCTAATGATTCTGTGACTCCACGATCCTGTGAGTCCTGGCTCTGCAGTCTGGCCCCATCCCCTTCCTCAGGAGTTTGGAGTGAATTAGTTTGCTGCCTCTGAATTGGTTTCCAGTCCTCAAACTGGGAGCACGTGGCACCCTTCTGGCTCTTAATCAGAGTGCCCAGGCAATGCCAGGGTGGCCGGGCTGGAGAGGAATCCAGCTGGGAATGCGCCAGGCTCTTGGGACCTCAGGCTCTCAGTAGCTGCTGAGGCAGGAGCCTGGCTGCTCTCTTGGAGGAAAGCTGATGTGAAAATCAAAGCAAAGATGAGCAGAAATGGAACCTGTGATGTGACAAGTCCTTCATCAGACAAACACCAGGAACGGTGTTGACTTCAGCTGAATGAAGTGGGTGAGGGAAAGCTCCGGAAGGAAATGCTATTTAAAAGCTGAAATTAAATACTTTGACCTGCCAATGCAGGATGTTTCAAATGGTACTTAATTTCCACGTGTAAGGTGCCTATAATGCTCCTGAGTAAGTGAAGAAGTTACTCGGGTTTAATCTAATTGTACCTTCCTGGGGTTTATTTCATGGAAGATGTTGACAAGCTGTAGCTTAGGGGAAAAAAAAAACAAAGGCTGAAGATGATTTTTTCTCATGACTCTGGGCCAGAGCTGTGGAGGTTCCCTGCTCCCACTCAGCCCCGCGTGTGAGCTGGTGACCCCTCAGCAGGAGGGGCTTGTCTCCCCCGAAGGATCCTGAAGGAAGTAGAGGGTGACCCAAACATGTGGTCCATCTGCAGCTTTTGGAATGTTAAAACCTACTGAAATTCTGTCCTCAGCAATAAATGGCCGGTTGGGAAGGGACAGCAGAGCCCTCCAGTGCAGGTGCTGCTTTGAAGGGACGTTTCAGATGAACTCAAGAAGATTTGGGTAAAGACCAAGGTGATCCTAACGAGGCACCCACAGCATGGAACCCACAAACAGCACAAATGAATCTCCTTATCCAGCTTGGGGAAGGAACATGCGAGAGAGGTCTTGGCTTCCCCGGAGTGTGAAGGAGATGGGGCTGGGCTGGCCAAGGACTGCTGATGTGCAAGGAAGGGCGGTTGGAGTCCACATCTCCCCATGTCATTTACTTCAGCCACAACCCACGATCTCCTTGAGGAGTCTGAAGTGATCTGGAGAAGCCTGAGGGGTTTTTACACCATGCAGTGCCTGTCTTTTTGATCTGGCTTTAGGTTTGCTTTCAAACCTTTTAAACATCTCATCCTCTCGCATCCAGCCCATGCCGTCGCCCTAAGAGCACTCTCTGGCTGCCCTTGGCTGGGTTATTTTTATTTTTAAGCATCTCTGCCTTGTTGTGGCCGTGCTCATGAAACCTTTGCATGGATGGAGGGGGAGACCCAGCACAGAGACCACAACTCTGCTCTTTTCCACCCACTTGCAGCCCCCAGGTTTTATTTGTTTCTGGCTGCCCTTTGCCAGCCCAGCAGTGCCCAGTGGGTGAGGTGCCAGTTTGGCCACCCAAAGAGAGACTGGCTCGGGGCATGCCTGGGGCTGGGGCTGAGCCAATCTTCTCGGGAATAGAGACAAATCTGCAGCTCTGCTTCCACAGCAGGGCAGGGAGTGATCGCAGTTGCCATAGCAGTGTCCTCTCCCTCCAGCCCTCCCTGCCAGCCTGGTTATTTTTGGCTATTGTTTTCCGAGCTGTTTTGAATGAAACCAAGAGTGAACTGGAGGGAGGAACAAAGTGAAGCTGGATTCCCCTGCTTCTCCCCTTGTCAAGGGGTGCACAGGGAAAAGCTGCTGGGCAGATTGGGGTGGTTGTGGGTCGGCTGCACCCTTTGGGACACAACGAGGCTGAAAGCCAAGAGGAGGTGATGCAGCATCTCCATGGCTTGGTTGGGAGTCAGAGAATCCTGGAATATTCTGAGCTAGGAGGGACCCACAGGGATCCTCAGTGCAGCCCCTGGCCCTGCACAGACACCCCAACAATCCCACCCTGGGCATCCCTGAGAGCGGTGTCCAAACGCCCCTGGAGCTCTGGCAGCCTCGGGGCCGGGACCATTCCCTGGGGAGCCTGGGCAGTGCCCAGCAGCCTCGGGGGGGAAAAACCTTTCCCTGAGCTCCATCCCAAGCCTGCAGACATCCCAGGAGAAACCAGGGGTGTCCAGTGGGTGTCATCCCTGCCCATGGCAGGGGGCTGGAACCACATGATCTTTAAGGTCCCTTCCAACCCAAACGAGGCTGGGGTTCTCTGATTCTATGAAAATTCAGCTCTGCAGGTTCCCAGGCTGGAATTGCTCCCATGGGATCCCAGGCCAGGGGATGAACAGACTGGACATGCAGACCTCAGGACAGACAGACTTCAGGACAGACAGACCTCAGGACAGACATGCACATGCAGGACAGAACAAGGGCTTGAAGACAACCCCTCCATGGCAGAAGCCTCTTGCTGGGTGAAGGATCTTCCTCAACATTCCTGTTTATCTTACAGGACCTGCTGCTGCTTCTATGTTCTCCAGAATTAGACCCCTTCCTACGCAGTGTCCTGGGCCTGCAATAGGTTTGCTTCTCCTGGAGAACCTGGGACCAGGAGAGTGAGCAGGGGGTGCCTGGATACTAAACCTCATGGAGCATTTCCATGTGGGGCTTGGAGGGATCGGTTCTGGGACCCACCCTGACCCACACGGTTTTAAATAATTCAGAAAAAAAGCAGAAAAATTCGGCAATAAAGCTTGGTGGGGAGGCAGGAATTTTCATGAAAGTTGCCACAAAGAGTGATTGGGAAAGTTTGCAGAAGGAGGTGAGGATATGAGGAGGCTGGGCAACAAAAGGGCAGATGAAATACGGTGTTGATAAATGCAAAGTCATGCACATGAGGAAAACAACCTTAACCACCTCTATGGGCTCCAAATCAGCTGCTGCTGCTCAGGGAAGAGCTCTTGGAGTTAATGTAGGGGAGTTCTCTGGAAATGTCAGCTCAATGCCCAGCTGCAGACAAAAAGGCAAATGGGATGTTAGCAATGATTAAGAGAGGAGCAGAGGAGAAATCAGAACATGTCGTTATGGTCCTGAGTCAATCTGTGCTCGATAACCCAGGCCCTCCTGCCCCGGGAGCCAAGCAAGGAGCGGCACCGAGGGCGGGAGTGGCTGGACAAATGACATGGACATGAAGGGGCATTTGAGGAGCTCCAAATATTGAGATCAGCCTGGAGAAGAGGGGAGATGGTTATTTTCTTGTTTTCCTAAGAGAATATGGAGATTTCCATCTTCTCTGAGGGCAGGCTCAGGGCAAACCAAAAGGATCCTTTTCCCTCTGTGCTTCCTTGTGTTTAGGAACTCCCTGAATGTGTTTGGAGGGGCTGGAATAACCCGTGAGGGCAGTTGCATGAGGCCAGTGCAGCCTCAGTGGAATAACTCATAAAGCTGAAGTTAAGAAGTGGTTCAGTGACGAGGGTCACCTTATTTCTCACCAGCTTCCCTCCAGCACCTGTCCCAGGGGACAGGGAGTGTCCCAAAGCTCTCTCCGAGCTCACAGCAGCGAAGAGGAAACTTGTGGGGCAGGAGGAGGGAAACTTCACCTCATGAGTCGGGCTCACGGAAGGCCAGTGCTGCTCTGGGCTGATTCTGGTGCTGGGCCGTGAGAGAGGGCCGGGTTTGCTCTGTGCTGCCTGAATCCAGCCCCAAACCAGGAGATCTGGTCCTTCTTTCCCGGGTGCAGTTGTGCCCTTTGTGACGCTGAACTGGGATATCAGCTGTGGAAAGCCCACGTTCCTGTCCCGTGTCCCCTCCTCCCCACGCAGGAGCAGCGAGGGCCCCGTGCAGCCGAGACTGGAGAGCTCCTTGTGGGAGCAGCTGGGCAGGGCCCGAGGGCCACCCCTCCTTCCAGAGCATCCTGCAGCTTCTCTCCACCTCAGCTGAAGCACTGCTGTGGCAGAGAAGAGCCCTGGGAAAGAGGCAGAGGAAGGACACAGAAGGCTCTGAGGAGAGGAGGGCTCAGGGCAGGGTGTGGGGGCTCCACCGCCACTCCCACCCTCAGCACTCCCGTTAATGCCTCCACACCACCTTGTCTGTCCGTGGCAAACAATAAAGCTCAAGGTGAGCATCACCTCTGCCCTATCTCCCAGATTCGCCTCTCTCCTGTCCATCCATCACTCGCCTGCTCTCCTGCAGCCGATTGCAGCCAACCTGCATCAGCTATTGATTTATTGACACAGGCCGGGGCTGGAAGATTCAGGGAAGCAGCTCCCCACAGAAACGCTTTTCAGAAGTAGAGATTTGATTTTTTATTTATTCTTCTCTTCAATGTATGGATTGAACAAGCTCTAGGCAACAAAGAACTTACTCCTCCAGCACGCAGGCTCTCACACTCCCTCCATCTCCTTCCCTTCTCCGGCACAAAAGTAATTTTTAAGGGATTACTCCTTAAGGGCAGGATGCAGCCCTGTGGATGGAGGCAGCTCCCCAGGGCTCAGATGCTCCGTAACCTCTGTGCTGACCTCTTTCACAGGGGTAAATGTCTCCCTGGCTCTCCGTGTTTGTCATGTGTTTGTGTTGGTGTCAGCATGAGACCAAAATCCCCCGGGGGTTTTTTATCTGTATCCGGAGGATGAACTTCCAGCCCGAACGGGTGCTGTGGGCCAGAGGCGCCTGTGGGTGAATGGTGTGAAAAACCCCCTCGATCAATACCTGAAGTGATGTATCCCCATCATGAATGAGAAAATATGTGTGAAAAATATCCCAAAAATCCTGTTGTAAGGAGCTGCAGGCAGCTCCTGTGCTGAGGGATTCCTCAGCAGGGCAGGGCACAGCTGGCAACATCTGCACCTTCCCCTTTCCTGAGGCTGCTGGCAAGTTCAACACTCGGTGTGGTTTTCTTTCCCAGGAATTCACTGGGCAGGAGTTTGGAGAGACCATAACTAGGGGGAAAGGTCCTTTTGACCCTTGTTTTTCCCAGCTCCAAACCATCAGTGTGTCACTCGGCCTTCAAACCCTGGCAATTCTCCGGGATGTCACTCCAGGGGTTGTTTGTCCCAGGACATCCCAGCACATCCCCTGTCCCATGTGTCCCTTCCTTCACCCGTGCTTCTGGGTGCAGTGGGGCCACGCTGGAGCTCCAGGACAGTGTGGTGGGTGGGCAGGGGGTTGGGAGGAGGAGGAGGAGGAGGAGGAGGAGGAGGAGGAGGAGGAGGAGGAGGAGGAGGAGGAGGAGGAGGAGGAGGAGGAGGAGGAGGAGGAGGTGGTGGTGGAGGAGGTGGAGGCAGTGCTGCCTCTCCAGAGCGATTCCCACATCCAGCCCTGAGGTGAGGGGGCAGCAGCACTTATAGGGTTGGGGAGATGCTGCCTTAGCAAACTGAAAGTCAATTGCTGGGAGGCCAGCAGGTTCTGAGACCTCACCTCACTGACTCCTTCCCAAACCTGTCTTTTTTGGGCTCATCTCTCTGGTTTTGCTCCAAATACCCCAGCTGGGCTTTGGTTCATCAGAGCCGTTCCCTCCCCGGGCTTTCCGGGCAGGTGGAGCCTCCTGATCAGAGCGCGGCTCTCAGGTGGCTCCATTGCCCCCATCCCATGGCACCAAAGATGTGCCACCAGCCCCTCCCCAGCTCCCTGTGCCCTCATTCCAGGGGGATCTGTTGGGCCAGTCCTTTACAGACCTCTTGGTTTGAATAGTTAATGATGGGTGATTTCATTTGCGGCTGCATTAAACATCTGATTACTCTCCTGTGCAGGACTAATTTGCAGGCAATGGAGACAGATGCTTCCCAAACTATCAGCCAAAAGGCCTAATTCCTGCACAGCCAACTTTTTTAATTTGCTTCCTGGCTGATTAAAAAAAAATGTTTCACAGAATAGCAGGGGTCAAGATGGTGCCAAACCTGTCAGAGACACTTCAATGGCATCTCTGCCCACAGGCTGCCAGTGCCTGGGGCTGCTGCTTTGGGAAGCAGCTCTGGTGTTCCAAGGGTGGGATTTCATAGAATCCCAGAATCCCAGAACTGGGTTGGAAGGGACCTTAAAGCCCATCCAGTGCCACCCCCTGCCATGGGCAGGGACACCTTCCACTGTCCCAGGCTGCTCCAAGCCCCGTCCAGCCTGGCCTTGGACACTGCCAGGGATCCAGGGGCAGCCACAGCTTCTCTGGGCACCCTGTGCCAGGGCCTGCCCACTCTCCCAGGGAACAATTCCTGCCTAATATCCCATCCATCCCTGCCCTCTGGCAGTGGGAAGCCATTCCCTGGGTCCTGTCCCTCCATCCCTTGTCCCCAGTCCCTCTGCAGCTCTCCTGGAGCCCCTTTAGGCCCTGCCAGGGGCTCGGAGCTCTCCCTGGAGCCTTCTCCTCTCCAGGTGAGCACCCCAGCTCTCCCAGCCTGGCTCCAGAGCAGAGGGGCTCCAGCCCTGGGAGCAGCTCCGTGGCCTCCTCTGGCCTGGCTCCAGCAGCTCCACGTCCTCCTGCTGTTGTTCCCCAGGGCTGGGGCAGCTCTGCAGGTGGGGTCTCACCTGAGCGGGGCAGAGGGGCAGAATCCCCCCCTGCCCTGCTGCCCACGCTGGGGGCTCAGCCCAGCACAGGGGGGGTTTTTGGGGGCCAACACTCATGGGTGGGGCAGCTTCTCATTCACCATTTGCCCAGGACAGGTGTGGAGGACAACTGCCCACGTTCAGGGATGGGTAGATGATATTCCAGAGCTCTTCTCCAAGCTCCAGCTGTGACTCCGAGGGCTTCCAGCCTGTCCCACTTCCAACCAACTCCTCCCCCTCCTCCTTCCACTGTCCTGTGCCATTTCCTCACTGCAGGAGGGACATATGGAGTCGGCCACTGTGGCCACCATGAATCCTTTGACGCCTGGCAAGGAGACCTTCCTTGCAGTGATGTCCCATCCCAGAATTCGGAGGGGGTCTGGAGGGAGCTGTGTGGCTGTGCCTGGCCAAGGTCGGCCGCTGGCTGCAAGGACATTTGCAGCAGCGCCTCGCTCGCGCTCTCCTCCGGCTCCACACGAGCTGCATTGCTCGTAAGGGCTTAATGATTACCCTTAGATAACTTTATTGGCTGGGAATTATTGGCTGGCTCTGCTGCAGTGCCAACCTCCCTCCTCTCTGCACAGACAGGCATGAGTGAAACCCAGCAGGGAAGGTGGGCCAGAAAACCCCAGGGTCCCGTGGCCTGGGCAAACCCCCCAGGGCTGGGGGGCTTCAGGAGGATTTGTGGCTCAGGGTGTCTTTCCTTGCCTGGAAACAAAGCAGGGGATGTCCATCCTTGGCTGGGCAAACTCTGGCTCCGTTCAGGCTTCTGGCCACTTTTCTCAAGTGCTTTTCATTGCCAGACTGCTTTAAAGACATGATCTAATTAATTCCTGGGAGCCCCCGGGGAAGGAGGCAGGTAGGGAGGTGGAGCCGGGATCCACACGGGCCCACAGGGCAGCTAGGAGCTGTGATTTCAGCTGTGGCCTGTGGGAGTGAGGAACAACAGGATGAGGATCTTCTCCACCGCTGGATGTAGGATGGTGACACCTCATTGTCGCTTCATGGGAGGGGCAGAACCATCTTGGGGGGGTGGAGCCCCATTCCTGAGGCCAGCGGGACCCCCCTCACCTGGTGGGGACCCTGGTGGGACTGCCCCACCTTGGGATGCTGAGAGGGGTCCCCAGCGTGGCCGCAGAGGACAGGCCGGGGTGGTGGGAGAAGAGCCCATTGCCATGGAAACGGAACATCCTGTGGCGAGAGCATCCTGCCAGGGTGGGTTTGCTCTCCCCTCCCTCCCTCTCCTTCTGCGAGACCTCAGCATTGATCCGGGAACGTGCTCTTCGCATGTATGATCCATGCAAACACCGTGTTCCTATTGATCAGCCTCCTCTGCTGCTTGGGGTCTGTGCTGGCAGCAGAAACAAAGGCCGGAGGAAGGAGGGGAGGAAATCACCCAACCCCACACCGAGCGAGCAGCCTTGGCAGCATCCACAGGGTCTCTCTGGAGCTGCCTCCTCAACCTGCCCCATTCCTCCCATCTGCCTTTGGTTTTCCCCTCCTTTGTCGCTTCTCCATCTTCCCCCTTGTTCCTGCACACCAAAAACAGGCCAAATTCCCCCTTTGCTCCGCTGGTGTCTTTTGGGGATTGTTTCCAAGAACGAAGGAGCTGACATGTCTCTGTCCCACTCCCAGGGATGTGGGGGGACACTCTGAGCGTGGTGGGGTCCCAAACCCAGCTCCTTTGCCAGCCCAGCTCTGTGTAAGCCTTAATAATTACAGTGACGAGTCAATAACAATTAGGCCTAACAGCCACTCAGCAGAATTGACGCAAATTATTTTAATTTTATGTTTCTATCGATGAACTTTTCCAGGTTGGCACCTTCTCCCCCATTCCCAGCCCCCCACTTCCCGGGCACACTCCAAGATTAGGGGATCGCTGGGGACTCCACCGGCCTCTTCCCCCATCCTTGCTCCACAAATCCAGAGCTGTCTGCAGGAGAGGGTGTTTGTGCATGGGCAGCTTTCCTCTCTCAGGAGAAAAACCCCTGCTCTTCCAGGGAAGGTTCCTAGTTGCTCCTGAGGCACAGCTGGAGGGGAGAGGATGGGTTCAGGCTTTGTTCCAGAGAGCTGAGTGCAGCCTCCTTCCTACAACGTGGTTTTCAGGGTATTTCACACACGTTTTCTCGTTCATGGTGGGGATGCATCACCTCAGCTTCGGCTGGTATTGTGTCAGGTTTTTTTTGCGCCATTCTGTACAATTGACCCGCTTGATACATTTATATTACACAGAAATTATAATTAATCTGTTCCAAATGATGCCTCAAAAGCAAAGGTTTTCGTGTCTAAAGCTGTCTGAAGTGGCCTCATGTGGGACATGCAGCCACAATCCCGTAGGTCCAGGCCCTGTGCTGGGGGTTTGCAACATCTCCAGCCCTTCCAGCAGCCCAAACCAAACCCAAGCAGGGAAAGAAGCCCAGGCAATTTCTTTTCATGCTGGCTGATGGTCAGTGAATGATTCCTGGGAGTTTTCTCTTTCCTCTTTACAGCACTGAGCCGTTGATGGCACGACCTGCTCCACATCGCCTGGGATGCTGCAGAGTGCCACTGTCCAAGCAGTGACCCTCAAGCTGTGGTCATCGAGTCTCCCACCCAGGCCACGAGGGAGCCCTGGGGACTCTCATCCCTGTTCCTTTCCTGCTCCTGCCTCTTGGGGTGTTTTTTCCCCGTCTCAGCGCTGGGAGCTGGCCCTGCTCGGCTGTAAATTGCCGGCATCCCGGCACTGCTGACCTGCAGCTTTTCTCCTCTCCTGTCATTAGGGCGAGGCAGCCCATTCAGTGGGTGACAGGTGCTCAATTGCTCTTAAGTGGCTCCCAGATAATTGGGGAGGTCTTTAGCTACTTGTAACTTCCAATAATAAACAATGGAGAGAGGGGGAAATATCCACACAGAGCACTTAACTGATGGCCTCGTTGTCAAAACTGCATTAGGGCTCTTCTTCCCGTGGGCCAGCCCCAGGCTGTCTCCTGGATGACACTGTGCCACCCTGACGAGCGACAGCCACCTTCTCGCTGTCGCCTGGAGGTGGTGGATGACAGAGGATGAGACCCCGGGTTCAGCCCCACCACTGCCGGGATTTGGGGCGGCTGTGTGGGGAGGTTTGGAGGTTTGTGAAGGCCTCTTGGAGGGTTTTCTTGGGTGGAGGGGGTGCAGGTGCAAATCTCAGATCCAAAAGCCAAGTTTTATATCTCGGGAATTGCTGCTGGAGCAAAAGCTGATCTCAGATCCCCTGTGGTCAGTGCAGTTTGCACATGGCCAAGCACAATCTGATCTTGCCCCATCCCTGGAAGTGTCCAAGGCCAGGCTGGACAGACTGGTCCAGTAGAAGGTGTCCCTGTCCGTGGCAGGGGGTGGGATAAGAGGGGCTTTAAGGTCCCTTCCAAACCAAACCAAACCAAACCAAACCAAACCAAACCAAACCAAACCAAACCAAACCAAACCATGATTCCATGATCTGTTCTTTAAATCCAAACCAGGGAGTTGCTTCTGCCCACCCTGAGCCAGCTGCAGCCGATCCCTTGTGAGATCCCTCTGCTCTGAGTAAGGATCTTCCCATCCCAAAAGCAGCTGAGAAAGGGCCTTTCCCCGAAGCTCCTCAGTGGCTCTGCAAGGAGAACTGTCCGTGGAGCAGAACCCTCTGCTCTGGTGTTTCCTCTGGCGGGAGCCTCATCACTGGCAGGGGAAAAAGCAGGAAGATGGGATGGACCCTTGCAAAACTGCTCAGTTCAGGTTTAAAACTGCAATTCCCTCAAAGAGAAGCTCTGAAAACCACTCCTCTATCGGATGGGATGGGATGGGATGGGATGGGATGGGATGGGATGGGATGGGATGGGATGGGATGGGATGGGATGGGATGGGATGGGATGGGATGGGATGGGATGGGATGGGATGGGATGGGAAACAGGGCTCATTGCAGCATTAGCTGCCCATGCAGAGGCAGAAATGGGATTTCCCCTTGCCCTGCTCCAGGTTAAAGAAGAACTCAGAGCCAGCAGGGAAGGTGGGAAGAGGGTCCAGGTGTTCTGCTGGAGCTCTCTTCGGTTCCCCACTCAGCACTGCACTGGCTGCGCCGTGCACTGTCCTGCCTTCTGTTTCTCCAGCAGAGCCTCCTCACCAAGTGAAGCCCCTGCTCCAGGCTGCCAGGCCCAGCTTCCCAAAGGAGCCAGTGGGGATGTGAGGAGACACTTCAGGTCTCCTGTGCTCTGCCCGGTGACCTCTGTGTGTCCGTGGTGTCCCTGTGTGTGCGGTGCTACCCCAGCGCTTCAGGTGTTGCTGGGGGGTCTGAAGTCACCCCTCCCAAGTGGACCATCCTCTCCTTCTGCTCCTGTGCCTCCACCGGGCAAGGCCAGGCTTGACTTTGGCCAACAGCCAGCGAAATCCTGGTGGCTGTGCCTGGGGTTGGGATCTCTGTGCCGAACGCCCACGGAAAGGGTGGCGAATCCCCCATTTTTGGCAAATATTGCTGTCCCCACAGCCAGTGGCCCCCCAGTAGTGGGGATCCTCGCCCATAAATTCTCCATTGATCCACCACGAGGAGGAAAGGGCCACAAATATTATTCCCGATGAATAATTCAGGCAGCTCTAAGCCCTGCCTTGCGCGTTCATTACCCTCCACGAGGACCTGGGGGATACGGCCTGAAAGGCCCTATAAAAGGAAACCGGGGAAGATTTATTTTTAAGGATGGGCAAATCCCGATAACCCACAGTGGGAGGGGTCGTGCCTGGTGCTGGTGCGGGGCCTGCTCAGCCCTCGCTCCGTCCTCCCCCTCGCTGGGGCTTTGTTAAAAAAGGAAAGCACTTATGGTGCTGCCGGGGCTCAGGCCACTCTTCTTTCTTCCCCGCCGAAGCTTTCAGGGATGAAAGCACTCTGAAGTGCTGGGAGCTGAGGAGGGAAAAATGCCCCTCCTTCAGCCCTCTGCCTGCCTGCGAGGTGGCGGCAGGGTCACCGCGCGAACCAGCAAAGAATTTTCACTCTGGGGACGGGCTGGGGTGTGGGTTGGTGTCTTACAGGGTGCTGTGACTCACTTGGTGCCACCGGGAACTGGGAAGCAAGACAGGGAACACAGACAGGCATCAGCAGCTTCTGCCCACCTTTTCTTGGGGCATCAGGTCCTTCTGGGGCAGGAGGGCCGGGGCTGCTGCTGTGGGACACGGGGCTGCCCTCTCTGCATGACCCCTTTCACCACCCCAAAGCCCTCCCAAGGGAAGCCACCACACCTAAGAGTTTGATTTTTGAAGGGGGCTGACTGAAGCTGCATGGAAAGAGAGGCACTTTGCTTGGAAAATTTCCTTTTATCTTGCAGGAAAGGTACAGGGGCTTTGCTCTTTTATTTTAAGAAAAGTAAATACAAAGGGAGGATCAAGGTTTGATGCTGCTGAGGTTTGGAGTCAGGTGGCGGCTCCACCCCAGAGTCACTGGGCACTGGCTCTGCGGGTCACCCAGTCTGTCATTACAGAATCGTGGAGTGCTTTGGGTTGGAAGGGACCTCAAAGCCCATCCAGTGCCACCCCTGCCATGGACAGGGACACCTCCCACTGTCCCGGGCTGCTCCAAGCCCTGTCCAACCTGGCCTTGGACACTGCCAGGGATCCGGGGGCAGCCACAGCTGCTCTGGGCACTCTGTGCCAGGGCCTGCCCACCCTCGCAGAGAAGAATTTCTCCCAATATCCCATCTAACCCTGCTTTCTTTCAATTTAAATCCATTGCCTGTCCCTGCTGCTGAGCTCCTTGGAGCAGATCCTGTTCCCGGGCATAACCCCCCTTGTCTGGCCACTCCTGTAACAAATAACTCCTTCTGCTGACTCCACCCTTCCCTGCTGATCCAAAGCAGCTCTGCTTCACCAGAGCTGTGCCCGTGACCCTACTGGGCTTGGAGATTTGTGCTTCCCTGACTGGCACTTCCCGCTGCCCTCTCTGTTATCCCTGCCAATAAAACCTGCTCTGAGACCAAGCCCTGGATCAATGGTGGCAGGATCCATCTCCCACCCCGGAGTGGGACGAGCCGAGGTGGCCATGGCAGCTGAGTGGGGGCATCTGTCCTCCTCGAGAGGCCCATTCATCCTGGCTGTCGGACACTGGCTGTCAGAGGGGACAAATGGCTCTCTGAGGGTGCAGATCCTTCTCTGGTGGCCTCAATCTGGTGACTGGTCTGGATTTAACCCCTCCCCTTTGGGCAGCTGAAGACTTGGCTGGGAAAGCTGCTGCTGACCTGGCCTGGCAGGGACTCCCTCCACTGCCTCTCCTGTGATTCCAGGAGCAAGTGACATCCAAGGGCTCAGCTCGTGGGGTTTCAGTGCTGAGATCCTGGGCAGGAGGAGGGGTCTGCTGCCTTCCTCTGTGTCCAGCCAGTGCCTCTGATGTGTTTCGCTAAGGCAGGAAATACCTTTGGTTACTCACCTGTGCTTTGGCCCCTTGTCTGTCAAAGCCAAGGGGAGATTCGCCCTCGTTCCCCAGGCTCAGGGGGGTGAAGGTCACCAGGAGCAGCACCAGGGACCGTTGTGGAATCACGGAACTGAGGCTGGAAAATTCTCCCAAGATGAGCCTCGGACCAAAGACCTCCCTGCCCACCGAGCCATACGGCAAAGTGCCATCATCATCAGCAACAGCAGCAGCAGCGTGCCACATCTCCTCTGCTTTCTGAACACTTCCAGGGGTGGTGACTCCACCACTGCCCTGGGCAGCCCCTTCCAGTGCTTTACAACCCTTTGTGTGAAGAAATTTTCCCTGAACTCCAATCTAAACCTGCCCTGGCCTAGGCTGAGGCCGTTCCCTCTGCTCCTGTCCCTGCTCCCTGGGAGCAGAGCCCGACCACCCCCGGCTGCCCCCTCCTGTCAGGGACTTGTGCAGAGCCACAAGGTCCCCTCTGAGCCTCCTTTTCTCCAGGCTGAGACCCTTTCCCAGCTCCCTCAGCCACTCCTGGGGCTCCAGACCCTTCCCAGCTCCGTTCCCTTCTCTGGACACGCTCCAGCCCCTTGATGTCTCTCTTGCAGTGAGGGCTCGGAACTGGACACAGCACTCGAGGTGTGGCCTCAGCAGTGCTGAGTTTTTGTCCCTCTCTCTCTCTCTCTCTCGCCATAATTTCCATCCAAGCCAGGGCACTCTCAGCAGGAAGATGCCCAGTGGCAACTTAGAGTCCGGGTGATGGAAAACCCATCTCTGGTGGTGGATAACTGCTGGTGATTAATTACCCTGGCTATTAAGAGCCTCTGCCCAGCTCCCAGCTTGTATTCCAGCAGCATCAGAGTCTCGTTAGGTCTCTATCCCAGAGGCCCCGTGTCGGTATTTGAACAAATCCACCTTTGAACCTCCTCATGGACCTGTGGAACAGCCTCAGACCAGCAGTGTGGGCATCGGCCTTGGCCAGAAGTTGTTCAGTGGTGTCAGCCCCGATCCCAGGCAGAAGAGGAGGGATGTGGAAGGTCCGTGGATCTGCTGGGACAGGCACAACAGGAGAGTGGCCCCTTGTAAATGTACTTTGCCATGGCCAGGAGGCTCAGCAGGGGGACAGGGACACCCACCCCTCCCCTAAAACCAGGCTGCTGGTGCCAAAGCTGTGCCCCCCAATGGAACCTCGGCTTGCCTGCTCCCAGATCCGGACACTGTGCTCCACGGGTGCTCCTCAGGCCCGGCCTCCATCCCTGCTCCCCCCAAACAGCGCGGCACGGACAGGCCCATCAAGTGAAAGGTGGAAAAAGGTAATTAATCTACAGAGAAAAAAGTGTTAATACCTCTAAGACACCGGGGACACTGGCTGTCAGCTTCCACCAATTAGTCACCTAAAACCCTGCCTGTATGATCTCTGTGGTACAGCTGAGTTGATTACTCTAATTAATTTTGCATTGATCTGCATGGATCTGCAGCACCAGGGCCTATCACAGCCGAAGGAGGAGATGGATGCGTGAGCCCTGCTGGAGCGTGGAGGAGGGAGCACATCCCGGCCACACCGCTCCCGCTTCCGCAGCCCGGCTCCCACGGCTCCCCTCGGTCCCTCCCTGTCCCGAGGCTCCCACAGACAGAGGTGACAGAGCTGTCCCTAAAGCAGGGCCAGGGAGAGTGGCAGTGGCTCATTTTGGGAGTGCCCTGGAGTGGGTCCTGTCCCGTCCTCTTCCACCCCCTGTACACGTTCCTTCATTCCCTGTGGTTCTCCCCACCTCCTCAGCAGTACTTTGGGGGATTTTTTGAGCAAGAATGCCTTTTGCCATCTCTGCAAATACTGTGAGGCACCCACAACAGCCTGGGGGCTGCTGCTGTCAGAATCGTGCAGTGGTTTGGTTTGGAAGGGACTGTAAAGATCTCCCTCTGGCTTGCTGAGGAGAATCCGCTCCTCCTGCTGATTCCCCCTTTGAATCATGCCTAAATGTTGAGTTTAATCCACCTCGGGCAGGCTCAGCCTCCCCTTTTTGGGGACTGTGTATTTATTCTCAGGAATGTTTTGTGACAGTGGAAAGCCAAACATCTGGTGGTTTCTGATTTTCTTATTTTATTTTTTTGCCTCACACATTTTTCCCCCCTTGCCTGAAATTTGACCTCAATTACCAACCTGGCCTGAACATCCTCCAAACCCAAACTCCAGGTGGCACTGGCAGAACCTGTGTGGGGCAGGATCTGTCACCACCCTCCTCTTTAGGGATTAATTTCTCCCCTCTCAAACTGTCTCACAAAGCCTCGCAGCAGGAGGATCCCTGACTGCCACGATGAGGTTTCATGGCTCATTTTCCCATCTCCCAGCACTTTGTGCATCCCATGCTCCAGCTGGGATACCAGAGCTCAGCCTCCAGCCCCGGTGGGCTGCACATCCCCAGCATGGTCTGCTGGAGGAGCATCTCCTGGGAGCCAGGACAAGCTGTGGTGTCCCTCATGGTTTGCCTTGTCCCAGGGCCTCCTGCTGCCTCCCAGGTGGGTTTTGCCAGGGTTTTTGGGAATGCCACCGCTCCTCAGCTCTGTGACCTGTTCTTAACACTTGAGAAGGCTGGGCCATATCCCCACCAGACGTGGTTTGGTACAGGAACACGCAGGCTCCTGCTCTGCCTCATCCCAGAGCCAGGAACCAGCAGCTGGAAGGAAATCCCTCCTGGAGTAAACCCAGCCTTGCACTGAGACCTTGCAGAACGCCCCCAGCAGCCCCCCGAGCTCGCTGCTCCCACTGCTCATCCCAACCATCTCCTGCACTGTTCCTCAACGGTTTGGTGCTAATGAGAGTTCCTTGCTTGGTGCTTTAACCAGTGCCACTCCCAGCTCTGGATTTATCCATCTTGGAAAAGGAAAACTGAGGCACAGAGAGATTTAAACCACCCAAAGATGGAATGAGGCAAGTGAGCAGGGAATCCTCCTTGCACAGTCCTAACAATCAGAGGGTTGGCCTTCATAAGCATAATTTCCTGGGATTAATATTAAAAATGTTTCTAATGGCTCCCACTTGTTTATTAAATACCCAGCATGGAGATAAGTTATCAACCCTGGCTGGAATCGCTATTAATCAAATATTCAAATCCGTGCTGCAGTTGGCCACAATGGGACACACACATAATTCTCCAGCTCTGGTAATAATTAATCTTTTTCCCCCCTTTTCTTCCCTTCTACTTTGGACTCCTGCAAATATCTTTTGGTGTTAAGAGGTCCCCAGAGAGACCTGCCTCTAAATGAGGTGTAAAAATCTAAGCCGCACAAAAAATAGCATGAGGCTGGGATCGATATTCTCTTCACAGCTACATCGATTAACAACAATATTCTTCATTTATTAATTATGAAGGGGAATTTTCCATCCTTGCATCTCTTTCTCTGTTTGTTGCTTGGGTGGGTTCACCAGGCCTCAGCAGACCCTCCTCCGGGTACTGGCCAGGCCAAGGAGGAGCTGGAATCTGCCAGGGAAAGTGGGGATGGAAGGGGCTGGATGGGTGCAGGGGACAGGGAGCAGAGTTTGTCTGCCTGGGAGGTCTGAGCAGCTCAAGGCTGCCCTGCACGGTGGGCTGAGACCTTGTGTCATGAGATCACAGAATCACAGAATCACAGAATTACCAGGTTGGAAGAGACCTTCAAGATCATCGAGTCCAACCTCTGCCCTAACACCTTAACTAAACTAAACCATGGCACTGAGTGCCACATCCAATCTCTTTTTAAACACGTCCAGGGATGGTGATTCCACCACCTCCCCAGGTAAACCATTCCAATACTTTATCACTCTTTCTGTAAAAAAGTTTCTCCTAATATCCAACCTATTCCCTTGGCGCAACTTAAGGACTGTGTCCTCTTGTTCTGTCAGTTGTTGCCCGGAAAAAGAGACCAACCCCCACCTCACTACAACCACGTTTCAAGAAGTTGTAGAGAGTGATAAGGTCTCCTCTGAGTCTCCTTTTCTCCAGGCTAAACAACCCCAGCTCCCTCAGCCGTTCCTCACAGGGCTTGTGCTCCAAGCCCCTCACCAGCCTTGTCGCCCTCCTCTGGACACGCTCAAGCGTCTCCACGTCCTTCCTGAACTGAGGGGCCCAGAACTGGACACAGCACTCGAGGTGTGGCCTCACCAGTGCCGAGTATAGGGGAAGGATGACTTCCCTGCTCCTGCTGGCCACACTATTCCTGATACAGGCCAGGATACCATTGGCCTTTTTGGCCACCTGGGCACACTGCTGACTCATGTTGAGTCGGCTGTCAACGAGTACTCCCAAGTCTCTTTCTGCCTGGGCACTCTCCAGCCACTCTGTCCCCAGCCTGTAGTGTTGCAGGGGGATGATGTGGAGGAGAGTGGCTGGAGCTGAGGGATGGATGGAGCTGAGGATTCAATGGAGCTGAGCTGAGCTGGATGGAGATGGGGCCAGATGGACCTGGGGCTGAACGGAGCTGAGGATTGGATGGAGCTCAGGGATGGATGGAGCTGGGAGCTGGATGAAGCTGAGGGATGGATGGAGCTGAGAGATTGATGGGTGGATGGGACTGAGGAATGGATGGAGCTCTGGGCCGGATGGAGCTCAGAGGTGGATGGAGCTGAGGAATGGATGGAGCTGAGGGATGGATGGAGCTGGGGCTGAATGGAGCTGAGGGATGGATGGAACTCAGGGGTGGATGGGCTCCAGAGCAGCTCCTGTGCTCCGGGGAGCGTTTCCAGCCCTGCCCAAACCCCGGTGACTGTCCCAGCTCCAGCCCAGCTGCTGCCTGGTGAGTGTCTGACTCTCTCCCACCGCTCCCTGAGTGCTCTGCTCCAGCTCCAGCCAAGATTCCAGGTCCTGCCAGGGCTCTGCTGGGCTGCAGCAAACGTGCAGCCTCCTCAGCAGAGCTTGGCTCTTCCCTGTTTTCCTGGGGATCTGCAAGGCAGGGAGATCCTGGCTCAGCAGACAATGCTCCCAGCATGACAATCCCCCCATGGAGCACCCTGGCAGCTCCCATGGGAAATCTCACTCTTCATCAGAGGACTTTTCCAGGGACATTGCAGAGCCAGCCCAGCTTCTCCAGGTGCACAACAGCAGCCCCTGGGTCATGTTTTGGGGCCACAGAAATGGGAAATGGCAGGGGAAGGGAAGATGAGAGATGGGAACAGGGTGAGAAACCTCAGGGGCTGAGCCCCTTTTATCATGCACCTGCATTTCTCAGGGTGCTTTTGGGGACCCACCAGCTCTGCCTGGGAGGTGCCACATCTCACTCTGGGTTTTGGAGCCGCTCCTTCCCAAAGCCCCTGTGTGAGCAGAGACAGAGTTTGTGTCACCACCTCGGCCTAAGAGCCGCCTCAGGCCTGATGCCAGCACTTCCCAATGAAAAGTTTGCCCCAGATCCCTCCTTTTAAATATAAAAAGGACCAACTTAAGGGGTGCAAATAGGAATTGCACTTGTGGAGCACTGGGCACCATCACCTGGGTCCTGCCCAGAGGGAAGGGAGCAGCCAGACCCCACTGCTCACTCCTGTACAAGCACACCTTGTACTTCTAAGTGTGTAATCGTTACTTAAAGTGAAAATTACCACCGAGCTCTATTAGACTTTAAAATAAAAATTAGGGTTTTTTAGAATAGATTTTCCCTAATGAGGAGCGTGACGGATGGGCCCCTTGGAGAGCGCGTGAGCCGAGCGCTGCACAGTGAAATGAAATGGCACCACTGGCACCCCCTGCCCTCCCCGTGCTCATCTCCCTTGGAAATCTGTCCTGGCACCATCCTCCCGGAGTGGCACTGGGACAGGGGCCAGGACATGTCCTTCCCGCCAGGTTAAAGTGAGCAGAGACGTTTCCTTCCTCTCCAGACACAGACATTTCCCTTCCTCCTAAATCAAAGACAACATCCAAGAGGCCAGTGGTCCATCCATTTCCCTCTAAATGTATTTGCAACCTGGATGGCTTCCCATTCCCTTCAACATTCACTCCCAAACGCCCTCAAATTTGGAGCAGAATTCAGCTTAAATGGCAAATTTTTACCACAACCTTAGCAGGGTTAAAATGTGCTATTTTTTTTCCCCTAGGTAACCAAAATCTGAATCCCTGAGCTGTGTGAGAGCGATAATGGTCAGACCTGGGGGTGTGGGACAAGATTTTGTGTTTGGTTCCTGCTGCTTTTCTGGCTCAAAGCTCATTTTGCAAATCAACGTGTGGAGCTTTCATATCTGTTCCAAAGCCGAAGTGTTTTCACGGGGAACATGGAAATGAGGTCTCTGCAATTCCAACCAAATACGATTGACGTTTTCCCAGCTTCATTAAATGTGCTATTTTTACCTCACAAGGTGTAATATCCCTCCGTGCTGGTAGTGAAGGGGCTGGGACAGGTTTAAAGCAGCAGCTCTTCGCATGAAGTTCTGTTCAATTTCTGCGTTATGTTTCCCAGCACCTTATCAGCCTCTCCGGGCTATCTGCCCTCCCCATCCCTCCCCTCATGGCTGTCAGCGAGCTGGGGGATGCTAAACGTGAAAATCCTTTTCCATCAAAACCTCAGCGTGGGCGATGCCGAGGGGGGCCGTGGTCAGACCCCGAGCCAGGAGCGCATCCCGTGGGCATCTCCCGGGAGCTGCAGCCCAGGAACTCCCAGCCAGGGCTCCAGAGGCCCCATCCAGAGGCATCTCCTGCCATGCCAGGAGCCTGGAGGGTGTCTGCGATCATCCTACGTTTTCCACCCAAGCACTGCCGGGAAGTTTGGGCTGATGGTGGGTTCCCCCCTCCCAGTGCTGCCTTCGGTTCAGCCCGTGAGCTACAGAGGGTTCTCAGAGAGTCCCAGGATGGTTTGGGGCATAAGGGACCTCAAAGCCCATCCCGTGCCACCCCCTGCCATGGGCAGGGACACCTTCCACTGTCCCAGGCTGCTCCAAGCCCCATCCAGCCTGGCCTTGGACACTGCCAGGGATCCAGGGGCAGCCACAGCTGCTCTGGGCACCCTGTGCCAGGGCCTGCCCACCCTCCCAGGGAACAATTCCTTCCCAATATCCCATCCAGCCCTGCCCTCTGGCAGTGGGAAGCCATTCCCTGTGTTCTGTGCCTCTATCCCTTGTCCCCAGTCCCTCTGCAGCTCTCCTGGAGCCCCTTTAGGCCCTGCCAGGGGCTCGGAGCTCTCCCTGGAGCCTTCTCCTCTCCAGGTGAGCACCCCCAGCTCTCCCAGCCTGGCTCCAGAGCAGAGGGGCTCCAGCCCTGGGAGCAGCTCTGTGGCCTCCTCTGGCCTGGCTCCAGCAGCTCCACGTCCTCCTGATGTTGTTCCCCAGGGCTGGGGCAGCTCTGCAGGTGGGGTCTCACCTGAGTGGGGCAGAGGGGCAGAATCCCCTCCTCCCTCACTCTCTGGTCAAGGACAGCCTGGGGTGGTTGTTCTCTTCTTCCCACCATCACCGTGACCCCGGCTCCTCCATCCCCATCCATGGGAATCACAGCTTGGATGCACCTAAGAGTGTTTGAATCCCATGCACAAGGGTGTCCCTGGGACTCTGGCGTGAACCCACTGTGCAGAAACGCCCCTGGGAGTTGCTCACTGTCCCCTCCTCCCCCCCAGCTGAAAGTGCCACCAGCGCCTCGAGCCTGCAAGGTCTCTGGTGCCTCCTGGGAGCAGGTGGCTGTCCCCAGCAGGGACACGTGCCGGGAGAGGGTGGCCCAGCCGGTACTGGGGGTGGCGGTGCCAGGGGAGAAGAAGCAGCTCAGGGCTCTGGCATGAGGTTAGCACTGAATCCGCAAAAATCACCGTACCTTGAACAGTGCTCAATACACCTATTGATCAGTCCTCTCGCCTTGATCAGTTTGCTGGTGCTGCTGCCGCAGTGCTGCTTTCGGGGAGGGAGGGAGGGAGCGAGCGGCACAGGAGGGGGCAGGGAGCCCAGAGCGCGCCTGCGCCAGAGATGCTCCAACTTCCCAAGGCCAACTTTGCCTTGTCCTGCTGGGCTCGGGGCCTCCCCACCCTTCTGAGGGAGGCAGGGTGAGCTCTGGCCTTGGGCCTTGGCTCAGGGGGTGTTTTCAAGGCAGGAGGGTGGAGGAGAAGTCCAAAAATCTCCTCTGTCCTGGCCAGCCGCCTTCTTGCCAAAGCCCCCAAAGACACCTTAAACTGGGCATCCACCCGACGGCAAGAGCAGGAGCCAAGAGCCAAAGGAAGGAGAGAGAGATGTGGTCTCTGTCCTGGCTGGGACCCCACTGAGGGCACCCCAAGGAGTGTGGGGAGCTGTGGGGCACCCGCTTCTGCTGTGTCTCGCTATAGGAGAGGTAGTGTAGGAGCAGAGGTGGGGCCAAGGACCTGTGCATGCCCAAGGTGGCCAAGAAGGCCAATGGCACCTGACTCATGTCAAAACCAGTGTGGCCAGCAGGGCCAGGGCAGGGATTGTCCCTCTGTGCTGGGCACTGCTGAGGCCACACCTCGAGTGCTGTGTCCAGTTCCGAGCCCTCACTGCAAGAGAGACATCGAGGGGCTGGAGCGTGTCCAGAGAAGGGAACGGAGCTGGGAAGGGTCTGGAGCCCCAGGAGTGGCTGAGGGAGCTGGGAAAGGGTCTCAGCCTGGAGAAAAGGAGGCTCAGGGGGGACCTTGTGGCTCTGCACAAATCCCTGACAGGAGGGGGCAGCCGGGGGTGGTCGGGCTCTGCTCCCAGGGAACAGGGACAGGAGGAGAGGGAACGGCCTCAGGCTGGGCAAGGGGAGGAGGTTGAGGCTGGACATCAGCAGGAATTTCTTCATTAAAAGGGTGGTCACGCCTTGGAACTGTCCAGGGAGGTTTGGAGTCCCCATCTCCAGAGGTGTCCAAGGGCTGGACGTGGCACTCTGTGCTCTGGGCTGGGGACAAGGTGGGGATTGGGCACAGCTTGAGCTCGATGATCTCAGAGGTCTTTTCCAAGCGAAGTGACTCAGTGATTCTGTGTGACCAGAGGCGTTGAGGAAGGTGACGAGGGACAGAGCTGAGCAGGGCAGGTGGACCCACAGCCTTGACCCGGTTTGGGCTCAGGTCGCCTGTGTGTGGAGTGGGTGTGAGCACCAGGATGGCTCTGGGAGTCTCCATAGCCCGGGCTGGGTGCCTGCATCCTATACTGTCCCCACCACCTAAACACCCTCAGCAGCCCTGGGGACATCTGCCGGGGGCTTGCGCATGGGAGCAGCCCCGTTCCTGCGGAGAGGACTGGGGACACGTCCTGGGCTTGGGAGTGGAGGGAGGCAGGGAGCTAAAACCCCACCCCCAAAGGTCACGGAGTTAATTCCAGCTCCTGCCCCCCTCTCACACCTCACTGATTAATAATTGAAGAAAATGTATTTCTTTTTCAGCTTGGTCTAAATCAAAAATAAACACAGCATCCGTGTTCTGCCCCAGGGAGGGGACAGGAGCTGGGCTGGGAGCTGCCTTGGACCGGGGGGAGGGTGGGATGGCAGTGGGAGCTCTTTGGAAGAGGCTGGCATTGGCTTCGAGCTTCTCCCATTGAAATCAGCACTAAAAGGCTCCTCGAGGTGAGACCTGAAACGGGCCAGCAGAGCTGGACTCTGAAGCTGCTGCCACCAGGAAACCTGAAGTCGTTTTGGGCATTTCCCAGAGCCCAGGTCCTCCATCCTTCCTCATCCCAGGTCCTCCATTTCTCCTGCTCTCAGGTCCTGCATATCTGTCCTGCTCCCAGGCCCTCCATCCCTCTTGCTCTCAAGTCTTGCATCTCGTCCTGCTCCCAGCCATGGCTCACCTGAGCTACTGGCAGCCTCTGGAGAGACATTTTTGGATTGCTGGAATGGTGCTGGGAGAATTTACCGGCCTGGACCCACACAGTCCAGGAAAACCTGGACAAGGAGGAGGAATGGCAAGGACCTTGCCCTGCCTCTACCAGGGCGGTCTGCCGGAGCAGGTCTGGAGCCCCAACCATCCCTCCGTGCCACTGGCTCCTTCTCCCATCTCTCAGGATCCTTGTCCAGGAGGGTTTGGCCATACTGAAGCTCCTGCCCGGCTCCCAGGGGTGATCCCATGCTCAGCTGCTTCTCTCCATGTTCCCCTGCTCCATCTGCACCGTCTCCCTGCTTCCAGCCCCCCGGGCTGCTCACGGGAGCTGAATCCCAACACTCCGGACCGCCGTGACATCGATTTGCATTGATGGATACTCAAGGAACGCCCATGGAAGACGCAGGCATCCCTAACCGGACCCGGCTCCTCCGTATCCATCTTCCCGCTGTGCGGGGCTGTCCGTGCCGGCTGTGACCCCACATCTGGGCTCCGGGGCGGCGGCAGCGCTCCCGCACACGTTATTGCAGATCCCCGTTAAGATGGAGCTTCGTTTTGCCCTTCCGGCAGCGGTTGGAGCCCTTTGCTCGGGGATGGAGCCGTGCAGGTACAGCCAGGACGGGGAGCGGAGGGAGCCGGAGGTACCAGCGCTGCTGGAGAGCCGGGTGCTGTCACCGACACCCGGAGCGCCCTCTCCTCGGGGGTGTGGGGGCACCCACATCCCCTAAAAACACCCAGAAAACTTGTCCTGGGAGCTGGGAGGGATCCAGAGGATCCGGCTGTGCCCAGGCAGACCCCGGGCACCCGGCTGCTCTGATTTCTGGCAGCCGACTGCCATTCCCTCCCCTCTTGGTTAAATAAAGCTTTGGGCTGTGATGAAGCCCATTAAAGTCAGAGGCGAAGGTGTGGGATTGAAATGTAGGACAGCAGCCGCTGCAGAATGTGGTTGCATGGGATCAATGGGAAATCGATACCCGGCTCTGCTTCGTGGGCTCCCGCCAGGCCCTGCTGCTGCTGCCGCGCTCCCCGGGCGCTTCCCAACTTCCTGCACCCTCTGCAATGGCCCCGGACACCCCCCTGCCCATGCACCCCCGAACAGCCCCGAAAAAGTGGGAAAGGAGGGATTTTGGCATCCACCCAGCCGTTAGTGAAAGGCCACAGACAAAGGCCTGCAGCTGCGGGGGGCTCGGAGCTTGCGGGGGGCTCGGATAGGGCTGAGTCCCCGTGGGATGGGAGGGAGGAAGCGGAGCCGCGGCCGCTGCATCTCCCCAGCTGATTGTGGAGGGTGCTGAGGAAGCAGCCACGACCCACACGTGGTCAGAGCTTGGGGCCAGTGCCCTGCGTGATCCCTGGAGAGGGGAAGTGGGGCTGCTCCCGCGGGCAGGGATCACCGAGCAGCACAGCCACGAAACGGGGAGCAAACCACCAGCAGTGCATCCCTCTGCTCCCCCCCGCTCAATCCGCACCTCGCAATGAAACCACAGCTGGTCCCCGGGGCTCATCCTGTCCCGAGATCCCAAACAGCCAACCTGAGGGACCCTCCGCAGACCTCCGTGCCCGCGGCCAGCGCGGATCCGAGCGCGGCAGGAGAAGGGAGCGTCCCCCGTGCCGTGGCCACCGCCACCACCGCCCGCGGCCGCAGCGGAGGTCCCGGGGGTGATGGTTTAACTGGAGGCAGGTGAGCACAGCACAGCACCGTGTAACCATCGCTGCGCATCGACGGATTGATCCGAGCCTGGTTACTCCGCGTTTGTGACATTCCCAGGGCTCCCCGCCAGCCTCTGCGGGTGGCTTGGACTGGACAGAGCCCTGCACGGCTGGGAGATGTTCTGGGAGTGGCGAGCTGGGGAAGGAGCTCCCCGCACCTCCCAGTGCCGCCTGTGGCACCCAGCCGTGACAGCCACGCTCCGTGGTGCCCTCCATTGGGGCAGTGTGCCCAGCCAGGGCAGTGCTGCCACCCACCTTGAGCACAAACACCCTGTGACCGCACATCCGGTCCCCTCCGAGGCTCCACCGCGCTGTCCCCCTCTCCAAATGGCTCCTTGGGTCTCCTGGGGTGTCACCTCTGTCCCTCCTGCCGGAGAGGGGACACCCTGGAGAGGACTAGGAACGGGAAGAGATCTGCAAAAGCGCCATTAAACAGTCGGTTTTATTATCCCAGCTCACGTGAACACGGCGAAACCATGACATGATCCATCAGGGATGAACATTAATTATGATTGCACCTTGGGATCTTGATTGCCATTGATTTATTGATTCCTCGGCCCCTCGCAGCAGTGGCCGCTCCATAGGAATTGCACAGGGGGGAGGTGGCTGGGCCGGCCCTGAGTGGGATTTGGGGATGGGGCCTCCAGGGACTCTTGAAGGGAGAGAGGGGATGATGCTTTTGAGGAGAGGAGAGAAGGAAAAGCCCCTGTGACAGCTGAGGGATAACGCGGCAGCGCCGCAACACCTCCTCCGCGGCACAGACGGACCACGCCGCAGCTGGGGACGCTCAGGAGATCCTGGGAGCCGATCCCGGAGCGGGATCCCACTGAGCCACAGGCTGAGGAAGCCTCTTTGTGGCAGGGTCTGTCCCCCCCGCGGAGCCTCCCTGCTGCTGATCCCATCGAGCGGCGATCGGACCAATGCTGGCCGGACCAAGCCCCGCTCCGGCGGGGAGTGGGGACGGGGCTGCAGCACCTCGCAGGGATTTTTCCATCGTCAGGCTCCTGGGGAAGACGCCTCTGGGCTGCTCAGGCTTGGTACACGCAGCAGTGATTAGTGAGGGTGGGAGAACAAAGCCGGTGGTGCCCCGGTGGGTCCGTGCTGGGAGTGCCGGGATTCGGGACCCGGCTCCCGCGGCTGCGTCTGCAGGGGTGGGGCTCAGCATCCTCCTCAACTCAGCTTTAGGGGTCTCTTTCCCGCTCGGCATCTCATCAAACCACCCAAACCAGCTCAAAGCTGCCCCAGGCTGGCGCTCAGCAGGCTCCAGGCTGCTCCCAAAGCTGGATCAGCCCTGGATAATCATGGATATAGGCAGGAACAGCAAAGCCACGAGCAAATGCCTGCCGAGTGTGACCCAGCTGCCATCCGTGGCCCTCACCGTGGCCTTGGGCACCAGGGGCTGGGTCACTGGTCCCTTCCAGCAAACCCAGCGACGCCCAGGGAGGTGGCAGCCACAGGGCTGAGCCAAGCCCATCACTGCTGGGAGCAGCCAGGCAGCTCAAGCAGGGGGAAAATGTATGATTTCAAATAAACTGGCAGTAATAGGATATTGATAACCAGAGCAGGGCAGCAGCGAGGGGAAACAACCTGGGAAAAACCTTCCTGGTGAATCTCCAGGGGAATTTTTTTGCAAAGGTTAAGAAAAGAAAGAAAAAGGAACCCCCCCCTCAAAAAAAGCCCTGCCGTACAATTAATTAATTCTGACGGTCATTTCTGTGGCTGCCATTTAAGGCGGACACTCGGGAAGTGCTGGGATATCGATGGAGAGGAGGAGGAGATGGCAGGACCTCCATCCCCCTGCTCCTCTGCACAGGCTGTAAGTGCAGGGCCTGTGATTTATTTAGTATCCATGAATACCGAGTGAAATCAGAATAATGGGGCACTTAGCCAAGTTACTGAGAAATCACTATTGTGATGCAATTTACTTCAATTAATTAAGCCTTTTTTGTTACCATTATTCCTTGTTTTACATTTTGTTTTAAATTTCAAACGATTGGGTGCATTGTGGTGGGAAGCTGATAGCTCTGGTTGGAGCCGTGCACTGAGAGCCATAAATACCCTGGGGCTGCTCGTCCCAGCCCCTCACAGCCCCTGGCCCTGCTGCCCTTCCCAAAATGCAGCAAAGACCACGAAGCTCCGACTGCAGCTCCACTGGGTGGGCCCAGTTTGGTGCTCAGGTGGATTTAATGTGGTTTGACACAGCTCCTGAGGATGCTCTGAATTTGACCTGTGAAGGAAAAGTCTGAGCTCTGAGTGCAGTAAGTGAAAAGGAGTTTTTTTTCTCACTGTATGAAAAAAGAAATCACGGACATCACCATATCCCAGAACTGTGATGTCACACCACAGAATCCCAGAACTGGGTTGGAAGGGATCTCAAAGCCCATCCAGTGCCACCCCTGCCATGGCAGGGACACCTTCCACTGTCCCAGGCTGCTCCAAACCCCATCCAGCCTGGCCTTGGACACTGCCAGGGATCCAGGGGCAGCCACAGCTGCTCTGGGCACCCTGTGCCAGGGCCTGCCCACCCTCCCAGGGAGAAATTCCTTCCCAATATCCCATCCATCCCTGCCCTCTGGCACTGGGAAGCCATTGCAGGTACTGGCCCGGCTCTGGCAGCATGGAGGGAAGGATGCATCCCTCTCCTGGGACCACAGAAGGAGTTTCTCCAGGGCAGGAAGGGAAGTGTCGCCACATGCCCTTGGTGTTTCTGTGCTGATCTTCTCCAGGTGACCTTGGCCAAAGCCAGAGCTTGGGGAGGAGAATCCCAGAGCAAAGCAGCCCCCACCAGGCCCTGCGGAATGGTTCCCATCTCGCCAGGCATTACCAAGGGCAATAACCTGCAGCAGGAGAAGCCTTCCCAACACAGCTCATGCCAGGAGAGGACACCCACATCCCACGGGACACCAGGAGCTTCACGCTCCTGTCGGAGGGTGAGGAGGTGAAGCTCCCACTGGTTCTGGTGTGCAGACAATGGCTGGGTTTGTGTTTTCCCCTCTGGCACGGCTGGGGCTGGATCACCGCCCCAGGGACATGGCTTTGGCGGCAGGACCTGCACCCTGAGCAGCTGGACACTCCCCTGCCTGGCTGTGCTCAGCCCTGGATGCTGCTGGGGCCCCTGTAGGCTCCTCCTCAGGGTGAAGGGTTTATGTTCAACTTGACCAGGATCTCCTCAGGGCCCTGCACCCCCCTGCCCTCCCTGGATCTGTGGTCAGGGTGAGTCCCTCTGGCAGATAATGATCCCCCCCAGGGGAGCTGAGGCTGGGATTAGGTGGATCCCAGCACCCCAGGGCCCCCGGGTGGAGCTGGCAGTGCTGGGTTAGTGATGGATTCGATGATCTTGGAAGCCCTTCCCAACCTTAATGATTCCGTGATTCTGTGATTCTATTCTGGTCCTCCCACATTTCCAGCTCAGCAGCCCTGGGACCTGCTCAGCAGCCCAGTGCCATCCCCCTGCAGCTCTCCCTGCATCCCCAGCACCACACAGAGGCCAGGGATGCAGGAAGCCACTGGCAAACAGAAGGGGCCATTTGCTACCATCAGGAGTTCTCCTTCCAGCCCTCCAGGTGATGCCATTTAACCTCCTGTGGGTTTCATCCCCCGTGTCACTGTTCCTACTGCTGCAGCACAGCTCCTGCTCTGGACACGTGAGGGGCTTCTGTGTGGGGCTGGTGTTACCTCTTTAATGGAGGGGAAAGAAAATATTGGTGCCTCGGACCCCCCTGGGAATAAATTCATACTGCGGGATCGATTCGATTTTTTTTCCTCCTTTTGCCTGATTCCTGGAGCCTCCTGGGTAACAAAGATTAAGCTTCAAGCCCCTCTGATATTACTTTGAAATGCAGAAACCTTCAGAAAAAGAGACTAAATCTTCCCTCACCCTGGAAAATGGCAAATATCTTTGGGGTTCGGCAAGTGCTCGGCTATTTTCTCCTTCTCCCACCCCTGGAGTCACTTTGTGTGCACAGTCACAAATACCCATGCAGGCAGCACACACTCCTGCACCTGCCCTGAGCTCCCCTGGGCTCCCTCTCACTGGGCAGGATCCACTCGTGTGCTGAGCTGCGGCCAGGAGCGCGGGCAGCAGCAGCCTTAATATCAGATCAATTAATTATCAGCCCTGTTATGATGCAGCCGCTGAAATGTGGGCTGGGAGAACTCGGGAATGCAAGCACAGAGCTCTCATTTCCCTGGTCCCGTAATCGCTGGAGACAGCCCTGGCCTGTGATCCCGGTTACACCAGAATAAACCTGGAGCAGCTCCAGATGTTTAATTGGTGTCACTTGGGAATGGCCAGGGAGAGCAGCATCCAGCCTTGGATGGGATCCTGGCCTTCCCTGTGTGGGCAGCAGCAGCAGCTCCTCAGCTGGGGGGACAGCAGTGGCTGGAGGCTTCACTGTACATGGAGGTGGAGGTGGAAATTTGGGACATTTAAGGGAATTGAGGAGAGAACGAGTAAAGCTGAGACATTTGGAGCCCTGAGCTTGGGGGGCTCCTCACTGCAGGGAGGGGAAGGCTGGGGGAGGAAAAGGGGGTGGAGATACTGCAGGAGGAGGAGTGGCAACAATGGAGTGGTGGGGGCACAGGGACAGGGACAGGCACAGGGCAGGGACAGGCACAGGGACAGGGACAGGCACAGGGACAGGCACAGGGACAGGCACAGGGACAGGGACAGGCACAGGCACAGGGACAGGGACAGGGACAGGCACAGGGACAGGCACAGGGACAGGCACAGGGACAGGCACAGGGCACAGGGACAGGCACAGGGACAGGGACAGGCACAGGGACAGGGCACAGGGACAGGGACAGGCACAGGCACAGGGCACAGGGACAGGGACAGGCACAGGGACAGGCACAGGCACAGGGACAGGCACAGGGACAGGCACAGGGACAGGGACAGGCACAGGGACAGGGCACAGGGACAGGGACAGGGACAGGGACAGGGACAGGCACAGGGCACAGGGACAGGGACAGGGACAGGGACAGGCACAGGGACAGGCACAGGCACAGGGACAGGCACAGGGACAGGGACAGGGACAGGCACAGGGACAGGGACAGGCACAGGCACAGGGACAGGGACAGGGACAGGCACAGGGACAGGGACAGGGACAGGGACAGGCACAGGGACAGGGGCAGGGACAGGGACAGGGACAGGGCACAGGGCACAGGGCACAGGGACAGGCACAGGGCAGGGACAGGCACAGGGACAGGCACAGGGACAGGGACAGTGCAGCAGGTTTTGACGTGGCCACGAGGTCTTTGTTTTCCAGGCCCTTGGGCTGCAAAGGGCTGGGCACTGCAGCCCCGAGCAGAGAGCAGCTGGAGAAGTCCAAGCAATGGAGGGTTTTTCTCAAACCATCCCAGGCACTTTTCCTGGCATCTGGGACCTGCCAAGTCAAGTTTTTGTCACCTGCCAAGTCAAGTTTTTGTCACTTGAGTTAATTCGGGCTTTTCCTTGGTCTCAGCCACACGTTCCCTTTACATTCTGGTCCTTCAAGCTTGGTGATGGCCCCCAAAATGCCACTCTGGGTTCCTTTCTTTGACCTCAGAGTCCTGGATCAGCCCAGACTCCTCCTTGCCCGGTTCCACTCCCAGGCCAGGCATCTCCATTCAGCAAACAAAGCCTCTCACAGCCAGGGCTGACTTTGCTGCTTCCTTTTCCTGAGCATCCCACAGCTCTGGACAAGTCCCTCCAGCTCTTTGCTGCCAGCCTTGGCATCTCCAAAGGAGTCACTTCCCTGCTCCCGGCCCCTTCCTGAGGGCTGGCCTGGGTCACATCTCCCTACCAGGAGGTTTAAACTCCCCTTTCCTATGCTGGAGATCTGGAGGAGACTCCATCTGAAGTCCAAACTCCTGGATGTGCTCGCTTCCATGTCTGCTTCAAATGGGCAGCTCTGGACATGAGCCTGTCCCTGGAAAAAGTCCATGTTTTCCATGATGGCTTCCATGTCCCATCCCTGGAAGTGTCCAAGGCCAGGTTGGATGCGACTTGGAGCCACCTGCTCTAGTGGAAGGTGTCCATGGCACGGGGGTGGAACTGGGTGAGCTCTAAGGTCCCTCCCAACCCAAACCAGTCGGGGATTCCATGGAAATTCCCTTTGAAAGGCCTTGCCATCAAGTCTTGGCCATGCCCAGGGAAGCTCAGGGAAGCCGGGAGCTGCGCTCACCACATATGTCCACAGGTCACTGCTCTCCAAAGCCAACCTGGAATTTCGAGGACTTTTTTCCCCTCCAAACCCTCCCAGGCTATGAAGGAAGTGATATTCTGACTCTATTTTTCTATCAATAAAGTTTATTGTCCTTTTCTCGCAAACCCTTCAGCAATTAAAAAAAAAAAAAAAAAAAAAAAAGAAGAAGAGGAGGAAGAAGAAGACAAAGGGAGTTGATGTTTGACTGCTGGGCTATCACTTAAGTCCTTGTTCCTGTTTACTCAGGACTTATTAGAGCTCATTCAATGCCTATAGCATGGCTGGATCAATACCTGCTGGGAGCAAGAGAGATTCCGCTTGGCCACTGTAGCCCATGTTGCAGAATTGATCTGCTTGGCTGCTGCAATCTGAAAATCCATCTTTTTGCGCTCCCTGCCTCTCTCCGCCGCGGGTTGCTAAGCAACGGGGGCTCCTTGGGATGGCCATTGGCCAGTGCCGCGGCCGTGCCGTGGTCCTCCCTGGTCACTTGGCCACTTTGGGCTGCGAGTCCTCCTCCAAGGCTGGCTCCAGGCGGCGGGGAGGTGGGGAAAGGGCAGGGAGGAAGGGAAGGGGCTGGGGGGGTGGTGAGAGGAGGGACGAGGAGAAAAGAGAAATCGATATCACCTCACATTTAACCTTTCTTTAAAAAAAATCTTTGAGAAAACTCTATTGACCCATTCCTTATCACTTCTCGCCACCGCAGCCTCTGCACCAGGGCTGCGCTGCCCGCGCGCTCCCGTCACCGCCCCTTTTAGGGCACGTCGCGCTCCCGTCCTCCCTTCTCCTGTCTGCCTCACCTTGGCTGGACACAAAGTTATGCCAGGTTAGCTAAAGGTGTCTTTTTAAACTGATTTCATTAAACTGGGGCAAAACCTTTGTGCGGATGTACTGGGATCAATGTAAACCCCATTTGCATCGATTTCGCTTCGCTTTGGTAAAGGAATCGAATTATACAAACCAATACCAACCTGCTTTAAAATGATTTAAGAGTGTCTACACAAGACCAATTTTGGCTTGCAATTTTGCGTGTAGACAAGGTCCATCCCTCCTCCCAAAGAGCCCTTCATTAGGCAAATCCAGGCCACGGGAGGCTCGGAGCTCTGGCTCCCATGGCCTCCCCAACAGCGTCGTCTTTGCAGCTCACCCTAAAAGTGGTGCCCAGGTTTTGCTGCTCCTCCGTCAGAGGCAGATCGGGGTGGGGAGGTGCTTTCCCAGGTGCTGCAGAACATTTGCTGTGCAGGAATTGATGCTGCTCTCATTCCATCCCACTCCAGATGGAGGCACCTCGTGTGTGTTGGGTACTGCAAGAGGTTGCATTTAGAGCCCAAACTCTTCGACAACCCTTGTTTTGTGATTGTCTCGCACGGCCAGAGGACAGAGGGGTCAATACTGGACGACAAGTGCTCCCAAGTGGATGTTTCCCCCCAGGGGACACCCATGGGAAGTGGCCTCATTTCCACCAGTGCAGCTGGGCTCCCACAAAAGCTGGGAAAAGCCCCATTTCTCTGGGATTCTCAAACCCAAGCCCTTTGGTCAGCTCCCACAAGAGGTAACTCACACCCAGAGAGGCTCCCCAGCCAGAACACGAGCTCAGAGCTGGCTCAGGGAAGTTCTGATCCCAGTCCTCAGCCCTCAGCACAGCCTCTTTGACTCCAGTAAATCCCCCACACTGGCATGTCCCTACTGGCACTGGGCCAGGCATTCCCTGGTCACCCCTTTGATTGATTTTGGGGTTCAACGCTCAGCTCTGGAGCTCTGCATCAGAACAGCTCCTGGTCAAACTGGGTGGAGAAGCTTTTTCCTGCTGGAAAGGGGAGTCAGCAAGGACCTGCTGGGGAGGCTCTGACTGGTAATGGAGACAAGAAATCCGCCTTGATGAGCTTTGGTCCGAACCCCTGAGCGCTGTGGGCAGCTTTATGGGCCCTCACCTGACCTTCAGCCCAAGGAAGAAGCATCAGAGGGCACGCAGGTTATTATCCCATTTTAGAGATAGATTATTCTCCTATTTTAAAGATATATTATTATCCTGGAAGATAAATTATTATCTTAATGTAGATTAAAAATTCCAGTAGTTTTTCATCTAGAAGAGCTGAGCATAACTCAGTCCAAGGCAGGTACAGGTAGGGCTGAATTCCTCATTCAGGGTGGCCAAAGGAAGCCAATCCTTTGCTGTGGGGAGTCCTCCTGACTCTGCTGCTGCAATTTTCTCCCCCTCTGCCACTGCCTTCTGGAGTTTTCTTGTCCTACACTAACTTTTTTCACCCGGAGGAAGGGGAGGACACAAACCTTGGAGGACTAGTCGAGAGCCCTGTCAATGCAGGGTTCTGTCCCTGGCAGCATCTGAAGCCTTTCCACACCAAGCAGAGATCAGGGATATTCCAAAAGTTTGGAAAACCAGAAAAATGTTGCTTTATCAAAAGAAATCCTTCTTCCAAAGGAGCCACTGCTCCCTGAAATCTCCCTTTTCAAACATTTTGTTGGCCATGTGGAAAGAGCAGGAGTCACCAGATTATCCCACTTCAGCATTTTCAAAGGAATCATTTTCCTCTTCCAGCCCCGTGTGATTTTATTTTTGTTTTTAAATCATGATTAATTTACACTAAAAGGAAATTTGAAAAACCGCCCGAACTTAAATTTAGCTGCTACTCTAAAGCCTGTCAGAAACCCCTGCCTTGACTGACAATGTCTGTAATGGTTGGGATTTCTTTTTTTAATTCCTTGCTTTTTTTTCCTAAATGAAGACATTAAAATTCCCATAAATCCTCACAGAAGGAGGATCCTGTCAGATCCCAAACCCCTTCTCCGGATTCCCAGGGGGATTAAGCAGGTACTTACAGGCTCTGATGA